>CM054116.1:149056607-149656607 GCA_028673005.1 Tanypteryx hageni
AAGTGGGGGTTTGGGGCGGAGAAAATTGCAAAATAAAATGTACATTTATATGTTTCACTTTTAGTATATTGCATATTGATACTATTTACGTTTGTATCCAAAGCAATATCAAGTTTGGTAATAGATCTTTCACCATAAAAAAAGGAAAGAGAAAACTCACGTACGCGCTGAGGGTCTCTGGAGGAATCGGCGGGACCTAATTCACACACACACTCCAAGGAGGCACTCACACAGTAGACTTGAACCAAAACTAGACACCGATGTTTCGACAGCTACGCTGGCATCTTCAGTAGTGTCAACCAAAACTAGACACCGATGTTTTGTAGCTGTGGAAACATCTGTGTCTAGTTTTGGTTCCAGTCTACTGTGTGAGTGCCTCCTTGAAGTGTGTGTGTGTGTGTGAATTAGGTCCCGCCGATTCCTCCGGAGACCTGCAGCACGTACGTGAGTTTTCTCTTTCCTTTTTTTACGGTGAAGGATCTTTTACCTTTTACTTACTTTGTATTGTCTCACCGTGTCTCGCAATACCCTTTTATCAATATCAAGTTTGTTCTTTCAAATTTCTCATAACTCGGTGATGTATCACTTTGTACAAAATCGCACTTTATGTGTTAGAAACACGACCCGGGTTTCAACAGTTGGTCAACCATTGACTTTCAACCCTTGAAACCTGTGTCATGTTTCTAACAAATAAAGTGGGATTTTGAACAAAGTGATTTGTACTTTCTTTCATTTTAATTGTGCAATTCCACAAAGTAACGGCAGAACAAATAAGTTTTATAATGTTTCTTGTATTATTTGGATCCAATTTCTTTACAATGAGATGGTGCATCATCTCGGACACTATATAAGCGGTTAAACGCCTCTTAGCATGTCTTTTAGCTTCCTTTTAGTTCCTTCGTACTGCTTGTATGGCTCACTTGACTTGGTGATATTGTTGGAGGTTGAACAGCCACTTTTTCCTCTTTTCGATCATCAACTTGGTTCAAGAAGCAATATAAAAAAATTGAAAAATTAATTCCTTTTCTTATATAACAAGGTTATGGAAACCCATGACTCAGCTATAATAATCCAAGAGGTTGATTAGCCATAAATGCAGTCAGATACATTGCAGCTGTTTTCAGTGGTGATTCACTGCAAGTAGTTTCTAAAAAGGAATTAGAGATACCTAAGATAATTATTTAATTTTCTAATTTTTTATACTGAATTGCTCATTATTGAATTTGTTTTCAGCAATAAGACGAGATTGATAATTCTCAAGAGAATTGGCTTGGTTTTCATGTAGCATATCAACAGCAATACTGTCCTGTGTTAACTGAGGAGCAATGTGTGTATTTTTATCGATCATCCTAGAGTTCTTCATCTGTGGCCATTTCTGCAGTGGATATTTCAGATCAGCCTCCTGTTGTCGAAATATGTGAACTTTCTCAATCATTTAATCCCTGCTTTTGATGTCTTTTATTATGTACATAACATCCAACTGGCTAAATTTTTGAACAATTTCTCCTACCTATGCATTCATCCTTCTTACAACATAGTAGCTGAGAGGGTCTTCCCACTTTCTTTAGCTCTTCCAATCAGACATTGTGGCACTCGAGAACTGTTTACAAATAACATCAAATGGATATGATTTATGAGAATGAGACTGAATCATCTCACTGGCCCCTATTCCCCCTTTTTTCACAGTCCCTTAGCTACCTTGACTACTACTAATTCCTATTGATTGAGAACACTTGCCTTGTGTTCTGTATTTTTGATCTTATTATTTCTGAAGAACGGATTTTCTGATGAAAGTTATCAACTTTTTTTTATTATTTCCTTACTAATTTCTGAAAGTGATTTTGAGACATTAATAAATTTGTAGGAACTGATAGAGATTAAGGTTGAAGAAATAGTGCAAATAATTTTTACTTGCATCAATTAGTGGAGCTGAGGTCGTCATAGCAGATGAAATTTTGATTTGTGTAACTAAAAATTTAGAAAAATATTGTATTCAACATCTTCTTAAGCTAAAAACCTTTCTATATAATAATGTGAAAGTCTATCGAAATAAAATTAAAAGCTTATTACTACAGTATACCCTTGTTAGCATGAACTCTGCTAACATGAGCACTTGGTTTACATGAACAAATATTTACCCTGGTGCTGAATGTATGAGAGTTGGCTGATTAACATGAAATTCTCTTAACCACTCATCTGGGTATGCCGTATATATACGGCATAGCCAGACGCTCCGGTGGTGGGTATGCCGTATATATACGGCACAGCGATTTTTAGCCTATTTGCTATGGGTATGCCGTTATATTCCGTCACGCAGCTTTTCTCACTCATAGCGGCATCCTTTTAGTTTACCGTTTTGCCAGTAGATGGACTTTCCTTCCCTATTTTAGGAAGCTATACGTCTCGTATCCAAAGCCTGCATTTGCCATGAGGGTTGCATATCCCCTGCCCCTATTTTTTTAAATTCGGGGTTTGACATCTTGGATTATTTCACACCCTCATGCGAAAAATTTTGTTTGTCGCCGCTTGCATCTTACTTTCCTCGATCAGCATGCTACTTGTAAATCCTTTTCTTTCATATTTAGCCTTTTCCACTGTTATGCGGTCGCTTTGTTCTCCCAGGATGGCTGAGTGGCAAGAAGGGTCGTTTTATGGCACCCTACTTTATATCCCCCACATTGACGGTTTCGCTCAAAGGAACCATTGTTTTTCTGTTTTTCCGCCTTTCCTTGACGTATCCTTGTAATCCCCCTGAGTGGGTGGTCTGCAAAGATGTGCACATAGAAAAATTTCTTGACGCAAAATCTAGCCTAAAACGACGATCTAGAGCACGTAGTTGGGGGGAGACAACTGCAAATGAAATAAAAACTCTTCTTGGTATCTTCATACTCCAGGGAATTGTACTAAAACCGGATTATGCTATGTATTTTAGTAAACGAGAGAGCATTGGAACTCCTTTTTTCTTGAAAGTTTTCAGTGAAAAGAGCGTTGCAGTTGGCTTCCTCAGGTCAGCTGACCTGAGGAAGCCGACTGCAACGCCGGCGAAACATCGTCTTGTGAAACAGCCGATCAACGCGGTGAGCTACCGAAAAACATGCAGCATGTAACCTGTTCTTAGATAAATAAAAACCTTTTGAATTGAATTGAATTGACTTTACGTAATAAATGTAATTTTTTCTATTTCAATATATTGTGTTTTTTAATTATACATAAGGTTTGCATCTTAACTTTTATTAGTGATAATATGATTTTTATGAATATTTTGAGTAATTATGTAATTTTAGACCGTTTCCACCCCATTTTTTGTAATTTTCACATAATTTTATAAATTTAAATTTTCTATTAAAAATTAATATTTATACATAATTGTTCATTCTTGCGTGTTAAAAAGTCTAATGTTTTAAATTAAAAAATATCCAATCAAATACGGAACATTTACTATATTTTATAAATATAATTCAAAAGGTAAAAATTTGCCAAATTTTCAATTTAAATGCCCACCGCTGGTGCGGCTTCGAAAAATTAAATACCCAGATGAGTGGTTAACACTTTGGCGACCTGATATTTAAATACAACCCACCCCACTGAAGACTGGCCATTTAAAGAGCTCTCTTACAATATTGTACCTCTACATATAAAAAATCATAACTATTTTAATGTTCAATATTTTTTAATAAAATTTGATATTTTTTACTCATCTAAGGTGCTAGTACTTTGATATAGAATGGTAGTTACTGAAACATATCCCTATGTGTAGCGGAACCTTGCAGAAATAACAAATATATCTTGTCTCCTTCCTAATTTTCTTTGATGTACATACACTACACTTTCTAGATGGATAATTCGTATGTTCTCCTCCTACAATCTTCTCCAACCTATGCAGTTTCATATCACTGGGGAGTCTGCTTGGGTTATCATTCCGTGAGGTTTGCTGTGTCAGCTTTTCTTTGTTGCTTTCTATTTCATCCTCACTCGATGAATCATTTCATTCTGGTCATTCTGTAGCCCAATCTTTCACAACTTCAAGAAGAAAGTTCTTAAATCTTAGGTCGGCAGATTTGTTTTTCGTTTTGTAAAAGACCCACTTACTGTATTATATCAAAATATTCTTAATTAAGATAAATGGATGAGACTCCAGCCAAAAACAATGGTTCAAAGACTAGCCCGATGCATTTCGCCCACTAAGTGGGCATTTTCAAGGGCGATGTAACATCGACAGCGACAGAGTGTCGATGTCGAGTCGACTCTCTGTTGCTGTCGATGTTACATCGCCCTTGAAAATGCCCGCTTAGTTAGCGAAATGCATCGGGCTAGTCTTTGAACCTTGGTTTTTGGCTGAAGTCTCATCCATTTATCATATTATGCCAAAAGTGTTTGAGCCATCTTTGGTTATTCTTAATTAAAATGATGCAAGTCAAAAATAGTTGTATGAACACAAAATGAACTATTCTAGAAAATTATTATTTGTATAATAAAACTGTAAATTCCTGGCAGGTAATGAGAAAGAACATTAAATTCACTGCGGAAACAGAAATGATCTCACAAGTTGGTTTGTTAGATGATATTTTCTTTTCAAAAACACCTCCCTTACCCAAGGTCAGGGTGGTCAAAAAAGCTGTCTTCTCTTCTCCCACCTTGGTGGAGAGTCATATTGTGTTTTCCATCCAGTGACAAAGAAGACCCTCCTCAACCGAAGGTCATTCATTCATAATATGATGTGTTTTTCATCTTATTCCAATGGCATAGAAAATAGGCATCTTTTTGAAAGAAGGCATTCCCATCTGTTTTTGAGCCATAAACAGACACATTTCCCTTGTAGAAAAAATTCTTCGCCCTTCTGTGTTCTCTTCTGCCTTGTAAGTGAATGCTTATGGTCTCCTTGAAGCTACCAAAAATGGAAAGATGAAATTACACTGCTTATTAGTAAAATTTGAGGAAATGAAGATGATGAATTATTTCTTTCCGTGTCTGTCACAGAAAAAAAATACAAAAGTTAATTTATTTATTTATTTAATTATACATTGCAATTTGCCATCTGGCCAGGTGACAAAGAACACATAATATATATAAAAATAATAATATTTACAATCACAATTTTTACAAATACTCTCTACAATATATTTAATATTTACAATTCAATTTTGCACCTGAAGTGTGGATTTTTGGAGTTCATGGAAGGCCTTCATGGCTACCGTAGCGGTCATGGGGCCCACAAAGTCCCCACCGTACTTCACCCTTCCAAGCAATCCTCTACTTTTCCAGCACCTAGGTACAATTACAGTCATAATTATATAGATCAGAGGTGCCCAAACTTTTCTAATGGCGGGCCACATCAATGGTTGCGAATCCCTTGGCGGGTCGCATTGGAAGTTGTCAATTCTTCGGCGGGCCGGATTAGAGTTTAAATCGGAAATTTTCCATATATTCTGAGATGCCATTAAGTGAAAATCATGTCTAAATAAGGTTTTGATGGCTATCATTTCAATATTTAAAGTTTTATTATGAAAACTTTAAAAAAATGTATGAATTTGTGTGTTAAATTTTTCGAATTGATTTTTCGCATTAGCTTCGCGGGCCGAACAAAAACCCTTCGCGGGCCGCATTTGGCCCGCAAGCCGTTTGGGCACCGCTGATATAGATTGCTAATATTCCTCTTCCAAGTTCATCTTACTTTTACCATGCATGTATGCGTTAACTCTACGCTTAAAATTTTTTGCGCCCTTAGGTAAGGGCCTGAAGAGCACCTTAAATAAATTGTTCCACTTACTAATTCCCCTGTTTAGAAAAGAATTCTTTGCTGTATTAGTTCTCTGCAGCCTAAGTTTAATTTTAAATTCATGGCTATTTTTGCCTAAAAAATTCGGAACCTGCATTCTACTTCGTAAGTCTTCCCGTGCTTTATTATTAGTGATTACCTGGTAAAGCCCGCCTAATCTGTTAATACTTTTCCTACTTTCTAACGATTCCCAATCTAGAATTTTTAACATTTCGGTGACGGTCTTCCTTTTTAAACCTACCTAGTACATATCTTGCGGCTTTCTTCTGAACTTTCTCTATTTTCCTTTTTTGCCCTATCTCATGTGGTTCCCATACATTTGTCGCATATTGTAATGTTGGCCTGACTATTGGTTTGTATGCCTTTTCCTTCGCAGCCCTACTACTTCCCTTAAGATTATGCATCACGTAATGTAAGTTTTATATGCTTTTCCTATGATATTATCAATATGCCTATCCCACCCTAGATCTTTTGCTACACGGACGCCTAAGTACTTGCAGCAATCAAATTTGGGTATCATTTTGCCGTGTAGCTTGTATCTGCGCTCGCTTATCAATCTTTTGTTTGAGAACGTGACATGCTTGCTTTTATTTATATTTATACTCATTTTATTTGCCCTAATCCAAGATTCTATCGTGTCGATGTCCTCTTGTAGAATTTCTCGGTATTCTTGAATTAATGTTATTCGGCAAATCATTAACATAAATAAGAAATAGTAATGGACCTAAAACACTTCATTGGGGCACCCCTGTTGTGATATTTACAAAATTCGACAGACTCGTTCCCACTCTAACCCTCTGAGACCTGCCAGTAAGGAAATTTTTAATCCATGAGATCACTCTCTTATCAATGTTTAACTTATATAACTTAGCTAAAAGAATGTCTTGAGAAACAGTATCAAATGCTTTTGCAAAATCTATTATGATCCCATCCACTTCTTCCCCTTTATCAATCGTATCTGCGATATCTTGGACGAGTCCCAGTAACTGTGTATCACACGAGTATCCTTTTCTAAATCCATGCTGATTTTTACATAGCCAATTGTTTAACTCCCAGAAGTTGCGCAGGTAATCAGCTATTATTTTTTCCATGAGCTTGCAAACTACTGATGTTAGACTAACTGACCTGTAAGTTTCAACGTTGGTTTTCTTCCCTCCCTTGTGAATAGGTATTACTATTGCCTTCTTCCAGTCCGCCGGTATACTACATTTATTTAAAGGGACAGTAAATAATACTCGCAAATACGGTACTATTTCCCTTGAACTCAACTTCAATGCCTCTCCCGCAATATCATCTGGTCCCCTAGATTTGCGATCTTTTAACTTTGCCACTTTTTTAATAATTTCCGCATCTCAAATGATAATGTCTTTTGGCTCATCCATCGATACCGTGTCTTTATTTAACTCTGTTTCCGTCACTATACCATTAATAGCTCTCTGCACTAAAGTGTCAACATTTTCAGATTTCCTAAACACACTGGCATACCACCTATTGAACTCATTTGCTTTATCTTCATCTCTTACGAGTATTTCACCATCTGCATTCTTTATCGTAGCTAATTTTGTTTTCTCTACGCCTTCTAAGATATATATAGAAATCGCTACCGTTACTTTTATCTAAAATATTTATGAGATATTTTTCTTTAGCTCTCCTTTTTTCTTTGTTCAGCTCTTTTGTTAATTTAATATATTTACTTGAATAGAAATTTCCTAAATATTTCATTTTATGCGTTTTTCTAACTTTTCTTTTCAATTCTGCAATAGTTTTGTTATAATACTCAGGATCGGGATTGTCCTTCAGAATCTTTATGGGCACATACTTTTGTAGTCCCAGCAACAATAGATCCTTAAATGCTATCTACATATCTTTTACGCTTCCCCCTTCACTTGCCCACTTTGGAAATCTTTCCCTTAAATATTACCGAAATCCAGTGCTATCGGCTCGACTATATTGCCATACCTTAGTTTTTTGCATCATCGTTGGAGTCGTTATATCCCAGTCCATTTCTAAATAGACAGTGTCATGGTCACTAATACCTGCCATTGACCCCGAGCAAATAAGTGACTCATATGGCCTTAAAAGAAAGACATCGAGAATTTTACCCCCTCTGGTAGGCCATCTTACTACCTGGACTAATGCTCCTTCGTAGATAAGGCTGTTTACCAATTCCTGAGCCCTCCCGCCCCCTGCTGATGACCCTTCCCACTTGACTGAAGGTAAATTTAGGTCTCCTGCAATTAGTATTTCCTGAGTTAACGGCTTTTCGACGTATAAGTTTGCTAACATTTCCAACAAATCTTAATCCTCTCCTGGTTTCCTATATGCTGCTATAATTTCAATTTGCTTTTTTAAAGAAGGATTTCTTAGTTTTATACACATTGCCTCGCAATCCCTTCTTACCCATTCGAAGCATTCCTTGACACAAATGAAAATCCCCCCTCCTCTAGATTCGCGATCTCTTCTATATACCGTATAACCAGGTGGAAAAATCTCATTCGAGTTTATATCGTTTTTTAACCATGATTTTGTCCCTATAACTACATCAGAATTGCAAGCATCAACTAGCGTTAGAAACTCATCCCTCTAGTTGTTTACGCTTTGACAGTTAACCTGAAGTATCCTCAAACCCTTACCTTTACATGGTTTCCTCGTCAGTTCAACAGCACCCCCTTCCGTTTGAATCCCCCCAAATATCCATTTACCATTGCCCCGTCCTTATTTCACCTCTTGCTGCCGTCTTCAGTTTCCCTGGTACCTGATCTGTTGAATTGCGTCACAAAAGAGCTTACCTAATTTTTGGCTTCCCCTTCGATTCAAGCGTAATCCGTCCCTCCCCAAATCATGTTCCTTCAACCAACAATTTGGATCCACAAAATGCACACCCTGTTTGTTGCAAACCCAGTCAATGCCCTCGTTGATATAGTCTATTTTCCAGTTGGGCACATCTCTCCTTCTCACTATACCACTTATTATCACTCTCGCTTTCTTAAACTTCTTCTTCGCTGCTGAACACAAGTCCCATATATTACCGACGACGTGATCTTCACTTCTAGCCCCTTTCACATCATTGGTTCCCGCATGTAGTAGCACTACACTTTCGTGTCGATCATCGTTCATACCTTATATCCTCCTTTCCAACTGTTCCGTTGTAATTTCCGGTAAACACTCAACGATACTTCCCTGACGCGTGCATTGCTCCCCACTGAACCTCACCATAGGTTCACCCATCGATAAAATGTTCGATGAATTTTCATTCATATTTCTTTTCTTCGCTCCACCGTTTATTTCAGCCCTTGTTTTTAGCTCCCTGTTTTCACTCTGTAGGGTTTTTATTTTTGCGTTTGCCTCCTCTAGCTCTTTCTTCAGCGCTGCGATCTCCAATTCCTTTTCCTCCAATATATTTAAAACCTTTCCCTTATTACACTTCGTACACTCCCAATCGTCCTTTACACACTCCTCTATCTTACTTTCACTGCAACTAAAATGGAACCAGCCCTTACATTTCCCACACTGCCCCGTTCTTGAGCATCCTCTTACAGATGTCACACTTAATGACAATGGTATTTTCCTTCCCTGCCATGTCACTTTCACTTTTCCAGAGTAACCAACAGACACGTCCTTACTCAACGGCTGCCTGACTACTATTCCTATTTAATTCCTACTTGTTAGAGCATCTAAAGGAAACAATCGTATTAATTTCTTTCATTTGTTCTATAAGACTTCCTGATCATTAAGACATTGGAAAAACAATAATTTATTTTAAAATTAAATAAATATGAATGATATATACCAAGATGATGTAAAGACGGAAATCTCCATCTGCGGTCATTTACGTTCCGTAACCAAAAGATGGAAATCTCTGTCTCTGGTTGTCAAAGTGTTAAGTTAAGCTCGGAACAAAATTTGAGAAACAAGAACTCAAGTAATTGGTTAACATGAACACTTGTCAAATGTATTTTACAGCCATATGTCTTTATTAAGGCGTGTAGAGGGGTTGTTTGTGTAAAGAGTTCAATATGCAGATTCCATGGGATTCTATGATCGATGATTCAGCAACTGTCTTCATTTATGGCTCTACCTTTCTTGAATCTTCAGTAATTTTTCATCTTTCATTGTTGTCTTAAACAGGCAAAGACATTAGAAACATGGACACTTTTGTTGTGTTATCATAGGCATTTCTGTCGGTAATTTTTTCAATCGAACAGATCACAGAAGAAGAAAAGAAGGAAATTATTTTACCTGATATCATCATTCACAATGAACAACAGTGTGCCTTGATGCAATAGCAATTCTAATAAGAATATACAACTGCTAAATCCTCAACTTGGGAAGGTGCTGAGATGTTCCTGCATTTCTGTACCATTTACCACACTTGTGAGAACATGGCTGTGCAGAGACAGAAGTGTTTTTCTCTCTAAGAAGTATGTCTCAAAAATTTGGGAGAGCTATTGAGTGTCATCAAACAAAATTTATATTTGTTTTTTACCCTGCCTAAAAAAATGGCAGGCCAGGCAATTCCAACATTGTCCTCTGTTTCTTTCCACGAAAAATGTCATATATAGCAGGATTACAATGGCTCAACCAGTAATATTGCTTCTTGATGGTGAAATGAGGGAACGTCCATGTTTCTCCATCTTCCCCTGTTTGAGAATAGCTTTTATGTGTAAACATTCAGTCATATAAATAAATAGCACAAACTGCAAAATAAATTGGGTAACAATCCCTTCATCACACACGAGAAACTACGAGGCATATTCGGAAAGTAAGTACCGTTTGGCTCTTAAAAAAACAAGAATTTATTTTCAAAAAATTTTATTTTTATCAGATTTGCCATACATTAAACTACTTTTCTACATAGTTTCCACCATTATTGAGGCATTTATCGTAACGGGGCACCAGTTTCTGTATCCTCTCCTCGTAGTACGTGGCCACCTGTGAAGACAGCCACTTCTGCACTGCCCCTTTGACGTCATCATCGTTGGAGAAACGCTGGCCAACAAGGAACTTCTTGAAATGCAGGAACAGATAAAAGTCACTTGGCGCTAAGTCTGGGCTGTAGGGAGGGTAATCCATTTGTTCCCAGCCAAATGACGTGATGAGGGCTTGGCTTTGAGCAGCAGTATGTGGCCGAGCATTGTCATGAAGCAACACAACTCCGCGAGTAAGCATGCCACACCTTTTGTTCTGGATTGTGCGATGCAGTTTCTTCAGGGTCTCACAATAGGCTGCTGAGTTTATTGTTCTTCCTTTACCCAAGAATTCAACAAGCAAAACTCCTTGCCTGTCCCAAAAAACTGTGCACATGATCTTGCGGGTTGAAATTGTCTGCTTGAATTTCTGCCTTTTCGGCAATGAGGTGTGCTTCCACTCCATGGACTGCTGCTTCGATTCCGGAGTCACATGGGACATCCATGTCTCGTCACCTGTGACATCCATGTCTCGTCACCTGTGACATCCATGTCTCGTCACCTGTGACGATATGACTCAACTGTATCGCGTGAGGAAGGTCAACGCAGTGACAGCCCGCTTGTTTTTGTGCTCCTCGGAGAGCATCTTCGGCATCCAGTGTGAGCACAATTTTCGAAAGTCCAGACGATCTGTCACAATTTCGTAGAGAACAGTCCTTGAAATTTGTGGGAAATGCAAGGAAAGCGATGAAATTGTGAACCGTCTGTCCTCATGAACTTTTGCGCGTGCACCAAATCATCATTGACCACAGATGGCCAGCCGCTCCGCACCTCATCATGCATGTTCTCACGACCTTCGTTGAACTGTCTGACCCATTTCCTCAAAATTCCATCACTCATGGCATTTTGACCATATACCTCACAAATCTGACGATGAATGTCAGCCGGTTTCGCATTTCTTGCATAAAAAAATCGGATAACAGACCGTATTTCACAGTCGGCTGACCGCTCGATCGTCTTAAACATGTTAAACGCACAGAACAATACGTAAACATGATCGGATGTTCTCGTAATGGTGTCTCTGGTTTGCCAATGAATGAGGGAAGTCAGCGTGCATGCGCGAAATCACGACCGTAGCTCTGTAGCGGAAATATTCGGAAACGGTACTTACTTTCCAAATATGCCTTGTAGTTAGCCTCTCAGATGTTTACGCTCAGAAAGTATATTTAGACAAAAAATCAGGTTATTTTTCTGTTTTTTTTCTTGATGTAATTTTGAAGTAATGGCCAATTCTATTAAAGCGAAAATTTAAACTAATATTCGTCATACATTGTACTGCACATTGAGTATTATTATTTGTATGTATAGGCAGTGCTTTTACTGGGGGAAAAAGAAGCGGGATGGTTTACCGAATCTAACCTAATCGAATGAAGTTTAGGTTGGATGAATCTATGTCTAAATAAATTGATGTGTCCATCACATGACTTTCTCCATACATAAGTGGTAAACTAAAATCAAATAAATAACTGCATACAATGAGGGTAAATTCATCTTTGCTGTCATTACCATGCATGCGAGTTGCCCACTAACTGTCATTTTCGAAAAAATTGAATATCTCTTGAAATATTCCTTATATGAAAATTTTTTCCAATTGAGAGTTGTAGAAAAAATAATATCTTCAACTTTTATATTTATATATATTAACAAAAACTCAGTTTTAAGCAAAATATTTAAGTAAAACTAAAATTTGAAAGGAATAGGTAAACCGCTACTTCCTATTTACCGATTGTTATCAAAATCTTTTCAAATCTTAAGAATATATATAAAATCAAAAATATCAAACATAATGCTGATCTGATGAATAGTTTTTGAGTTAGAGCACCTAAAAATGCCTATCACACACACACACAACACACACACACACCAACAGACATCATTGCAAAATAGTCAAAACGTGTTCAGGGGACCTTAAAACATGTATTTCTGTTAAAATCTTGAGTTTGATTTTTTTCATGAAAACAATATGAAGAAAGTAAAATTTATTAAATTTTGATTAAAATTTCATGTTATTAGTGGAGTTTACAGTTAAATTAAAAAAGTACTCTTTGAAAAATGTTTCCAGATATGTTATTGTAATTTCTCTGCAGGAGCGCGAGCAGGACAAGAAATGTAGTCTGCAGCATGTCATCCCTTTCCCAACCACAGCTTAACATAACTTTCAGGCTTAAAAACATTTATCAAGGGATCAATCAATGAAATAAACATCAGACTTGACACTTTTTAACAGAAGTGAATTTTGAATTGAAGATAATGTTCGTAGTACTGAATGACCGCTCACATTCAGCTGTTGATATAATCAATGTATTTACAGCTGTTTTAAGTAGCTGAATGTCTTTTGGAATATGACTGTAATCATCATTCATTACGAATTCTCGAAAGCCCTGAACAGATGTACTTTCATAGACGTTGAATGTTTTAGCCAATTCATGAATGTTTATCTCTAAAACATGGATTACCTTTCCTATGAACAGGCCATTCTGATGTATTAAAAATATCTAAACTGTGGATAAGTTTTGTGTATTTTTCTTTGTCAACATCTTTGTCCTTATGACAAATGTGAGAAGCTCTTGTTCTAAACAATCGATTATTTATCATCATCATAGGTAGTCTGTCCGTAGACAGGTCTGTGATTATTCTTGGTTAAACCTGGTTCTCCATATACTCCTATTTTCTGCTGTCCTCTTCATATCTTGATAACTCTCTTTCCCTTTCAAATCGTCTATCAGCTGAATCCTTTTCCGACCTCTTTCCATCTAGTTTTCCTTCTAACATGTCTTTAATAAGACTCTCTCTCCTCAGGTAATGTCCAACCCAGTTTGCCTTCCTCCTTCTAATAGTCTGTATAATCATTCGCTTCTCTCCTACTCTTCATAGCACTTCATCGTTTTTCATCCTGTCTGTCCATTTTATATTCAGCATTCTCCAATTCCACATTTCAAAGCTTTCCAAGTATTTATTGTCATTTTTCCTTATCGTCCATGTTTCTTCCCCGTACAAAGCTATATGCCATACATAGCATTTTATGAACTTCTTGCAGATATCTTCCCTTATATTCCCCGTAAGTAGGTGTTTCTTTCTTATTCTAGTCCTGTTCTCATCCGTACATTTTGCATCTCTTGTTATGATTCTTCCAAGGTATTTATAGTCTGAAACTTGTTCTTAAGGCTTTCCTTCAATACTTATGTTCAGATTCTCTTCTTTGGCCGATGTAGGAATGACCTTGGATTTTTCTGTATTTATTTCCATACCGTATTTTCTTTCCAGTTATTACTAGTTTATTTATAATTTTCTGGAGTCCTCTTTCTTTCTTGCTAGAAGTACTTGATCATCCGTGTATTTTACCGTTCTTATAATCCTTCCTCCAATTTTGAAATCTTCTGTGCCTTCTAATGCTTCTTGCATTACACTTTCTCTGTATATATTGAATAGGGTCAGCGATAGGCAGCAGCACTGTCTTACTCCTCTACAGATATTTAATCTGCAGGTGTCCGCATTCTCCAACTTGACCTTTACAACTTGATTCACATAGATTCCTGATCAGTCTCCTGTCTTTCCAGTCTACACCTATATCCTTTAATATCTTCGTCAACATTACCCAATTTACTCTATCAAAGGCCTTCTGCCAGTCTACGAAACATACACAGATAACTTGACTGTACTCTATTGCCCTTTCTAATATGATTCTAACTACCCCTATAGCATCTTTAGTTCCTCATCCTTTTCTGAAACTGAATTGAATTTCCAATAGAATTTCTTCTGCCTTTTTCTCCAACCTTTTATTAGGAATCCTCATGATGATCTTCGAAGTGTGTGACAGAAGGCTTATCATTCTGTAATCTTTACACTGCATTGCCTTTGGCTTCTTCTTTAGAGAGATCATTGTTCTTCTAGGAAATCCTGACGTCGTAATTCATATTAAATAATTTTGTGATTGTTTTTAGTCCTTCTGATCCCATGACTTTAAGTACCTCAGCTGGTATTCCATCGCTGCCTGTGTTTTTCCCTTTCTTTAGTTCCACTATCGCTTTTTCTACTTCACTCTCCATAATACATACTTGGTCCTAAGTTGTCTTCTTCAATGTTTTCGTCATCTTCCAGTTCTATTTTTGTCGATCCTGCCTGTGTACTGTATAGTTCCTTAATGTATTCTTCCCATACCTGTGCTACATTCTTTGTTTATGAGACTATCTTCCCATCCATATTCATAATTCCTTTACCACAAATTCCATTAGACTTCTTATCTTCTAATTCCAGTGCCCTAGCGTACATCATATCGTACCGTCCTAACTTCTCCATTTGTTGTATTTCATCACATTTATCTTTTATTCAATTTTGTCTAGCTTTATCTGTTACCCTTCTTAACTCATTGTTTATATGTCTATATTTGGCTGCAACTTCTTCACTGTTAACGTTTTTCCATTTTTGTCTCATCCATTTTCTCCAGCATTTCCTTAGTGATCCATGGTTTTCTGATTTTCTTCTCTTGTTTTCCAATCTCTTTATCCAAGGTATCCTTGATACTGATTTTAATTTCTTCCCATTCTATATCCACGGTCGTTGGTTTGTTTTCCAAATTTCTTAGGCGATCTTCCAACTGACTACATCCTGCCTTTCTTTCAGTTTTTCTAGATCCCAAGTCTGTTTTTCCCTTCTTGTTTTTCTTATTTGTTTGAGCTTTATACTTATATCAACTATTAGAAGGCTGTGATCTGAATCAATGTCTACTCCTGGTAATGCCTTGGCGGTCTTTATGCTGTTCCTGAATCTTTGATCTCTAGTATGCATAGTCAAATCAGTATAGATGCGTCAATGGGAGAAAGAAGATAGCCGGAGGTAATTAAATTTTGTTTCTACCAAAGGCAGTGTCGATACTGTCGATGAAATGGGTGGCACATATAGTATCGGCATAAATACGAGAAGATGGCCACTTGCGATTTTTTACCATTTGTTGAACACATGGGCATCAATGCATTCATTGTCTGTAGGAGCATCTATTCTGAAAGTAAAATGAATAGGCAGACATTCCAGCGAGAAATTGCAAAAGAATTTACAAAGTCATACGTATCAATGAGAAGTTCATTTAAACATTTGATGAAAGACTTAAAGAGAAAAGTTGAAATACGACTTACTTTTTACACAAACCAACAACCTCTTCAAAATATATAATAGAGAGAATTAATTCACATTTACCGATAAATTTGGTGACGTCTTATTTATTTTCAAGTAATAATAATAAAAAATTAATGTAATCACTTTTAAAATACTGTTATTTCACTCGAATTAAGTTCCAGTGGAAGAAACTGCATGATATTATGTGGTCATGGATCTGAAAAACATTAAATTCTTGGGCAGGAATGAAACTGGTGGAAACGAGTTTGAAGATATAACCAAATTTAGCTTAACCATGTGTCATCCCATGCAAAGGCTAATTTTGTGAGTCTAATTTGTCACATCAGTATATGTAATATATGTCCCGAATATAACGAGATGTTTTTTTACGAAAAATGAAATTTTAAAAGTAGCCCTCGCATTATATTTGAGTACTAGTGATATTAAAAGATCTAGTTAATGGTTTCAGGTTTCACTTGGTGGAATTTCTTCATAGTGTAAAATAAAGAGACGTTGTAATTCCACATAAATTTATTTAAAACGACCTAGGTTTCATTGCAATGCAACATCGTCCATTAGGCATACATTACATTATACTTGAAAAGCTTCTGAGGCGAGAACAGATTGAGTTCAGTCAGCGGCTGTACCCCTCGATAGTCATTGCATTGAATCTATCAGTACCTCGGCATATTCGAGGTATGTCATAAACTTGCTGAAAAACATAATTATCTGCTAGGCCAGATGGGGAATGCAGATCAAACCCCGATATGTTTTGCTATGCCGTCACCGTCAACGAAAAAGGTGCTAAATCAGTTTTGTTAAAATCCACCAGAATTGAGAAATCAAGGATAACTGTTATGCTTGCAGTCATGGCCGATGACTCCCTATGTAATTTTAAGTCATAAAAGGATGCCAAAGGTAAAGTTACTGTCTGATGTAATCTTTCACGTGCAGAAAGGATGGATGAATGAGGAACTTGTGTTAGAATGGCTGAAGGTTGCTTGGGGTTGCGTTATATTTGAGGTTTAGTTTTTTCTTAAAAAACTTTCCAAAAATCTTAGGGTCGCGTTATATTCGAGGTAAATGTATTTCAAATCGCTTTTAAAATCCTCCCATTTTGCTTAACTTTTTATTGCGGTTAAAGTGGCACATTCGTCTTGCTTCTACATTCTGTAGTTGTTGCGTTAAAAATGCACAAACAAACAAATTCTTCAAAAAATTTATGGTAGAGATTATGGACTTATTCCACAAAATTACACCATCAACATTTGGAATAAAGTTGACATTGGCATTGCATTTGGCTTGCATTAGTTTACTGTGATATTCCTTCTTTAAATCAGTATATAATTTTTTGATATTATCGTTTTTAGAAGTTTTAAGGTCATACAGCAATAATATTTCTCTTCCTTGGTGCACAACATTTTTTGTTTTGTTTGATGTTTCTAATGGTACAGCAAATTGTGTTCAAAACTTTTCACGTAAATTTTCAATTGGTTTCTGTCCTTAATGTATTTGTTTCATTATAAACTTAAAATATGAGTAAAAACGAATTACAGAACAGAATCAATGGTAAGTAAGAATAAGAATTTTCATTTCTCTGTATGAAATAGTGTTCAGGCGAAAGATTCATCAAAATCGATTTATTTGCATTTATTCTGGGAGGTGATGTCACGTGATGCTTAATCTGTTTCTGCCCTTGATCCATTTGTTTCATTGTAAGCGCAAATGCACTTGAAAGCCTGATTCCAACAATGCAAAAATATGAGGTGAAAAATGCAAGCAAACCTTTTTGAATTGTTGAAAGCCAGGTAAAATTGAATATAAACTTTAAATAAGAGCAAACATGAATTAAATAACAGAATTGATGATAGGGATAAGAATCTTCATTTCTTTTTACGTGAAATAGTGTAAATCTTCAGTAAAGTTCTCAATCGTAAGATCATTTAAAATGTTGAAGACTAAAGGTCTACACATTTTATTGCAGATGATCAAATCAATTCAAATGCAAAAATGAAAACTATCTTGGTAGCAAACCCATGCCTTTTTGGGAGATGACTACCCACTTAAAACCTGAAAGAGTTAGCGCCATATATTCAGGCGAAAGATTCGTCGAAATTGAGCCAACCGTTCTTGATTCATTTGCATTCATATCTGTAGGTGAGGTCATCATTTGCATTCATACCTGGAGGTGAGGTAATTCAAGGCTTCAGACACAGGCATGCAGGGACATAAGTTCACAATTATTAAATTTTAAAAAAATAAACAAAATTTTAATCCTATAGGCCTGTTTTTCAATTTCTAATTAAGAGTGAATTTGCCTAAATTTTGTATGCCAGGTAACCACCAGTATCCACTGGCACCAATATTGTGA
Organism: Tanypteryx hageni; assembly: GCA_028673005.1. Classification (NCBI taxonomy): domain Eukaryota; kingdom Metazoa; phylum Arthropoda; class Insecta; order Odonata; family Petaluridae; genus Tanypteryx; species Tanypteryx hageni. The sequence continues at coordinate 149,074,831 of CM054116.1, forward strand.
AAAAAGAGTTAGTTGATTGTTTGGTGACTATCAAACTAATTGACTTTTTCTGAACAATTGGTTTTGGAAAAAATATTCAGTAAGTTAAAAATTGTTAAAATAGCCACATAATAATATTTTCGAGTTTTATGTACAATTTCATGTCTTTTATGACAACCAAATACAGTAAAATTCGGTTATAACGCGCCTCATTTAACTGCGGTTTCGGATATACTGCAGGTAGCGCCATGTCCCCCAAAATGATTTCATTTATTTTCTTCGTTAGTAGTTACATAGTAACTGTGTAGTGAATTTTAACTCGACGCACCTACTGACGGCGCTACTGCAAGCGATCGTATCTACGCGGTCGTTGGTGACTCATGATTACACACGTAATTGGATACGGAAGAGGCAACCACGTGAATCTACATTGTCTCAGAACCGTAACCCAACAAATCCATCTATTTCGTGTGAACTCGAACTGAGTATACGAGTGAATTGTATACAGAAGAGGCCTGCGCAAGTAAATTTTTGTGTTGAATTTGCTATTTCAACTCTTTCTCGAGCTTAATTTGTACGAATATTTAAATTATTTTTCTTTGATTTTAGGGCTATAACGATGTCTACCAAAAGGAAAACTTACACAATTAAAGAAAAGTTGAGCATAATCAACAGGGTGAAACGCGGTGATTCAAAAGCAAGCTTACTCCGGGAGTTTGGTGTTCCTGAAGGAACAATTCGTGGTTGGATGAAAGAAAGACAAATTATGATCATTCGTTGATCAAGTGGTTGACAAAATAGGTCTCGATAGAAAAAAGGCCAGATTAAGTGATGCAAGTATTGTGAATGAATGTCTGTTTACGTGGTTTGCTCAGAAGCGCAGTGAAGGTCTTACATTATCTGGGCCACTTTTACCAGCACAGGCAGTTAAATTTAATAAGCAAATTGGCAGAGCAGATGATTTTGTTGCTTCTATTGGCTGGTTATAGAGGTGGAAAATTCGTCACGGGATAGCGCAAGTCAGCATAGAAGGAGAATTTTGTTCCAATGACAGTGAAGCAGCAAGAGAGTTCTGTGGAACTATAATTGCGATGAAACTGCACTCTACTACAGAATGTTTCCAACAAAGTCGCTCGATATTAAGAAGTCTGCAAATAAATCCGGTATGAAAATGAGCAAAGAAAGGGTGACTTTATTACTCTGCACTAACAAATCAGGAAGTCACAAATTAAAACCATTCTGTATTGGTAAAAACCAAAGTACTCGGTGTTTCAAGCACGTTAATTTGACATCTCTACCAGTCATTTATAAAAACAGTAAGAATACCTGGATGACTCGCGATGTTTTCATATCGTGGTTCAATGAAGATTTTGTACCATCGGTAAAGAGTCACTTACAGTCAAAAAAATTGGAAGAAAAAGCACTATTTCTGCTGGATAACTGTTCTGCACATCCTTCTTCCGAGTTTTTGAAATCAAGAGATGGAAAATTGTAGCTATGTTTATACCAAAAAATACCACTGCCATTATCCAGCCCTTGGATCAAGGGATTATCAGAGCATTTAAAGCCTACTACCAGCGGGAATTGCTCACTGCTGTCATAAACGCAGAACTGCAAGTACAACAATTCCTGAAAACGGTCACTCTGAAGAATATGGCCTACAATGTCGGATTGGCATGGAAGAACATAAGTTCTTCTAGAATTCAAAATATCTGGTTGAAGTGCGTAGCGGCAGCGGACGATAGCATAGAAGATGAAGACGAGTTTTTGGGTTTTACGGAAGAAGACGAGCGTGAAGCTTCAAATGTTTTTGCTGATTGCACTCTACAAGTAAATGATCTCGATGCATGAAGATAATGAAACTCTTGTAGCTGCCCATAAGAAAGATGAAGAAATTGTGGCTGCAGTCCAGAGCCGCGGAAGAACAGTTTTTTTATCAGAAGATGAGAGCGATAGTGAAGAAGTAGAAGACGAATGCGAGCTTGAAATCCCGAAAATAGGAAAAGTATTGGAGAACATCAGTGAAGTGATGGATTGGTTAGAGAGACAGAGCGATTGCGATCATCTCCATCTTTTACATTTGCAAAACATTAAGACGTATGTGACAAATAAACGCCATCAACTGTTCCGCCAAAAGAAAACATCGGAGTATTTTAATAACTCCCGTTAAAGTAGGGCATGCACGTGGATCATTAAACATCACTTACTTTTGTATTTTGAAAATAAATTTGTTATAAAATTTAGTTTTACAGGTTTTTAATTACTCCCCACAAAGCTTCATGTAATAACGCGGGTTGCCGATAACGCGGGGGTAAACTTCATCTCCCGAGACCCGCATTATAACTGAATTTTACTGTACCATATTTACTCGAATCCCTTTTAACAGACTGTCAAAACAGAAAAAAGATTTTGGCCTAATTTCTCACCGCAGACTAACCTGTACCGGACCCGTACCCGCAGACTACTAACCCGTACCCGCAGAATACTAACCCGCACCCGCAGAATACTAACCCGCACCTGACCCGTACCTGCAGGCTCACACCTGCACAGGTCTACTTGTCCGAGCCGACCCATATTTTTTAACTGTCTAGTCCTCGAGACACAAATCCGTAGCAAGAAATGGTGAAAAAATAAAGATATTATTTCTGAGTCAGTCATTTATTTTGTATAAATTAAAATGAAATGCAGTTGTACATAAACATTAATTTTTAAGATTGAAAGAGGTATTTAAAGTATCTAAAATTTATTTTTACAAAAATTACAAATTTTACAAAATAATTTAATTGAAAAAAGGAAGCATTAATTAATAGTACCCTGAGATTTAGAATGACTATTTAAAAATAGGACATCATCCACATTTTCGGGACGTTAACTGCTTCTTCTTTCATTAACAATATGTCCCGCCAATGAAAAACACCTCTTTGATGGTATTGCAAAAATACGATTCGCTAAAATACTTAAATTTGGCAAACAATTCTTTTGCTTATCCCACCATTTCATCAAATCAAAATTATTAGTTATGTCGTCTGATAGTTTTAAGTCGATATATGCAGTCAATTCGTCTGGAGAAATATGATCATTTACAGTGTCTGTATCCATAAATTGAACTAAGGTGTCTGATATTTTATATCTTTTCATCGGTTGCTCTACAAGCATACACGGATTTGGTGTAACAGATTAGATTTCATATACCTTCTCCTTTTTTATGTTATCAATACTTACTTTAACTTTCTCATAAATTTAATACTTTTCTTCAGTTTTTAACATTTTCAAACTCTTTAGAAGTGGGTGAAGAAAAACAGAAATTTTATGAATGTGCTGAATTTCCACATTTTCTTAATAGTAAGTTTTACCTGAAGTTTTTAAAAGTTTCATGATGTTAGATTCTGTTGAACCTATTTCTAACGATCGTTTATTTTCAAATCCTACAAGTAAACCAAAAATATTGTTGCATATTTTTCTCCTTCCAATTCAATCAATGCTTTCTGGAATGGATTGAGGTATTCTACTAAATCTAATAAATCTTTCTTTTCAACATCACAAATCATATCACTCATCTTTTTTTCAATTAAAATATTTTAAATAACCTCCCAATTTTCAAGTATTGAAGAGATCATACGAAGAATTGAATTCCAATGTGTCTTGATGTCTCCTTTCAAAGTAGATTTGAGCTCACCTTGTAAGCCTGATTTTTTAAAGTATTTCACAATTTTTCTACACTTCTGAATTAAAGCAAATGATGTTTCATTAGAAGAAATAGAAATATCTACAACATTATTTATTAATTGTGCCGCACAATTGATTTTATTGAAAATTTTCAAAGCAGCTTTAATATTTGCTCCATGGTCACTGACTAAAGTAAAATTCTTCAAGTTACAATAGACACCGTTTTGTTTTATAAGTAGCAAGAATTCCTCCCTTATATACTCGCCAGTTTTCTTTTCCTCAGGATCATAATGTTTAGTGCACAGAACACGATTGCATAACATTGCATAGCATTCTTTACATAGTGTAATGTGATCCCATAATAAATGACATTTTTGTAATTATCTGTTCACAAGTCCAACATGATCCCACCCCCTATTGTACTTATGTAGGATTTTATATCTTGAATTAGCTCTTCTCGAGCTTTCTGAGCCACTGAATTAAGATTTCTCGAAATGGCAATTGTCTTCGAAATCAGTTCGCCCTTTTCATCTAAAATTTCACAGAACCTTTCCCAAATTTTGGATTTGGTATTTTCTTCTATTCTTAGAGGGTACTCTAACTTCAAAAGGTTCCTTCTTATCTGGTCAGTATTCATTGTTCAAATCTGAAGCGCAGATAAAAGTAATATTTCAATTAAAATTAAGATTTATAATTGAAAGATGCATTACCTTATAACTGACAATTTTACATACCATTCAATCAGCTGGTATTGGTTCCTTTTAAGGATGTGGTATATTGATATTCTGTCACAAAAGTCAAAATCACATATAACTCACCAATGTAATTTTATAAAATAACTGCCGTTACTTTCTCTCGCATACAAAGTATAAAATATTACAACTCACATGCGATTATTTGACGAAAAAACACTATATATTTGAACGTTAAATAACATATAAAGAATGCTGATAGGCACTCTTATATGTAACCACGTCTCTTCAAAAGCGAATTCACAAAGATATATGTTACTTGCATGAATGGGCAAAACCAACTGGTTAAAAGGGAGAGTTCTCGCACAAACCAATCCGTCATAATTACATTGTACTACATAATTCCCCTCTTCACCCTTTCTTGCCCCCCTCTCCACATTCTCTTCTACTAAACGTAATTGACAGTCGTTTGTCAATTTCAACTTTGTATCTATTTATATAATAAAAGGAATCGTTTTTTGTCAGACACTTTTCTTGACACATGATACACAAAGCCGACCTGCATAAATAGCAAATATGTATCTCCCTATATAACGCTACTTCTGACCGCGAGGGTGGGCTTTGCTAGCAGTAAAAAGCGTGTAAAAAGTTCCTGTGCCTACATTGGCGAGGCAAATTGAATTGGAATTAAAACTAGTTTTCGACCCGCTCTTTACCCGCACCGGTGCCTTTTGTGTCCGAACCCGACCCGTACCCGCATGGAAGCACTCTATATCTGACCTGACCCACAACTTTCGCTGCGGGTACCCACGGGTCGGGTCAGGTAAACTGCTGGTATGCTGGGCTCTAGTATGGTGGCAGCTAAAAAATTAGTTTTTAATATATCTCTTAAACAATGCGTTATATGGGAAAATGTTTCTAAGAAAGTTCGTACAAAATTAAATTTCTGACAACTTTTATTCCAATACTTTTTTACATTCATCAAATATTAAAGGAAATATTTTAAATAAATGGAATATCTCCTTAACAATGCATTCTACAAAAAAATATTTCATACAAATGTTATAGAGGATAATATTTTCTTTGAAGTTTATAATAAACAACATTTACATTTATGAAAATTTAAGAGTTATTTGCCAAAAACCAAAACATGACTTGAGTATACATCCACCTCTGGTTAAGCGATCGTTACCAAATCCTAATCTGCTCTTCATGATATAGTACTCTTTCTAAATGTAAAGTTTGGTATTTGTATGAGTGTAAGTTTTTGAGATAGAATGCCCAAAATATCCTATCACAAACAGACAGACAGACATCATCAAGAAAATAATCAAATCGTGTTCAGGGGACCTTAAAACATGTATTTCCGTTGAAATCTCAAGTTTGAATTTTTTCATGAATGCAATACTTTCTCTATACTTCGTATATGGAGAAAGAAAAAATTAATATTGTATTCATTGAAATCCGGATCATAAGTTTGCAATGAATAATTTCAGTAGATACAATTTTGTTTCATTTTATTAACAAAAACCTTGATTGAACACAACCATACTTTCTACGATTCTATGACAACTTGTTGCAGTCAGTTCATTGCATATCAATTCATCATGCAGCTATATATCGCACGACAAACTCATCATGCGGTAATTCATCGCGAGACAAATTGGAAGGCGGGACACCATGACTGTTGTACAGTAGGAGAAGACGCTTTTCTGCAACAGAAGTTTTCTTTATATTTTGATAGTGCTAGAATGAATCACAATTCTCTTTGCGAATCATGCAATGTGATACACATTGGATGGTGTGTAGCAAAGGATGACTCCCAATCAAACCCAAGAAGTTTATCCCCATGCTATACAATGGCATGCGAATCTATAAAATGAAGTGTGTGTTTGATGGCGATCCAGCCTCTTAGACTATTATGGCCGTAAAATGAAGATTTTTCAAAATTGGGAATGGAGCCACTCAATTTAGCCCAGTTTTCACGAACGTTTTGGAGAGTCATGGTAAAAAGGCACTTTGGTTTGATTGTGGGTTGCTGGGTCATTTGTAGCCGGAAAAATATTCTTGTCGAAGTTAAATCACTGGTGGAAGACTTCCCATAGTGCTAAACTTGCGATAGGGACACAGGTGGCCTTACCCTTCAACTGGCTCTGACACCTGATTTTAAGGTCAAGTGGAAATTTATACCAATTTCTTGTATGGCAAAAAAATGCACGAAATGAATATTTTCTATCAAAATTTTCTGTTCAAGTTAGGTTTTAAGACAAATGCTACTATTAGATACTTGTACTTTTATATCTATATATTTATTTTAATATGTGATATTTGCGACCAAAATGGGGACTATAAATACTTTTAATGAAATTTTAATGACATAGTTAGGGATACGATATTGAAACGAAAGTATCGATACCGTAATCATATGCTGTATCGAATGAAAGGTATCGATACTACAAAAGTAACGGGCCAAAAGTACCGATATTAGTAAGTATCGAATCGGAACAATTACAAATTTTACATTAATTGAATATAACTAAAGGCACATATGTCTATGAGTAGTATTTGAATCAAAACAAGCAAAAAATTACATTTATTGAACATAAGGAAAGGCACATTCTTCTATGAGTAGGAATCAAATCAAAACAATTAAAAATATTATATTTATTGAAAAAATTAAGGTACATTCTTCAAAGTACAATAAAATCTACACCTCCCACTCCTCTGTGCAATCTCCCAAAAACATGAGCTTTTCCAGGCGGCTTCCCGTTAACCGATTCCTGGCTTTCGTTACCGTTGCCCCTGCCTTAGAAAATAGACGTTCTGCAGGCACTGATGTGGCAGGAATTGTCAAGTACGCTCGTGTGAGCTTGTAAAGATTGGGGAAAACACACTTCATTTCTTCCCAGGTCTTCAAAGGATCAGAGGAGAGAGGAGAAACTGGATTTGATAAATACACAGACGGCTCATCTCTTTCCTCATAGGTATTTGTTTTCTTTTTTTGCTTGCTATGGGCCAATACTTTGTGGTGTCTCCAAAAGTCATACTTGGATTCTGTATTCAGAGTAGAATCACTGTCTGTGTCACTGCTTGATGCTTCAATTCTAATCAAGGAATGGATATTAGATTGAGCCTTTGCACAAGCCTTGATATCAATAAATTGTATGTTTTTAAATCGCAGATCTAATAAATTGGATATAGCTAACAGATGAGACTCCGCAATATGAGTGAACCTGTGATTAATTTTGCTCAGCAGTGTTTCTTTTACCTGTCTAACAACGTCATTTTCCACAGTAATTCCAATAGATTGCAACTGTGCTTTTAAGCAATGGATAAGTGGAATCACTTTGCTCAGCGTTACAAATTTTTCCCCCGCAATCTCCTTGGTAATGTAATCCAATGGTTGAAGCAACTTCAATATATGTTTCAAAGTGTCAAGCTCAACGGAATAATACTTCGTACAAACAGCTTCAAGTTTCTCACAAATGTTGACTGATGTATGCCTCTCCGTGAGCTCCTTGGTTGCAATGCATTTATAAACAATGTCTGTGCCATTCAAATGATGTGCTGTTATACCCAGGAAGCTACGGCTTGACATCATTTCAGTCCAAATGTCCAAAGTAATTGCAACATTTCCCATACTAGGATCACTTATTTTGTCAGAATAAACCTTTATCATGACCTCGTACAGCTCATCAAGTCGTGATTTCAGTGTGTCAATGCCGGGGAGTTTGTAGGAGGGGCTTAATTCCTTAAACAGTTGACGAAATCCTCGACCATTGACTGTTTCGAAGGGCCGCTTATCAACGCAGATAAAATACAGCAAGCACTTTGTAATGAGCTCATGACGATTACCACCCTCTGAAAAGCACAAGTTATAACTTAAATAAATAATAAATAGATCGAGCAATAAACATCCCTAATATCAACATAGTAAACGCAAATTACCGGAATATGAGCTCATTCTCTGAAAGGATGCAGCAATTGTCATTTGTGACTTTTTTGCGGGAGATGGTAAGTACTGAGTTTCTACCACGACCTTGTTAGATGCATCAGAACGAACTGGATCATTAACAGTGTCCTATAAGGCATCGAAAACGAATAACACAAGATTAACGAAGTTATGTTGCAGAAAAAATGATCACACATTAATAATAACTTCCATCAATTCAATGAAATAGGTCATATTTTAATTACGCATACTCTTGGCGGGAAATCCTTTGAAGTGGAAGGCACTGCATCAGGCACCAATTTTTCATCTTGCTTCTTCTTGCCAGGAGGTAAATGCATCGCCCTATCAAAATAAGTAACACACTAATTTTCAAGCAACATGAATTTCAGATGGTTAAGTGCACGTATGCATGAAGTGAGCCATATTGTAATATTTATTAGTATAGGCATATAGCAAATGCATCCATTGGCAGACACAGTGGGTGGTATGCATAAAAACGTAGCAAATGCTTTTCCTTCGGTTTTGTAGCAATTGCTACGATTCACATGCATAAATTTTCGTAGCAAAAGCTTTTCCTTTTGCTACTTTTTATGCATACCACCCAGTATGTCTAATTATTCATTAAAATGGCGGTATTGAAAATGAACCAAGTTAAACGAATATTTATAGCATAACTGTAAACTTACTTTTGTTGGTGCTTATTCAAATGTTTCTTCATATTTGATGCATTTCCTCTAGTTTTCAAAACTTTGAAACAAGTTTTACATGAAGCAGTGTCCTTGTTAATTCTATTAAAAAATTTCCAAATATAACTCTTTGGAGGTGTCATGGTAAACCTCGTGACGATTTGTACACTACACGAATAGTAGCGCCTAGACGTGGACGATTTTACATTCTTCATTTGCGCTTCACTTTTGTTACTGCATGTACTCATTTGATTCGATACTGAGAAAAATATACCAATATCACTAGAAAATCGAAAGAAAAGAATCGGGTACAAAAGTACCCTGTATCAAAAGGAAAGTACCGATATTAGTAAAGTATCGATACTTTTTTCGTATCCCTAGACATAGTTAACAGGTAATATATCAGTATAACCATTTGGGAAGAAAAGTTAATATTAATTTGCCACAGTGGGGTCAATCCTGACCACATTGACAAATGATGAATATGTGCTGCCTTTGTTCTATTGCTGACACACAGACAAAACACTTAATATATAGGTAATGAACTGTTTAATGATAAATTACAGTTTTTTGTTTTTTTATGCTGTAATATTCCAATATAAATTAAAAACAGTCATTTACATGAGGTTTTCTTGTGTTTTTAAATCTTTCATGATTTCCCCATTTCATCATTTTCCTGTTTTAATTGCCTTTTTACCTCTCTATCCCCCTTCGAAAATGATACATCCATGTTCTACTATATGCATTATTCAGTCCACATTAACCACGTTAGCTTTTACATAGAATATACATAATATGATTTTATGTAAAATTGAATTTTGTGAATTCTTTACTCCTAGAGAATGGAGTCCATGCTGTTAAGTTTCCAATTGGATTTGGGAAGCATTAGTAGTGAAATAATGTCTCTTCAGCAGAAGTCTGTTGCTATGAGTCAACGTCTTCATAATCGACAAGGCATCAGAGGACAGCTATCTCAATTTATTGATGAAATGGCTGTGTCAGAATCACTTATGACGTAAGCATCATATAACTTTCTTCATATCTTCAAATAATTATGAGAATGCATTTTAAGCTGTAATTACTTACAAACGTTATTTCTGCCATCCAATCTATTAATTATATATTAAGTAATGACTTATTAACAATAATTTTATTTATTAAAATCAGCCACATTCTTGATACTCCTGTGACAGAGAAGGACTTCATGATTCAGCTTCAACAGCTTAGTGAGAAGATTAATTTTGTGAAAACACAAAGTTTTAGAGGTAAGAATTTTGGTATTTCATTAAAAAAATAATCCAAAATAAAATCCAAAAATTAAATACTCTTAAGTTCATTTAATGTGGCTGTGTGGATTCATAAAGAAAAATACTGGCAAGTTAATTTTATTGTGTGGTGCTAATTGTTCCTCAATATTTCATTTAAAGTATACTGGATTAACTGAACATGAATTTGCTGTGATAAGTAGTAATAAATCCATTGTTTAGATGTATGACTATTGCCTCACTACGGAATCGGCTTCTACATTCCCAAAAACCATTATTAACCCCTCAAGCCCGGAGGAGATTTATTAAATCCCACCTGAACGGCTGGATGAGATTTTTAAATTTTCACGATTGCATTGCAAAAACGTTCAAGAAAATTTAAAAAAATCATAACTTTATAAGTTTTCTCTTGATTTTTCTGATTTTTTTGTGCATTTACGACAAACATGAAATTTGTAAATATCCATTTTTCGTATCATATTTTACAACAAACATTGTTGCAGTAGAAGAGAATGTACACCAATCGCTAATTTTCCGGCGCACGTTCGTGCTTTATATATAACATTCAGCACCAGGAAATCTATGAAAGATATTGATGTACAATCTTAATAAAAGAATAACTTAAATTAGTAACTATTTTATTCTACTAATCTACCCATCTAAACCAATTAGGTGAAAAGTTTTACTTATCTCAACTTTTTCATGTCTTGACTGGAAATTTTTAAGTAAATGTAGTATTACTGATTTATTAGAAGACGATTTATTTATAATATAAACGTTTTAGTTATATAATCATTATTAGTGTTCATTTCAAAAGTCACATAGAAGAAATGATTATATTTCGTTCATTGGAAAGGGAGATATGACAATGTATACATCAGAAATGAATTTAGATGCAAAACACGGAAAACTTTCAAAAGTTAAACTAGCTTATGAGTCTTTTCCAAATATATTTAGAAAGTTTACACATGCGTAATTGGATTCAGCAAGAAATGCCTTATGTTTAGTAAACACTTCTAGTAAAATAATTTGTGAATATATGGAAGAGCTTCGATGATCGTGATTTTTGATGACATGTCCTCTTCTTGCTCACTCGCTTCATCGCTGCTTTGGTCCCACTAGATAGTACAACAGAGAAAGCCCTTAACTGAAGAGGAAAACAAACCCTACATCTTCTTTCAGATGACAAAGAAAAGGAACCCAATTTTGTGGGTTCTCTTTCCTCAGGTATGTGTCAACTTTAGAAACCGACAGTCCATAGGTCAGTGTAAAAAACCAAAATTCCATCACAAAACTAAACGTATATTATATGTAAACAAATACATAAAAATAGATATACACAATTTCTCGCAATTCCTCTCCGAAAAGAACAAAGGCCCCTTCTCAACTAACTTGCTTTGGGGATGCAAAAAACCTTAGTAATCCGAACCAACACAAAGAGGACGAAATAACAGATATTGGCATTGACGCTCTCCTATGCAGCGAGGAACGAAGGATCGTGCAGTCATGAAAGCAAATCTTTACTGAAATGATTTTTACTCAACCCAATTCCATTATTCATGAATTGCATCATAAATATTTCTAATAAGACGTTTTCCTTTCTTTTTTATATGCCGACGAAGACCTTTGTCGCATGACATAAGCCAAATGGCTACACCAGGAAAAAAAGAGGAGAAAAATCGTGCTCTCTTTTGAAAAAATACACAATTGCTACATTGTATTTAAAACGCCAAGGAAAGGTTCCATTCTGCATTAAAAAGCGATTTTTATATGGAAAAACACCATCATATCGTAGAAAAATTGAAAATTCCATCGCAAAATTCAACATTGATTATATATTTTTTAAAACCGGAAAAAAATACAAGACAAGCATAGATAGGAAGTAAAAAGCTTCCTCTTTCAAAATATATAAAGGTTATTTAGATTTAAAGAAGTCTCGAGTGTCAAAAGATAAAAGAAATTATGGCTGACGCAGGACGTAATAGTACGTCTGACGGCCGATTGGACAGTTTTCGCAGGATGTAATAGTACGTCTGACGGCATTGACGGGTTAAGGATAACCAGCCAGTACATTTTATACTGTGCTTGATAGTTTAAGGAACATCAAAAGTAGGCTGGTATTACTGTATTGACCCGAATATAGTGCGATGTTTTTTTCCTCAATATGTACCTTTGAAAGTCGCATTCACACTATATTCGAGTACTTGTAGCTTTAAAACATAAGTGTGTATTACACGTCTCTGCACGTGTTTCAGCGCATCTATTTATAATCACTACATTGTAAAGGAGATGGGCGTTCATGTTACGATGCAACATTGTACAAATATACCAGAAATGCGCCTTGAGGAGAAAATCAAAAATAGATCAAGGCTAAATTGTAGCAACTTCACATACCTGTTGTCTCCCCATAATCGTCTTTTACATGTGTTGTCTTGCGGTCTCGGTAGCTCTTATGCCAGTGTTTTTGTATTTATAATTTCTGAACCTTTACCCTTATTATTTAATGGTGGATAGAGAAAAGGAAATTGATCATGCTGAGAAAAAGGCTTCTTCCAAATCCCAAGTTAACAAACGAATCCGACAAAGTTATGATATGAGCTTTAAAATACTCGTGGCTCAAGAGGCAGAAAAAACAAACAATGTTCAAGCTTCGAAGAAGTATGGTGTTCCAGAAGCAACTATACGTTTATGGCGGAAGCATTTAGATACATTTGAATGTGCTAATTCAACCAGGAAGGCATTTAGAGGACCTTCAAAAGGAAGATTTGAAGACCTCGAAAATCATGTCTATGATTTTGTAATGGAAAAACGAAGCGAAGGCTTTCCCATCAGTCGAGAAGATATAATGATGAAAGCTTTGGAAGTGTCAAGAGAATTTAAGATTCCACGCAGTGATTTCAAAGCAAGCATCAGTTGGTGTAGAAGGATGATGCGAAGAAAAGGCCTTGCTCTTCGACGCCGCACTTCTCTAGCTCAACGCCTTCCCAGTGATTATGCTGAGAAGTTAATTACATACCAGAGGTATGTTATAAACTTACGTAAAAAGCACGGCTACTTACTTGGGCAGATGGGAAATGCCTACCAAACTCCGGTTTGTTTTGATATGCCATCAAACGTCACCGTAAATACTAAAGGCGCTAAATCAGTGTTGATTAAAACCACTGGAAATGAGAAAACTAGAATCACCGTAATGCTTGCAGTTACGGCCGACGGGCGAAAACTGACTCCTTATGTAATTTTAAGGCGTAAAACAATACCAAAGGAAAAGTTACCATCAGGGGCGATCTTTTGTGTGCAGGAAAAGGGAAGGATGAATGAAGAACTTGTGTTAGATTGGCTGAATGTAGTCTGGGGTAGGTGCCCGGGTGCATTACTACATCAGAGGGGAATGCTCATACTCGATGTGTTCAAGGGTCACCTGACAGAAAATGTGAAGAAGAGAATGGCTGAAATGCATACGGACTTAGTTATTATTCTCGGAGGAATGACATCGCAATTGCAAGTGTTAGATGTCGTGATTAATAAGCCTTTCAAAGATTTCTTGAGAAAGGAATATAATGAGTGGCTATTGGCCTGAAACCATGAATTTACTCCATCGGGAAAGATAAAGAAACCGTCGGTCACTGTATTAGGGAAGTGAATCAAAACAGCCTGGGACAAAATCACCTCCGAGTCTATTGTGCATGGATTTAAGAAATGTTGTATATCCAACAACATGGATGGTAGTGAAGACGGTGTTTTGTGGGATGAAGAGAGTGACGGCAATGACTCGAATGCTGTTTCAACTTCAGGAGATGAGGAAAAAGGAGAGAAAGGAGAATATGATTAAATATTGGAAGGTAGTTTCTCGTAAGTACCTATGAAAGCTATACATACTTAATTAAAATGTTGGTATTAAAATATGTTTTAGTTGTTTTCAGGACCTTGGAAAAACTTGTAATATTTAGTGCCTGCATGATTCACGAATTGTCCGCGTCAAAAAGACGTGCATCTCAACTTTTACGCGCTATCATTTGCGCTACGTTTATTAGAAAGAATATACAAAAATTCCATAGGAAAGCTTATTTTATGCTTAATAAGGTTTGATTTTATAATATTTTTAGAAAGAAAATGTAAAATTTTACGGCGAGTTAAACACAGAAACTACCCGTAAAAACCAGCTACGCAGCCAAATTGTGCGAAAGTAGTCATATATAATAAACTCATAAACGAATAACTACTGAACAAAATCTTTTGAAATTTAAAACATTGATGAACTAAGATATAATAGAGGCAATGCAATAATTTTCTAAGCTCTATGTTAATTACAATGGTTTTAATCGAGTTACAACTTTAAAAAGGAACTCGTCAGTGGGGGAAAAGATAGAGGAATTCTGAAAACACTGTTGTAAAGAGAGATATAAAGAAAATTTTTTGTAGGAATCAGATTTTGTTTTAACGTTTTTGTTTTTGTTTAATTAATTTTAATCTACACACAGTACCGTATATGTTGCTTTCTGGGTGCTTTGCGATGTTGCCAAATGTCTTCTTTCTCTCACTTGCTGGTAGGCGGTCTCTCACCTTCGTCATGGCCTGCACAAAAACCCCTTTATCTCCTCTTAAGTTTCGTCCTCACTGATTTCGTCGCTGCTAGAATCCTCATCGAGGTTGATAATTAAGGGTTCCACGATATTCTTTAGCACTTGGTCCTTGGCGGCATAGAAGTCCTCCACCTTGATAGTGTGTTTCACAGCGTTTTCCCACACGCGCTTTGGGGTGTTATGCAGTGCCTCCTTGCACAGTTGCAAGACGTCTTTGATTTTGTGCGTTTTGTTGCGCTTCGCCTCGTAATTTTTAACCCAAGCCCATATAAGCTCGATTGGATTGAGTTCACAGTGGGCCACTGGAGTCCAAATTAGCTTTACTCTCTTGCCGCTCTCTTTGATGATGCTATCTAGCAAGTATCTGTGATACTTGAAATGAGGTCTGCCGAGTTCAAGTAGTTCGCAACTGGTTAAAGACTCGTATGTATCTTGCCAGCCGGAATCATCTACCTCTGGCTCGATGCGATGCTCAATTTGCCAATTTATTATATCGTCCTTACGCCAACTTTTGGACGGATTTCTTGTTGTTGGGTCTTGCATGGTGTGATGCGGGGCTTGGTCATTAACAATAGCGGTTTCATGATCTATCGCATTTAAAATCAACAAAAAATACTCTTCAAAGTGTCGAGCATTCATCTCAGAATGATAGTCACCATCCTTTTTGTTTCCCTCGAACACGAGCATACAGTCATTCTCAGGCTGGAGAAAACCATCTTCACCCCTATATGCAAAATAATTATTCTTTTTCCGGCACCAGAGGGAGTAATAAAGCCACTTTTCCAGCAATTGACCTCTTGAATTACACCTCGATCAAAGTTAATATCATTATTACTTTCATTTACATTTTCCTGCCAACCATATGATAGTGTGTGATTTCCTCCACAAAATGTTTCGTCCAAATATATAATTTTCCATCTTTGACGAGCTGTCTTTGCATGTTGGTCCAGGATTCGGCGACTTTCAAAGCATACAGGCTTCCTGTTGTATTTTTTAAAGCGAAAGCCAAGCATCTTCATCCACCTTAACAAAGTAGATTCACTTACGTCAGGAAAATCTGATTTCAGTTCGATTAGAATATTAGACACTATTGGATATTCTTTTCTTAAGTAAAAACTATGCACTTTTCTTCGTAGCACTCCTTGAAACATTTCGTCTAATGCAATTCGCGCTCTACCGCTGCTTTTTTTGGGAGAACTTTCTGAAGGATGCACATTTTCCTTGCACTCATTACTTATATTTACTACAGTCCTTTCACTAACATTACAACACATTGCAGTATTTTTAACAACTTGATTAGGATCAAATTTAATCACACCATCGTTGACCATTTGAAAAAAATGTTCTAGCACTTTGAATGAAATTTTTCTCATGGCTGCGTATTTTTTTGTTAATCACAAAAGGCTCACTTTCTAAATTATTTTCTTGATCACTCGAGAAAAGACCATATTTGTTACTACTAATATTTTCTATTCGTTGTAAAGCTTGTCGCTTTCTTCGAGGCATAGCGAAAACACGAGGCACCATCTGGACTGAGATGAGATACTAAATGAACTAAGAAAACAAAACTCTAGACAAAACAAGTACCTTCTTTATTACTCATTACATGAGTCATTAGCAACTTCCAATGAGGCTAGATAGAGAGAGAAAGAGATAGGAGTTTAAATCCCGCTCAGCCATCCCGCACGCCAGATTGGTGTGGCAACGTCGCTACCTACATCAGCTTAGGAAATGAAGCGCCTTATGGCTACAAAGAAAAATATCTATATAAATTTATAATAAGTCTTTATTAAAAATTTGGTCCCTACAAAACATTTTCTTTATGTCTCTCTTTACAACAATGTTTTCAGTATTCCTCTATCATTTTACCCCACTGACGAGTTTCTTTTTAAAGTTCTAACCCAACTAAAACCATTGTAATCAACATAGAGCTTAGAAAATTATTGCATTGCCTCTATTATATCTTAGTTCATCAATGTTTTAAATTTCAAAAGATTTTGTTCAGTAGTTATTCGTTTATGAATTATTATATATGACTACTTTCGCACAATTTGGCTGCGTAGCTGGTTTTTACGGGTAGTTTCTGTGTTTAACTCGCCGTAAAATTTTGCATTTTCTTTCTAAAAATATTATAAAATCAAACCTTATTAAGCATAAAATAAGCTTTCTTATGGTATTTTTGTATATTCTTTCTAATAAACATAGCGCAAATGATCGCGCGTCAAAGTTGAGATGCACGTCTTTTTGATGCGGATAGTAGAGAAAATTATAATTCAAAAAGAAAATTAAATGTGTTTTTCCTTTTTATAAGTTTCCCTTCAAAATACTTGGGGTCGTACTATATTCGGGGTCGCATTATTTTCGGGCTAATACGGTTTTAGAGAATAAGCAGTTCGAATGTGGGTAAATATAACCATGTGGTGTCTCAAGCAAACAAGGCAAACAACAGAGTTGGAGCTGGCGTAAAGCAGCTTACCAAATTCTATTGGCATTGCATGCTAACCCATCTGTTTGTGTATTTCCTTTGTCTCCCAAAGTTGATATTGCTAAAAACCCTATCAATTTTGACCTTAATTCTTCCATGAAAATCGATAGTGATGCCACTCCTGTTGTTTCCAGCATTTTGCCTGGTTTACTTTCTTGCAATATAAAAGGAAGTTAATCTAAAATTAGCCATTCTTTGCTTGATATAAGCACAGCTTAATATGAGTTTTCAGGCTTGCTCAGATGAACTTGTATCCACCTTAGCCGTGTTAACAAAGAAATGATTCCCAAAGCTATTTTGGATTAATATAATTCCAAGTTTAATGGTTTTAAAACATTTGTTTTGCCGTAACTTGTTAATGATCATCTCTTCCCCTCCCATTCCTCACTTTTATCCATTGTGAAACATATACCCCTTCACCCAAACCTTCCTATGCCTCTATCTCCTCCATAGATTAAATTGTTTGGACCAATCATTTCTTCCCTTTGCCTAATTCCTCCCAAAACCTCCATATCCACCATAGATGCAGCAGTTGGACTACTTTGTGTGATTTTAGTATTACTTCCCTCCCCCCAATCCCTCCCAAGCCTCAATCTTCCCCATAGATACAATAGATTGATTACTTTTTATGTACTTCTTATTCCTTTTTCCCACTTTTGTTTGTGTGTTTTCATTGGTGGTTTCTTCACACATGACTTTTGCTTCCTCTCATTGGTAGTTTATCCCTATAGGTTTAGTATATAAAGTGTATCACAGCGATATTTATACCTGAAGATGACTTTTAACTGTTGAAACTTGGGTCGTGTCTCTAATAAATAAAGTGGAATTTTTTACAGAGTGATTCTTACTTTCTTTCATTTTAATGGTTTTAAATTCACTTGTGATAAACTATCAGAATCCTCAAACTATGCCGTATTTAAAACAAGTGCAGTTATGGCTTACTTAGCGATTTAAATAACAGAGAGAATTGGTCTAATGGTGTTTGTGTGAGGTGATTTAATATAAGAATATTAAGACTTGTCCCAAAAAATCACGAGTCGCAAAGCAGTGTCAGTGTTGCTGAAGCTCTTCCTCCTGTTACTCTACTGATGATGGCTGTGGGAATATCTGTTGAAATAGTTCCTGTCACCCCTACTGTACTGGCTCCCAATAGTAATTGTTCCTGCTCTTTTGGTTGCACCTGCTGGTGAAATACCTGGCCCCTCACTTAATGTGGCATCATGAAACCCAAACAAAGCCAACTAGCTAATGGTGATTGAAGCTTAAATTTCTTTTACAGTAATGTACAATCCATTAGAAACAAGGTATATGCCCTTGAGATTTTACTTCATGACTTGGATTCGGATATTTTGCTCATGATTGAACATGGCTGTCTTCTGAAGAAATATTTGTTTTTAATATTCCTGGTTTTAATTTAATTTCTTCCTTTTGTCCTGAAAGTGTGAAGCATGGTAATGTCTAGAGATGTGAAGGTGGGATCAAACCTTGTTTAAACACTGAAGAGTTTTGGGAATTTTGGGAAGGAATAAACCATTGGGGATTTCGAAAAAATGCGAAAAAAAAATATTTCATAACTTTAAATAGGTGTGTGATTACTAGTACATCATTTCTTGCATGTACAATAACATAAATGATTATCTTTAACCCATAAATGCCATCCAACATGTCATTACATCTAGATAAAACTTCACATGCCACCATCCTGCATGTTAGTATATTAAGCGTCATTGCTAGCTTTATTTATTTTTTGCCGTGCTTGAAATTATTCAACCATAAAAGTCTTGGTATATTTTAGAAGAGGAAGTGTCAGCCTTAGTAATTTGTTTCATTAATTAATTTATGTTGTATTTCTTATTTTTTATAAATAGTTGAAATTTTGTGAATAGAGTAGACCAGTGGTTTCTAATAGAGCCCAGCATACCAGCAGTTTACCCGACCCGACCCGTGGGTACCCGCAGCGAAAGTTGTGGATCGGGTCAGATATAGAGTGCTTCCATGCGGGTACGGGTCGGGTTCGGACACAAAAGGCACCGGTGCAGGTAAAGAGCGGGTCGAAAACTAGTTTTAATTCCAATTCAATTTGCCTCGCCAATGTAGGCACAGGAACTTTTTACACGCCTTTTACTGTTAGCAAAGCCCACCCTCGCGGTCAGAAGTAGCGTTATATAGGGAGATACATATTTGCTATTTATGCAGGTCGGCTTTGTGTATCATGTGTCAAGAAAAGTGTCTGACAAAAAACGATTCCTTTTATTATATAAATAGATACAAAGTTGAAATTGACAAACGACTGTCAATTACGTTTAGTAGAAGAGAATGTGGAGAGGGGGGCAAGAAAGGGTGAAGAGGGGAATTATGTAGTACAATGTAATTATGACGGATTGGTTTGTGCGAGAACTCTCCCTTTTAACCAGTTGGTTTTGCCCATTCATGCAAGTAACATATATCTTTGTGAATTCGCTTTTGAAGAGACGTGGTTACATATAAGAGTGCCTATCAGCATTCTTTATATGTTATTTAACGTTCAAATATATAGTGTTTTTTCGTCAAATAATCGCATGTGAGTTGTAATATTTTATACTTTGTATGCGAGAGAAAGTAACGGCAGTTATTTTATAAAATTACATTGGTGAGTTATATGTGATTTTGACTTTTGTGACAGAATATCAATATACCACATCCTTAAAAGGAACCAATACCAGCTGATTGAATGGTATGTAAAATTGTCAGTTATAAGGTAATGCATCTTTCAATTATAAATCTTAATTTTAATTGAAATATTACTTTTATCTGCGCTTCAGATTTGAACAATGAATACTGACCAGATAAGAAGGAACCTTTTGAAGTTAGAGTACCCTCTAAGTATAGAATAAAATACCAAATCCAAAATTTGGGAAAGGTTCTGTGAAATTTTAGATGAAAAGGGCGAACTGATTTCGAAGACAATTGCTTGCAGTAGTTGTAAAAATGTTTACCATTATGATAATAGGAAGCTGGGAACATCAAGTTTATTGCGACACAAGTGTGAAAATAACAAAGAAGGCACACCTAAAATTACAAATTTTCTTGTGCCGAAAAAATGCGATTTATCAAAATTATCAGCTGGAAAGAAAAAAAAGGTTTTAGATGGCTGTGTTGAACTTGTAGTTAGAGATTTGAGACCTTTTGAGATACTCTCAGGAGATGGGTTTAAAAATTTATAAAATTTCTGTTTTTCTTCACCCCCTTCTAAAGAGTGTGAAATTGTTAAAAACTGTAGAAAAGTATGAAATCTATGAGAAAGTAAAGTAAGTATTGATAACATTAAAAAGGAGAAGGGATATGAAATCTAATCTGTTACACCAAATCCGTGTATGCTTGTAGAGCAACCGATGAAAAGATATAAAATATCAGACACCTTAGTTCAGTTTATGGATACAGACACAGTAAATGATCATATTTCTCCCGACGAATAAACTGCATATATTGACTTAAACTATCTGACGACACTACTAATAATTTTGATTTGATAAAATGGTGGGATAAGCAAAAGAATTGTTTGCTATATTGAAGTATTTTAGCGAATCGTATTTTTGCAATACCAGTGACCATTGCTCTGTCAGAGAGGTGTTTTAGATTGGCGGGACATGTTGTTAGTGAAAGAAGAAACAGTTTTAGTCCCGCAGACGTGGATGATGTCCTATTTTAAATAGTCATTTTAAATCTCAATGTGGATACTATTAATTAATGTTTCCTTTTTCAATTAAATTATTTTGTAAAATTTGTAATTTTTGTAAAAATAAATTTTAGATACTTTAAATACATTTTTTTCAATTATAAAAATGAATGTTAATGTACAATTACATTTCATTTTAATTTATACAAAATTAATGATTGACTCAGAAATAATATCTTTATTTTTTCACGATCTTGCTATGGATTTGTCTCTCGAGGACCAGACAGTTAAAAAAATATGGATCGGGTCGGACAATTAGGCCTTCTGTGCGGGTGCGAGCCTGCGGGTACGGGTCGGGTGTGGGTTAGTATTCTGAGGGTACGGCTCGGGTATGGGTTAGTAGTCTGCGGGTACGGATTGGGTACAGTTAGTAGTCTGTGGGTACGGGTGGAAAATACCATACCCATGCAGGACTCTAGTTTCTATACCTTTTGTGAGTGTGGCACCCTTTCAAAGTTAAACAGAATTTCGCGGCATCCCAGTCTTCAAGCAATGCTTTTATATTTTCACAAATGAATATTAAAACCTTTGGACATATCCATTTGCTGGTATCACACCATAATCAATTTATTAGAGATTAAATTAATACCCTAGTTGCCTGTAAACACATCCAAGTTGTTGATTTATTTACAAAACTAAATTTATCGTGGTATCCCCTAAAAATCAGCTCTGGCACCCCAGTGTGCCGCAGCACCCAGGTTGGGAACCACTGCAGTAGACCCTCATGCAAAAGCAGTTTTGTGATAAAATGCCCTGTGCGAATTTAATGATTTATGAAACATATAGTGATAGGTTTTTAGAGTTTGGGAAGTTATATGTATTTTTAGTATGTAAAAATTGTAAGATAAGATATTATTAACTAGACAAACTGTGGCATGCACATCGACTGATATCAAATCAGAAGGGCCAGTTAAACAAAGGTTAAATTGAAATAATGATTAACACGTATGCAGTATTGTGGACTGTATAATTAACGTAGTCTAAAGGTTCTACACACACAAAAAAGACAAGCACCGTAGTCCGCAACTCGTCATCAGTTTTCTCTGTCCTCTCTCTCGAACGTCTCAGCACACACTGTCGTCTCTCTCGAGCATCTCAACACACACTGTCGTCTCTGTCAAGCGTAGAGCCTCCGAAGCTTCGCTTCACCTAAACAAAAGAGTTTTATAAACCGCAACATAAGCTCCCCCCGTTGAATTTACAAAATTCAAAACAATTGACATATTACATACAACAACAACATATTACATTGCAATACTAAATACTATTAAACACTTTATAAGCACATTAGTGTAGGGATAAAATTATCAATTTATGTATAGGTCTCTTTACAATGCCGGTGGGAGTTTTTATGCTGGCTACTCGAACCAGCCCATCTTCTCGCGGAAATACTTCCTGGATGACTGCAATCCTCCAAGAAAGCGGGGGTAGGTTGTCCTCCTTGACCAGAACCACATTCCCAGGTTGAAGATTCTTCTGTTCCGAGCGCCATTTTCTTCTCTGCTGAATCCATGGACCACCTCTTCCATAACTGCTGCATCACCTGTTGAATATGCTGCCATCTGGAAAGATGCTTCAGCGACACATCAGACAGACTAGGCTCAGGGAAGGAGGTTAAAGGACCACCAATGAGAAAATGACCAGGGGTAAGATAACTTGGATCATTAGGGTCGTCGGATAAGACTGTAATAGGTCTGGAGTTTAAGCAAGCTTCTATTTATGTGAGAAGGGTTGACAGCTCCTCGAAAGTAAAAATGGATGTTCCCGTTATTCGTTTTAAATGATACTTCATTGATTGCACTCCAGCTACCCATAATCCTCCAAAGTGTGGAGAACTGGGAGGAATAAAATGCCATTTGATTCTCTCAGTAGCTGCAAAGTCCTGTATCTGGGCTACTCTGTTTTCTACAAACGTTTTCCAACGCGCAGCTGGCACTGCCAGCCATGATAGGACAATTGTTGAGTCTGTCCACAACATTGTCTTGGAAATATCTAAATTCAAAATAGGCGCTACTTTGTTTACCAGTCGAGCAAGCAACAATGCTCCACACAATTCCAGTCGAGGGATCGTGATACATTTTACTGGTGCCATCTTTGATTTCGAACACAGTAATTTTGTTACTATCTCCCCATGTTGAGACACTGAGCACAGGTATAAACAAGCACCATAAGCTCTTTCACTTGCATCTGAAAACCCATGTAATTGTATGTCTAACAGGATTCCTTTGGCTAACACACGTCGTTCGATTGGAATGTTCTTAACTTCAGGGAGAAGTGAACACAGTTTCTTCCAGTCTGATAATAACTCAGTTGTTAGACATTCATCCCATTGTAGATTACACTGCCATAATTTCTGTAGAAACATTTTATATATAATAACAATGGGACTTACTAGCCCAAGCGGGTCAAAAATAGATGCAATCACAGAAGACACTGTACGTTTAGTGACAGGTGAGTTTGGCTGAACGCTTAACAACATCGAGGATAATGATGGTGTCTTAATAGCAATTGAAAACATGTCTTGCATTGGATCCCATAATAACCCAAGTGTTTTGACTTCATTAATGCTGTCAAAATGTCTTGGCAATTCCGTTTCTCTGTATTCTGGTGGGACGGCTTCCAGAATGGCAAAATGATTAGAGCAAAACTTTCTCAACTGAAAGCCACCGGTACTGAGTATATCTATCAATTCCTGTTGCAATTGAAGCTCTTCCTTGCAGTTGTTTGCCCTGCAGAGCACATCATCAATGTAAAAGTCTCTTCGCAATACTTCAGCAGCATGACTGCTTCTTCCTCAGCTAATTGCTGAAGACATCTCGTTGCAAGAAACGGAGCTGACGCCGTACCATATGTGAGTGTGGTGAGCTCATAGATGTTCACTGTATCTGTAGATGATCTTCTCCAGAAAATGTGCTGGAGTCCAGTATCGTCAGCATGCACCTGGACCTGTCTATATATTTTAGCGATGTCTGATGTAAACACCACTTCATGAGTTCGAAATCGTAGAACTATGGAACTCAGATCTTGTTGTAATGTGGCTCCAATTAACAGCGTATCATTCAGGGATGTTCCTGTAGTCGTCTTGGCGGAAGCATAAAAAACTACCCTCATCTTGGTGGTGGAGCTAGCTTCTTTGATCACTGCATGGTGGGGCAAGTAAAACAATTCCCTCTGGTAGTTGGTTGCGTTGTCATCTAGCCTTTTCATATGGCCAAGCTCTTCATACTCTTGAAGAAAGGCATTGTAAGTCTGACGCAAAGGTGGCTGTCTGTGTAGTCGGCGTTCCAATTGTTGTAGTCGTGTGCTTGCCTGTTGATATGAGTCACCTAAATGTCTTACTCCCTGGCGGCGAGGCAATCGAACAATGAACCTGCCCATAGAGTCTCTTCTGGTGTGTTCCTTGAAATGTTGTTCACATAACTCTTCCTCCCTCGTAGGTAATGGTTGAACCAGTTCCTCGATTTCCCAAAAACATTGAAGTTGCTTATCCAATACGTTGTCTCTTCTAGTAAGGAATGATCGCTGTGAAGCATATCCTGAGGTATGGCAGGGAAGCCTTCCAGCTAGGATGTATCCAAACTTGGTATCTTGCAGAATTGGGTAGTTGCCAGTTCTGGTTCTTTGATCAGGGCATTAGAGCTGAAGGTAGAACTCCGCACCTATTAGAAGATCTATCTTGCTTGGCTCATTGAACTTGTCATCGGCTAACACAATATCTGAAGGTATACCCCAATCCTTGTAATCAATGAAAGTTGAGGGAACGTTGTCTGTTATCTTCTGAAGAATGGAACAATTGAGGTTGACCTTGAAGTCATTTGTTCTTGAATGGACACCTACATTAACACTGTGCGTGGTGCCTGCAGTCACATCCCCGATGCCTTGTATCGGAATTACGTCTCGAATTTTCTTTAAATTGAGTAGTCTAACCATCTCGTCAGTAATGAAGTTGCTTTGTGAGCAACTATCGAGAAGAGCGCGGCATTGATGAAGTCTACCTAATGAGTCCTCCACATTTACAATAACTGTGGACAATAGCACCTGCTTAATCAATCATCGTTTTAAGGCACAGTAACTTCCCAATGTCCTTGAATCGTTCTCTAATTGGTTGGGGCTGACGTTCCTGAAGTGGTCACTAGTTGAGCCACATTGTAAGTGTGGTCGTTCATTCCCGTCAGGCAATTTTGTTGTAACCGGTCTCTCAAAATGAAGCAGCGTATTGTGTTTCCTATCACATTTCCGACAATTGCCTGATTGGCACTCCTTAACGCTATGAAAAGCCTTTAGACAGTTAAAGCATAATTTGTTTTGCTTAACACACTCTATTCATTGTTGTACGCTAGCATTAGCAAAGGTTAAACATTTCTGCAACCCATGATTTTGTTCACAATACGGGCACAATGTACTGTTGCTCGTCGTCATAAAGGAACTAGATGACCTGGTCTTGTTCAATTTGAATTTGGATTCCACTGGTTTGTATATATTGCTGCCGCTAGCCTTAACTGGTTGACTGGGTTGCAATAATTCTAACGTTTGACATGTTTTTTCTAGGAATTTAATAAACTCCTCTAATTTGGGAAAGTCATGTAACACTGATGTAGTCTCCCACTCCTTTCTGATAGAAGGGCCCAAATGGTCTAGAGTCAATTGCATAAGCATTTTTTCATGCAATGGTGTTTCTAGGCTTAAAGCTTCAACTGCATTTAAATTGCTTGATAAATGATTAACTACTTGTCTCAACTCTGTAGCTGAATCATCGCTAGCCTTCATGGGCGTCAACAAAGCCTTAACATGCTTGGATGCAATGAGTTTTGGATTGTTGTATCTCTGACATTTGAGGTTCCATGCAACACTAAAATTTTCATTTGACACTGTCAAATTCTGTAACAAAGCACGCGGTTCATCCTTTAAGGATGAAATCAAATAATAAAACCTTTGAATATCTGGAAGTGCTGAATTGGCTACAATCAAACTTTCAAACGTGTCTCTGAGCTGTATCCATTGTACTCAAAGATGGCTAAAAAAACTTTTGGTGTAAACTGAAAGAAAGTTAAAACTCCAGCCAAAAACAAGTGGTACTAGCCTGATGCATTTCGCCCACTAAGTGGGCATTTTCAAGGGCGACGTTACTTCGACAGCGACCAAAGTCGACTGTGCTGGAGTGGAGAGACCTAGGGTGGAGAAAGAACGAAAGGCAAAAGAAAGATGAAAAGCACGGGTGGAGTAAGAAAAAAAGAAAAACGAAAAAAAATATTTTATTCTCTAGTTAGGCATTAGATTAGTACTGTATTATTAATTGAAATTTGTTAATGATTTAATGTGAAAGCTCTACATTAAGTTTCTCTCTTTTGGTACTCAATTAATTGTAAAGCAGAAGTAAGAATCTTTGTGCTGCAAAAATTACCATTGTAGGATTTTAATTGAAATGTAGCATAGGTACTATAATGAATTATTCATTGGTTCATCATGAACTTTCTTTAGGAACAAATATAGTGGTATAATGTTATAAATAAGGAATTGTGTATTTAGTATAGATTGATTCATCATTGTTTATAATTAGAATGCATCTATTAATCGTGAACTGCAATTTTAATTATATGTATGCACATTACTTTAATAATAGTATTAAGAATTGAACCAACAGTATCTCCTTATATTCTCTCAGACTTGGGCTGCTTGGAAATGTGCCACTAGGGAAAAATGTTTAAGGGTACATAAACATATGAGAGGCACAGTAGGTGGGGGAGCCCTCAAAGAGAAACTGAGTAATTTAGAAAAAAGGTTGATGGAAATGATAGGGAATATTTCTGCTTTGGGAGAAGAAAATTGTGTTGAATCACCAATTGAGGTATTTTGATGATAAGCTGTAAATATTAGAATTCAATTGAAATTATTGATTACTAGTTTTATTGGATTATAAATATTGGTATTTTATAAACAAAAGGGATCAGTTCAACTTGTAACACCAGAGACTGAAGAAATGGTTGTGAGTGAGCAATCTTTCATTCAAATGAGTTGGTATAAATAATCATATGTAGCTTTCAGTCGTAACTTAAGTATAACATTTAAAAGATTTTTATGGAAAA
Source organism: Tanypteryx hageni (assembly GCA_028673005.1). Lineage (NCBI taxonomy): Eukaryota > Metazoa > Arthropoda > Insecta > Odonata > Petaluridae > Tanypteryx > Tanypteryx hageni. Next base: position 149,101,934 of record CM054116.1, read on the forward strand.
TCTATTCATTAGAAGAAGTTGATGACTCACATCCATCATGTTCATGGCAAGTGTTACTTCCCCCATCTTCTCCTTACATGCATGAAGAAAAGGATGAGAATGAAATAACTAATAAATCTCCTGACCCTCTCATTCCTCCTTCATCCAATGCTAGTCGCCAACTTTTTAAATCAAAAGCATATAACTGGTTATAAGTCATTTAATATATTGCTATTTTCCCAAGAAATATGAAACTATTTATATTAAATTAGTAATATCATTAGATTAAATTTAATTACTGTCATATGATGGAGCAGGCAGAAGAGTAACTCCATACGACAGGGCAACAGAGAAGTTTGCAAAATTAGAAGAGAAAAATGCAGAGCAGCACAGGATTATGGAGGAGAAAAAAATAGAAATATTGTCAGGGATTGAAATTTTATTAGGGGACATTAAGGGATGTGAAAGGGGAAAGGCTGAAGCAGCAGAGAAGCAGGCAAATGCTATTGCTAAAATAGCAGAAACATTTTCAATTTTTACAAATAAATTTTTGAAATAATTTTGCAACAATAATTTTTAATAAAACACTTGTTTCATGATAAATGGTAATATTTATTTTATAAATTTAGGAAAATCTTGCTTGTATTATTTGATTCCTAATGTTAATACCTTGGTTGAACCAATTATCCCTGTCATCCCTCTGGCCTAAGTTTTCAATGGCATCTGTGTTATTGTGTTCATTTGCCACAATGACATCAAAATCTGGCAAATTGAAATGTGTGCAGATATTGTGAAACACTGCACAAGTATTTATAATTAATGATGCCCTTTGAGGGCTATAATGCAAGCCCCTTTCTGATAACAAGCACCTAAACCTGCTTTTAACACTCCATTACATCTTTCTATGCAATTATGAGCCATTGCATGGGCATCGGAAAACCTTTGCTCTGGGCTTCCTGGAGCTGCATTTAAAATGGGTGTCATCAACCATGGCTGTAGTGGATAGCCACTATCCCCTGTAAGGAACAACATACACGAGTAAAGTGATTTGGCTACAAACCAAATACTTTGTGTATAACTATGCAACTAACCTAGGAGCCATGCATTATGGTTTCCTGCAGTGTACTTTTCTTTCAATGCTTCGTAAACACTGGAACTTCTCCAAATAAAGGAGTCATGCGTAGCACCAGGGTATTTTGCATTTACATTTAAAATGCGTAATCCATAGTCGCATATCTGTGATTTTAAAAATTAATAAACAAAATAGTTTTAACATTTGAAACACTTCAAATAAGTTCTTATTTACCAATTGCACATTAATTGAATGATAACCATGTCGGTTAACATATAGATGCTCTGGATGATTTCTGTCTGTTAAATTTGGAGCCTTAATTTTTACATGGGTGCAGTCTATTGCTCCAATTACCCCAGGAAATCCTTTTTCTGTCATAAATCTTAAAGTTCAAGAAAAAATATTAAAGAGAGGAAAACCTAAAATATGTTATCATTATATATAGACGTTCCTTACAGAGGAGGAGGAGGATATAACATACATGTAGGAGGATACTAATGTTTAGGAACTTCCAGATGAGCTGGAGATTCGAAATTTTTTATTAGGTAGGATTTTGTGGAAAATCGACTAGAAAAAACGAAAATCTTGAAAAAGTGCTACAATGCGGCCGCTAAAAATTTGCAATTGTTTAAACAAATTTTCAAGGGTTATGCATTTTCGAATGTGCTACGGAACTGAAAATTTTTTTAGATGTAGGATTTGTAAAAAATCGAAATAGGGATTATAGAAATTTTTATATTTTGAATTGTTCGGCAGTTAAAAATTCTTAAAATTTAAACAAATATGTAGATGCTTAGACACTACGCTGCAAGTTAGGGAGTTGAAATTTTTAAATTATTTAGAGGTTAGCCTATGTAAACTAAGAAACATTTTAATTTATCTATAACATTGTTATTTTTGCCATTATAAATTATTTAAATTTAAACAATTAGATAAATGTTATTTCACTTTTAATTGTACTATAAATTTAAAATTTGGCAGAAATGTGTGGCATTATTAACTCAATGTGGGAAAAGTATAATATTTCGAAAATTGCAAAAATATTGATTGTTTTACTCCATTATTGTTCCATAATGAAAAAACAAAAACCCGTCCAGAGGAGAAATCCTTAGAACTAAAAAAATATTCCTCATGATGAAATATCTCACTGAAAATTAATGTTTTTTTCAAGGTGCGATTAAATGCTTGCAGTATGCAAGCACCTTCTACTAGTATACACTAAAAGTAATTTTGTTCTCACTTAGTTTTAATGGCTGTTTGTTCAGCCTGTGACATAGGAAATATCACCCAATTTTTCAGCATATATTCGTTTACTGCATTTGTCACCTCTATTAAACATCTACTGACAGTTTTTTGACTGACAGCCAAGTACAAATTCAGTCCAACTGGCCTTTGGTAACTTCCAGTAGCTAAAAAGTTCAACGCTGTTAGGACCTTTCCAGATATAACATAACAAATACACCAATTAAATTGTTGAATCCACTAAATGCTGCCTTGTTTACTTATTTGGTTTTATCGATATTATTAAAATATTTAAATAGCAGGTCATAAAGAAAATGCTTTATAACCACAAATACTATTATTAACCACTATAGCTATTTACTTTTAGTTCTACGGGCAGTGATGATTTTCTCGTAGCTTTTATATGAGGCCTTAATACATCGCAAACATACATCGCAGCTTCTTCATTAAGCCTAAATATCAAACAAAAATCTTCCTCGGGCAAATGGAATGCGTTTTGCCGGTCACGAAGAAATCGCTCCCTCCTTAATACCCTCCTTTCCTCTGCAGCGGCTCCCACAAGCAAATGCAAATGTCTGTATGCGGCCATTTTTACTAACTAACTCGAATAAATATTTATCGTTAGCGTATTTAACGACACCTCATTGCTCATCGTTATGCGTTCGATGATAATTTGTCGTAGCAATAATGTCGCTATGAACGATAATTTTCAAGACTTACTCATACTGTCGTACGAATAAAACTCGTCGATTGATGTCATCTTAACGACAAAAATCCATCGGTAAGGCGTAACGAAAATTTCAAGACTTGCCACCCAAGAGAAAAATACCATATTAACCTGAATATGGTGCGATATTTTTTTCCCTAATTTGTACCTTTGAAAGTCACATTCGCACTATATTCGAGTACTTGTAACTTTAAAAACATTAGTGTGTATCGCGCATCTGCACACGCTTATCAGCGCATCTATCTATAATTGCTACACTGTAAAATAATTGGGCGTTCATGTCACTACGCTACACTATACAAATATACTGGAAAAGTGTCTTGAGAAAATAAAAAATAGATCAAGGCTAAATTGTAGCAACTTCACATACGTGTTGTCTCGCCGAAGTTGTCTTTCACATATGTACGTGGAGTCGCACTATATTCAGGCTAATACGGTAATATACCACAAAGACACAAACAAACCACACAAAAATGTATGAATTGAAAAATTAAATGATAAAAAAACTAAAAAAGTCAATATAAATGAAACACCATGAAAAAACGTGGAAAGATATAGTAATCAAAGACAGGAGCATCAAGAACGAAAGAAACAAACAGCACAGTGAACTTACTGTATACTCTTTGAAACTCAAAAGAGAACTGGATCAAACCATCCGTGAACCAAATCGGAGAAAGTCTCTCTCAGTAATGAATTCTGCGGATACTATGGTATTGTTTACTTACCGCCAAATCTGCCAGGTCTGCGATAACACTGTAATCGCCAAGTGAAATCTTTATTTGTTTCTTATAGCGTGGTGACCAGGTGGGTGCGACTCGAATAGGGAAAATTTTACGGCCTTATATCAGCACTACCTATAGTTGAGGCAGGACTAAAAAAAATTAACTTTATTTATACAACGGAAATAAATTAATAATTGCTATTTTATTTTTCACCTATTTCAGAGTGGTTTATTTCCTTACTTACTGTTTAATCCTCTCGTATTATGTGATATCACTGCCCCAGCAGAAGGCGGGTAATTCGTATAATAAGGGGGTCCCACAATAATTAGGAAAAAATATTACGACAGCATATGTATTAGCACTGGCTATAGTTGAGGCATGATTTTAAAAAATTAACTTTATTTAAATAATGCCCTTAAACTATAAAATTGTAAATATATTTTTCACTTGTGTCAGTGGTCAGCGCGTTTGCATTTTTGCTGAGGAGGGAACTAACGTGTGACGTCGTCATGTTTAGAAAATTTAACATTGAGACAGATGGCGCTGGTGTTGACGCTTCGCGAGTGACGGTGATATTTCTCGTGAGAGAAAAATTTCTTAGTCTAATATATAACAGAATTTTTGGTGCACTTTCTGGTCTTTAAATAATAATTTAATTCCGCAAATGAAAATAATGCGCATGTTTAAGAAACAATTTTAATCTGTGGCATTCAATAAACTTTATTGAACGTTGCAGAATAAATTAAAACAAACTACAATTTTACAGATTTTACATAATCTACAGAACATCACATTTAGCTGAATAGTGGTCCCAATTCCCCCCTAAACCCCCTAAAATTCCTGGTTGAGAACCCCTGTTTTACGGCAACTAGAAGCTGGAGAGCGCCAACATTTGTTTGTTTTTTGTTTATTGCTCCCTTTTTGATAGTTCAGTTTTTTTTAATGTAATACCAAGATATCTATTTGAATTCTTCCTTTATTTGGTCTCATTCCATGTTCCTTTATTTATTAAGCACGTGATAATTCTTTTATGAATCGATATTTCTTTATCGAAATTTAGCAAGGTTTTGATCGTTTCGATATACGATTTTGTTTTTGTTTTATTGGTTGCCTTCTCTTAATTGAACAGTATCTTTAGTCATGATGCTTATGTTATTATGTTCCAATTTTCTTTGTGTTAAAAAAATTGTGGCTGTATAGTGACTATTGCCTCACCCTGTATATATAAGTAGACGCAGGTATCTTCTTCCTTAATGCTCCTGCGCGATTTATTCAGCGTGAGATCAACATATGTTCAGTAAAATGCATTCTTTATTTATATTCAAGTTATACTGTTTAATTTGAAATACAATTACAATGCAAATGATGACCTATTCTACGCTACATAATATGATTAACAAATACTTTGGTGTATTATTTATACAATACTACCTATTTTTATTTCCATTAATAGAATCTTGGGAATGAATTAAATCTTATAACGTCATTTCTTATGGAAGTACATGTTCTGAATAGTGCTGTTTCAGTTATGCTCGATTTTCCTGGCATCAGTTAAGAGCATTAATCGGGGAGTGGGTGTATATTGCTTGGATCCTGTTTTATCTTAGATTTCTATATCTTTCTTGTAAGTTTTTCAGTAAACAAATTTCACTGGTGAGAGAGGGAGAAGAAACAAAAAATACCAAAAAATAATGGCTTACCTTAATATTTCTGCTTGGTGTGGTAGTCCTCAAAGCAATCAAAGCGGAGACCAAACCGAATAAGAACGATATGTGGACTTCTGAATAATTCCCATCAGCATAAACAATCCCATAACAGTTTAAATTTCTTCCAATGTCACTTTTTTCCATTATGCAATTCTTAATTGTCTTGAAAATATCCCTACTTGATGTTATATATGTTGCTCTGCGTAGGAATTTGTTTCTTTCACAATAGTCATAATAAATTCCACATCAAAAAACAATTCAAAAATACAATATCAGTCATATTCCTAGCAATCTTTTGAGGTCCACAGCCACCAATAGAATCTTCTCTTCGTCCCACATAATTCACCATGTCCTCCCACACAAACTCTTCTCCACTGTCCTCCTCTGGCTCATTGACAATGTGCATCAATGTGTCAATTTCTGAACGATCTTCAATACAATTCTCACTATCACTTTCTGAACTCACACTTTCTTCCAAATCACTTACTCCCAAGATTTCCTTCTCAATTTCATCATCCGCTACTACTTACCTTTTTCTACTTGTAGAAGCCATAATAAATAACGATATTGTAGAAAATTTTAATTAATCTATGAAGACATAATTTCTAGGAAAAAGAACAAAACTCACAACCACACATGTTAAGTTTTCCTTCAGACTAAATCCTATAAAATAGAGCGATGGGAGTGGAGGCAAGAATATTTCCCATGCGGCTCCAAGAGACTTGTTTATGAAGGGACAATATATCCTTTCTTCTCTCACATATTGCTTTTAAGATATGCTAAAGCAAACGAAATGATAATCTTGGTGTAGATGGCTGGAGATCCTTTTACCTCACTAAGCATTCTCCTTCCAGAACTGTTGACAGATGAGAAAAACACATTGGTCCAAGATGAAAGCCTTCTACAGGCATAAGAACATAGCCTATATCTTGCAGAAGCCTTCGTGCTGAGAAATGGTTCTTCTCAGCATTATATAAGGGTATTTTGAAATTCAAAATTCCCTGTCTGTGGGTACCTACATAATCATTAATAACAACATTTAAAGTATATTATATATGTTAATGTAAATAAAAATTGCAGAATGAAGCATAAAAAAGAAGGCCAAAGGTTACTCTTTTGAAATTCATCAAGAAAAATCAGATTTAGGAAAACTCATTTGGCCAAAAAAATTAAAAACATTAGCAATCTCCGTGATGTAGTGACTACGTCGGTTGGCGGCATATGAAGAATTCATTTGACATAGTGGCTACGTCAGTTGGCATTGAGGGGTTAATGCCCTGGGGTTCTCTGTGCCAATTTTTCCTGTTTACTGATGTGGGTTTTCATTGGTATCCTTTTTGAAAATAAACCTGTCTCATCAGCATTGAATACTTGGCGGGGGTGGTAATCGTTCTCTTCAATTATCCTTAAAAATTCTTCCTGGTACTGCTCTGCTGCTTGGTGGTCAGCAGTTGTACTCTCATCTGACGTTGTGCAGATTGGAATGCTTTCTAAACTTGTCAAACCAACCAGCACTAAATTTACAGTCATTCGAAGGTTTTCCTTTCTTCTCACGAGCTGTTTCATGGCTTTGCTGCACCTTCTTTCAGATCACAGTGCCAATGAGTGCTGCTCGCTTGTGTGTCTGCTCATCAGTCCAGGTGTTCAATAAACTCTTGTCTTATTCTGCTGCATGGACCTCTTACTCATGCTCCTAATGGAATCACTAGTAGTAGCAGCAGCTGTAAGACTCACTTCATTGGATTCCTTGTTCTTTGAATGGTGTGAATAGCCGATTCATTCACTCCATAATCGCGTGGCAAGTCCATTACTCGCTGACCTGCTCTAAGTTTATCCAAACTGATTGTGGCGGGACATCAAGTATGTTGCTGCTATGTTTCAAATTATAAGCACCCGAATTTTGCACCGATGCATTTCAAAGAAATTCTTTCCTTGTGATGGCTGCCTTCGGGATGAAAAGATAAACTAAGTGAATATTTGAGACACCAGAGACTGCACTCTAAATTAAAATATTGCAATTTTTTTATTTTTATCTCGGACCCCTCTGTTGCCTGAAAATGGACCATATTGCAAGAAAATTGGTGGTGTAAAAATGACATCTGCGCAATACTGAAAACGCTGGGTGAATCCTCGTTGTGTAAGGGTTTAGTGTACTTTTTTTGTAGCCATGCGATTGATTCCTTGCGAATACACATACAACGTCATATTTTGGCTTCTATTGAATAAAAAGGGACAATTTTTTATGTGACTTCTGGAATTATTCCAAATAATGACAAAGTGACTCAAGAATGCTTAAAAAATTTTAACTGCCTTTTAAAAAAATAATAATCGTAACATTTATCTAAAATTTTCAGTCGCAACATGAAACAGTTGTACTGCAGGAAACTTTTTCCCTAACTGGTTTAGAGAGATACAAGCAGTGAATGAAATATTTAGATTAGTTTAAGTTTATCTTTGAAGAAGTTTACATGCCAATAGCTTGTATAGTTTTTACAATATTGATTCCTATATGAAAGCACGGGCACATGCTGGATAGGTAACAGATCAGTGTGCAAAGCATTCTCTCCAGCAAAGAGTCTACTTATTTCCAGCTAGCATAGAAGTTATAGTTTAAAAATATAACGTTTTGCATAAATCTTGAAAAATTTCATAAAATCCAATAAAAAGGTGAAATGTTTTGCATTTTTATATTTTTTGCAATTTTAGCATCTGCATCGCCAAAACCATCTGCTTTGGCATCTGAGGTGTGATTAAATAAACGCCTTCTGGGCTTAAGGGGTTAAACACATATGGAATCTTAGATTTTTTCACATGGCATTAAATTTCTAAATATGTATGCAAGTTTAAAATGCTCCTATCTTCTATCATTTAAATTATCAGTTTAAACAAGTTAATTCCTTTCCCCTTTTTTCTAAACACACAATAAAATATAAAATTTTACTGATTTGATAAATTAGAGTTTAAATTTTTTACATTTGTCTTAAAAACTTACGGAATCACATACGTGCAATACCTAATTACATTTGAACCAATTAAAAATCTCCATTTAATTATTGTCTACTTTATGGCCAGTAAAATATTTAAGGTTATTTAGATAAAAGTTAGACTACACAAGTTGAATTATATTTTTTAACAAAAAGGTATCAACTTGTCTTGCCAATTTTGGGGAGTCACTGAAATTCTTTACAGTTGATTCACTTATTATACTATGTAGTGAACTAATATGCAGTCATACTGTACATAACTGCATAATATTCAGTTATTGTGGAAGTGTGCTGTCATTTTGTACCTGAAAAAGTGTTTTTATTGCTATATGTGAATCACTGATTTTTAGGCTCATTTTGTCTGCTGCCTTATGAGTGGGTATTAGCTTCGGTCTGTCCGTCCGTCCACATATTCATTCTCAGCTTCTACCAAATGGATTTTCATGAAATTTGATATATTAAGGACTTATAGTCAAAGAAAATAAGAAAACCACAAATGAATCACGTAAACCTATCCACTATCCACTATCCACTTTACTGGAGACAAAAAATGAACTTTCCATCATATCTTGTAGTGTTGGTCATATCAAAATGGTTTTCAAATAAAACTTTTAGAACTAGTAGAGTATTTCTTTTCCTATACATTTTTATCATAGCTGTTATCAAGAAAATCAAACAAGAAAGTCTTAATTCAAGTTGAACTTCTTTCTTGCATGGTTACTTCGTCATTGTTACTAACATAAATAAAAAAATCTCAAGTTCAAAAACATTTATATAATGAGAAGTCCAAACCAGGACTAATGCAGACTGGTCCTGGTTTGACCGGGATTGTCCCGGTTTTTAGGTCATGTCCTGGTGTCCCAGCCAGTTCTATTTTCTTCCTCAGGCTGGTTTAAAGGTAAAAGTGCTTGACTATAGTGGAGTCCTTAGAGAAACATCGGAAATATAGATTGATTACCTTGTGTCTTCAATAAAAAAACATCTTTTGAATAAAATTTTAGGTTTTTGTGGTGATAACTGCAACACGAATTTCGGAGGTGTAAAAAGAAATGGTGAAAACAATGTACAGTAAAACCCCGTATTTATGTTATCAGAATGTACGTTTTCCCGCTATTTACAACATTTTATATAGGTCCCATCAACTTTCCTATGATTCCAATGTAAGTAAAACCCTGTATTTACGTTATTTTATTTTAAGTTTTCCTGCTATTTGCATCATTTTACGTTAGAATTTCCAATTTTTTAAAAACAATTTTGTATGTGATTCCCGATAGTTTTGAATGTTGTTCGACTTAGCTTTACAAAAATATCCGAACTTTTTTGGGCGAAGATTTTGAAAATGGCAGCAGAGTAGAAACAGCACCCCAAAGGCGTAAATATGAACTCTTTCTTTTCAAAGCAGCACTCACGGCACTAGTTTAACCCCTCCCGCATGTGCGACGCAGCGTTTGTGTCCGCTCTTTCCCATGCCTCAAGTGTGTGCGACACACTGTCTGCGTCCGAAATTTTCATTAAGGTTTCTTATTGCTACGGCTCTGATTTATGTGCTTCCAGAGAGTAAGTATGTAAGCCAATGCGGTCTGCTTTCGTTCTATGGTTCCTTGTTGTCTGTGTTTACGTGTTAGTATTTTAAAAATTTTTTTTTCTATCTCGGACCGGGCCATAGCAGTGCTTACTCAGGCCTCTATCTTTCATGTGTTGCATCTCAGACTTTCATAATAGTTCTCAACTTCCTGGCTCTTATTTACGATGCTTCAAACTGATGATCGAGGTTTCTTAGCACCTGTGTTTGCATCAGGGGCTTTTTTAATTTTTTTTCATCTTGGGTCTGTCCTTTAGCCGACCCCCTATTTAGTTCACTATGGCTTGTAGCTCTTGTGAGTTGGCGGATTGGGAAGTGCTTGATGTTTTGGAGGAAAAGAGTGAAAGTAGTGTAGATATATTCTGAAGATTCGAATGGATACTCGATTGATTCCAGTACCGAAGAGGAATTGGAAGAAATAACTCACTCCACTGTGAATATTCAAGAGAATATTTGGGGAGATGTCGACAGTGCTAACCCTCCTCGGCCTTTTGCGTGTGATTTAGTTGGAAAACAAATAGTGCAGGTTTTATCAACAGATGATCCCTTACGATATTTTGAGTTATTTTTTGATGAGGATCTAATTGCCCTCATAGTGTTTGAAACTAATCATTACGCGGAACAATTCCTTGCCCATGAGAAAAATAAGATCACGGCTTTAAAAAAATCATGCTATCAAAAGTGGTTTCCAACTACTCCGAATGAAATTAGAGTATTCCTAGCTTTGCTAATGTTGATGGGAATCATTCAAAAACCAACTATCAGAATGTATTTTAGTAGAAAATATATATTAGAAACGCCATTTATTCCAAATGTAATGAGTGAAGAAAGATTTTCCTTGTTGAGCAAATTTTTGCATTTTGTAGATAATACTGATAAAGACATTGTAAATAGTGATCCTAAATTGTATAAAATTCTACCTATCAGTGATTATTTGAAAAATAAATTCCAGAAAATTTATATACCGGGTAAAGAAGTAAGTGTTGATGAGTCTTTACTGCTGTGGAAAGGTAGGCTTTCATGGAAACAGTATATTCCAATGAAAGCTTCGCGGTTTGGTATAAAACTCTTTGAATTATGCGATTCCTCAGGATATTTGTGGGATTTTATAATTTATAGTGGTTCGGGGACAAAAGTAGGTTGTGAAATAACTAAGGAAACAGGTCTTTTATCAACTAAAGTTGTTATGAGTTTGAGTGAGAAACTATTGGACTCGGGTAGATGTGTTTATATGGATAATTTTTACAGTAGTCCCGATCTTTTTCGAAGATTGGTTCAGAGAACAACAGATGCTGTTGGAACTGTAAAAATCAATCGCAAAGGTATGCCTAAAAATCTAAATAAGAAATTGAAGAAAGGGGAAGTAGTTAGTGCACAGTGTGGGAAATTAGTGGCGTTGAAGTGGAAGGATAAGCGCAATGTGTCAATGCTGACTACTAAGCATTCAGATATAATGCATACTGTAAGCCGAAAGGGTGTGACAGAAGTTGTAAATAAACCAACCTGTATTTTAGACTATAATAAATATATGGGAGGTGTAGATTTAAAAGATCAGCTTTTAATGACATGCTTACTGGAAAGAAAAAGAGCAAAAGTGTGGTACAAAAAGCTTTTCAACCATTTTGTAAATATGGCTGTTTTGAATGCCTATATTTTGTATTGTAAGGCTGGTAACAAAAAAGACCACGTATCTTTTAGAATAAACCTTGTTGATAGGATTATAGCTAGTTACCATGGGCAAAATATAGAGAAGCGTAAAGGACGACCCTCAGATACCGACACTAAATGTACGCAGCTGGTAGGAAAGCATTATATTCAAGGAAACCCTAAAATGGAGACTTTTAAGAATGGAAGAAGAAAGTGTGTGGTGTGCACAAAAAATGGAAGGAGAAAGGAAACAAGATACAGGTGTAAAAACTGCCCAGGGACACCGTCTCTCTGTTTAAACCCCTGTTTTGAGCAATACCACATGCAGCTGAACTACTAAACGTCGGAGGAGCAGCACATAAAAGAAATTGGATTGAAATAAATGTATGTATTTATTTTTTAAATATAAAATGAACAATTTTAAATAAGACATAATTTTTGGAAATTTTTGAAATGATAATTCAAGTACAAAAAATATTAAAGTGAATGCATGCATGAAGTATTTTGCGCTTGCGAAAAAAAGTCACGCTGAGTGATTTAAATGCCGTAGATTAAAGTTGAGGGGTTGAGGGTTAACAGACGTTACTCGCAGCTACTCAGGAACATAGAGACAGAAATACATATGAACTCTTTTGGGTGAAAACCTTGACTTAAGTAAACCCGCACTTATGTAAGTAGCCCCATAAATTATGTATGAAATAAAATTTGTTATTTCTACTTGAGCGGTTCTCGTAAGCGAGCTTGAACTAGCAACTGGCTACAATTTCGGCATATATCTGCACTCATACAAATACAATGATAGATTACATTGTTGTTACATGTCTGTGTGGTAGTGTGGTTTCTCTCCCAATCCCTTCAGTCTTTTTCTGATCGTTGACGTGGGTGTTTGATCTCTTAACGTGTGTGTTCGCTTTTGCACAAATTAATGGAAGTGTGACCCTTGTAATCATGGCTGATAAGCATTTAGTGCCGTATTAGTCTGAATATAGTCCACCCCTTTTTGGCCAAAATATTAGTAAGAAAAGTAGGAGGGGGGAACTATATTCGCGCCCAAAAAATTAGCAAATGAAAATATTACTTCCGGCAGTAAGTACAGGTAACAATTAATGCCCTCAGCTGATTTGATTGTTATACAGAGAATTTTTTATACATAATACCTCAATAACTGGATTCTTTTTGTTCACTATGGAATGCTTGCCTTAAATGTTCGTATTTTCATAATGGCGGGCATCGCAGAAGTTTTCGCTTTGGAAGCGTTGATTGGCTAACTTCATCCCTTCCTAAAAGTATATCCCAAATATTGATTTGTAGTGGTGCCACCTATCGTTATTTTAGAGATAATGTCACTACGACAAAAGAAATTATCTTCGTTACCTGTCAGTCCATAGGCAACTATAACACGCAGAACTTGATGTCACTTTTCATTGTAAATTGATAGCTGTAACTAGATTGCTCATACATATTAAAACTCATTCTTTCGAATATTAAAAGTGAGGTCTGTAATTAGGTTCAAAATGTTTTCCAGAAATTGGGGGTAGGACTATATTCAGTGAGGGACTATATTCGGACTAATATGGTATTTAGTATTTTAGTGAACAACTCTTTCAGGAATTCTCCTTGAACAATTAAAGTGACTTTCCCATAACTGCATAATACATAAATTGCTTGAATTGCCTTTGTTTTATCACAGAAATTAACACCTTTACAAAATTGACATTCTACATTTTGTTTACCAAGAAAATGTTACAAAAAACTCTTAAAACATGGCAACACGAGATTTCTTTCCCTTTTACCAGCTTTAGAAAAGCTTCTTGATATGTTTGAAGGTCTAAAAAACTACGTCGATTCACAAGACCAGTGCCCGCTAATAATAAAAAAATTTTTGAAGACCCATGTGGAGAAGTGTATTTGCAATTTGTTCCTGGTACACTTAGTTTATTTAATAAAACAATAGTGAATAGAAAAAGGTAACACTAGTGCCACAAATGTAGTCTGTGAACTATGAAATTTAAAAATTTATTTGCAAGAACGCAAGGATAAGCGTTTCATCTCATAGGGGGCTAAAATTTTACCAAGGAAATTCGACTAATCTGGGAATGCGATTTATAAAACATTAATCAAAGAATTTGATGCTTTTTATGTTAGATGCTCATCATACATATCATTGTGGGAAAATAATTTCGAAGAAGCTGAATCATTTAATTGTAAATTTAATAATAATAATAGTAAATTTAATTGGCACGAGGTTGAAAAAAAACAGCACAAAATATGAATCAAAGAAATGGGAAGCTTTTAATTGATATCAACAACCTTTTCGATGAAGTAAGTTTAGCAAAGCAATTTGTTTCATTATGACAGAAAGAGAAGTTGGGATAAGAAAGGGACGAAATTTGAAGATGGATGGATTGTACTTTTGTGATATTTTCTTGAACAGAATATTTCAATTGTCAATCTAACAAAAGTTATTGAATACATATTCTGTTTACCCAGAATATCAGCTCCAGTAGTGACTGTTTTTGATTATGAATAACGTGTGGTCCCTAGATTAAAGTTGCATGGATGAAAGTATAATACGAGCGATATTGCTCTGTAAAATCAATATTGATTTGACTTGTGAAGAATTTTATGCTAAAATCAAAAATGGTATAATGTTTTTGGATAAAGTTATGTCTAATGACAAATATAACTGGTTTAATAAACACTAAGGTTTTTGTGTAGTGTATTGTGGTATTGTAATGATATATTTAATATTGAAATATTTTGTGTTTTGTATTTTTTGACAACCCTCTCCCTGTCTCCTCATCCCCATAATATTCTTTTTTGGTTGTTTAAAAATGTATAAAATGGAAAAGAATAGAAATAATGTATATTTAAACATTAAAAGACTAGCTACCCCAGATTTTGTCTTGGTCATGTTAGATTGTCCCAGTTTCTCATCTTCAGAAATTGTTTTGTCCCGGTTTTGATCCTTGAGCATATGATAACCCTAATTATCTTATAAATATTTTCGAGTATATGTGTGTATGTTCTTGATACGTTTTTACACCGTTGAAGCTATCGAAATCAAAAGTTTTATGGGTCATCCTCTGGACCAAAGGAAGAACTTGGTCTAAGTTTGCAGGCCGTGGGATCTCTTATACGCCATGGGGTCTCTTATACCCCAAGGGGTCTCTTATGCCCCATGGGGTGAACAAAATCCTTTCCATAAGAATGCATGGGAAGTGGTATGGAGAAACTCCATGCAGCTCTTCTCTGATGTGGATATAAATATACCTAAATATTAACTTACAATCATGGAAAATGGCTTATTTTATGCACGAAAGACTGAATATTTTAATTCTGTTCATGTTTTGTTGTATTACATGCTAAATCGCTCGAAATGTTTAAGTGCAAAATTTATTGGTTTAGATGACCATTTTTCCAGATGGCAACAACAACAACAACACACCTTGACGCTTTCCCTTGCGGGGTAAGCCATGCCATATGTCTGCCAATTACCAACCCATCACCACATGCTTCCTCCACACACTTCTATCCTTGCACACTTCTTTTGCTTCACTTACACTCATACACTGAGTCACATTTCCTTTTATTCCTCATACTTTTCACGTCCCTGTTTCTCAGAGTCTCACTAACCACATCCAACCAAGTTTTGCGCGGTCTGCCTCTCCCTCTCTCGCCATTCACTCTTCCTTCATATATTTGTTTGGTGATTCTATTCTCCTCCATTCTTTCTACATGCCCGAACCATCTCAGCAGACCTCTCTCATACAGAACAACGATTTTGCCGTCTTGTGTCCACATACCTTTAGGGCCTGCCACCACCTTTACTTCACTTAAAATATGTTTCCTCGTTGAAGTTAGGGACTCGTTGACTAGGAACTTGGACCCTTTTAGAAGTCTTTTGCTTCTCCACACCTTATCTCTATCCTGGTAAGATATAAATCTTACAATCATGGCCCTAAGGTATGGACTTGATGTTTTAATTGACCTGATTCTATGCGCTCGACCCAGTCGCTAGATATCAGGAGGAGAGATAGATTGATAATGGTCTTTATTAGGGCGAGATTAAGGCTAGGAAGTCTATTTTTCCTGAGAAGGAGCGATGGGAAAGGGCAGGAGAATTGGAGAGAGGAGGTTTGGGAGAGAGGAAGAGAGAAAAGGAGGAAGAATGGGAAATGCCTTAAATTTAATACTTAATCCATGCATACCCATCATATTTAATGGGCAGTTATGCTCATATTATTAATATTAACAATAATAATACAGTAAGAATAATTCCTCTGGATCGTTTTGAGTCGAAGAAATCTTAGAACAGTCATGGAATTAAAAGTGCTTGTTCTTTCTCCCTAGGAATCAAAACTTTCAATGCTATATAAACAAATATAAATGATTTAATATTAACTCATACCAAAATTATGTTATTTCACTTGCCACAGACTATTTTAATAACTATGTATTGAATGCATATCGTGGTTACCATTTATGATATTTACCTTTATTTTTACGATCTATGATCAAATAGTGGGTGACTACATCATAAAGTTGCATGAAGAACAACACTAGTACATGGGTGTTTAGAATAATTACTTGCCATCAGTGCTTGAATTGGACTGAATGCACTGGAACACCGTTCTTGTTATTAAGCTAGAAGTGTTTCAGTTGTTAAAATGTTATAAAAATATAACAAGAAGTCCAAACTAGGACTAATGCAGGCTGGTTTCCCAAAGTTGATGTCCCGAATTGATTTCTTATATTGGCAGGAAATGTTTCAGTATGTGTTAGTCATTCCAAGGAATTCTCATACCATAAATACCACTTTTAGTTTATAGTTTATCAATGATAGAGAAACACTGGAATACAAATTAATAGAGCTTTATCAGGTTTAAAATATTAAAAACAATGTCAAATCTCTTTCTGGCATTATATTTTGCAAATATTTTTTAAATAAACGAATTTAATAAATGTTACGGTTTATACGCTAATATGTCTGGATCAACTGTCCCTTGCTGAAGAGTGGTCGAGCAGAAAGGAAAATAACCCATTTGTTCACTCATCTATGTTCAAGCCAAGTTCGGTAATAATCGTCTCCATGGCAACAATCCAATAAAATCCGATTTAAAATGCAAAAATGCTATGTTTTAGTAGAAATTCAAGAAAATACGATCAATTATCAAAATTTGGTGATAAGAATTAGAATCTACATTCTTTTCACGTTAGAACAGCACAAACCTTGCTCCGATATCACAACTTTAAGATATTTTAATGTTTTAAAGAAAACATCGCTGCATGCTGGATGTGAGATTTCCTATGTAAAACAAATAGGGAAAAACATTCCTGGAATCAAACCCAGGACTTCAATCTTCACGAAATAAAATAGCCCAAAGGTGGACCCTGGCAGCATGAGGCTCATACCAAATTTCATGAAAGCTGGTCAATTGATGCAAATGTTGTTAGTAGGGGACACGCACACATTCAGAGAGGACTATTTCATAAGGCTATGTTTCCTTTGGAAAGCAGCCTAATAAAATAAATCAAAAACAACATCATTTCTGAACTAGATCAAATTCACCAATTACTAAATAATGTATGTTGGTACCAGGGTTGAAGTGGTTGTGATGGCAATCCGATCTCTCTCACTCGTGTTCGAGTGAATATATTTGCCGACTTAGTGGAACAAGTCAAAACTTGTTCAAGTGCTAAACAGTAGGGTGTCTCGAAAAAAACTTTTTTCAAAATCGTAAATGCAATAGTGCGGAAATGTGGCCATATGGGATGAGAATTAAAGGGGAAAAAAGATTTTTAAAATCGGATAATATCTTCAGGTTCCGCCCGAGCCTTGAAATTTTGAACAGATAGACTTTTTTGAGTTATTTTTGATTCTGCTTAAAACTATATTTTTTTCAAAATGCATAATGCAGTAGTGGGTAATCGGAACCTCTTTGCCTGTGTATCAAGGGGAAAAAGCATTTTTAAAATCGGACAATATCTTCAGGTTCCGCCCAATCCTTGAATTTTGAGAAAAAGTGGAAAATTGGGGGGAATTAGGCAACCCGCAACTCACAGCCAAGATCCACACACAGTCTAATACCATTTTCCTGGCTAAATGTCTAATTGTTTGGTCAGCAGCTCTTAATTTATTCCTGGGATTGACCCCAGAAATAACTCAGAACTCACCACGAGGAGGTGGCTGCAGTTCAAGTTCCACCCACCCGCTCACTGCCGGCGGGGATCTGTGTCTTTGCTTTTACTCTGCCTCTTCTGCTGTCCGGAAGTCGGATTTTGTTTTGAACTCAGGCATTATCTTATGTGATTTGAGAGTGGCCATAATGAAACCTTGTGCTAGTGAAGCACACACAGAAGATGCTGCCTCAGTGACCAGCTTCACCGCTCTCTCTACAGATTGCGTGTGGCAAGGGAATGCTTTCATTTCTTTGCCGGCCTGCCCTGCAGTTTGGATGTTGTGCTGCAATTCTTCATCTGACAAGTGCCTTGTCAAAGGTGGCTCCGTTACCCTGGAGGAACTCCTGTTTATCATAGCAATGTAACGTTTAACGTTTAAGTTGATGGTAGCAGGGACTGTGAATTCACGCACTTGTGCTGCTTGTTCCATTCTTGCCTTCAGTATTTGTCGCCATCTGAGAACCCTGATGTGTGCTTCCTCATCCGTTATCATACTTAAAAGCAGGTTTTCTGGATGTGCGAAGAAAGAGTTCCGAGTGATTACAGGATCAATGATCTTCTTTTGTTCTTCATCTAAGTAGCGAGACCAGTGGATTAGTTTCCAGAGGTGCCTTCCTCCTTCAGTGCAGGATGGATTTCTCTTGACTGAAAACCAGACTGGAGCATAAACTCTGATTATGTAGGTCGCAAGACACTTCAAGTTGTCGGATGGAGTTCTTGTTCCCATAAATAGTTGCAGAATTCTGTTGGCTGTTGTAAGCCACCTTGCCTGTGATAGTTTTCCGGGGTTTCTACGAGCAAGACTCAGGGGACAGTCACCAGTTGAAATAGCTCTGCATATGTACAAGAGATATTTTTGGTTGGTGCTAAGGTCTGCTGTCTTCAACATTGTGAATCCAATATGCTTTAATCAATTTCTTGCCTGGCAATCTCACCATTTGAGAGGGAGAAGTTTTCTTCGATGTATCTCTTAGAGGACATCCGTTGGGGCAGTTTGATACTAGCTTGGCTAGTTCCGTCCCAACCAAGGAAACATCCGCGTTCAGAAACGAGAAAAATTGCTCTGCTATGATAGTTCAGAGGTAGAATATCCGCCTGGCAAGTGGAAGACCCGGGTTCGATTCCCAGTCATAGCAGACTTTTTTCTCGTTTCAAAATTATTCCCACCCAGCCATTGAGCGAAGTCATAGTGAATTTCAATGATTATCTTAAATTTTTGAATTTTCCGATTTTGTTTTGTCACATATAAGCTGCATCCTCATTTAGAGATGAAAATTTTGTGAAAAAAGTGCAGCTTATATGTATGTAAATACCGTATTGAATGTACATAATTATCAAAGCTATGTTAACAATATCAGCTGATTTGTCCAATATAAGAGCATCTGTCTTGATTTTTTTACTTATTCTAAAAGTCGTTGATGAACATCTTTAGTTGTAATTGAGAGGCTCAGTGTATAAGTGAACCAAGTCCTTTTGAGATGTATTTAAGAAAATTGTCTTCTTATTTAAGCAGCTATTTCCAAATTCTGTGACCACTGTGATGAATTAATTTATATTAACTTTGATAAATTTGTTAAAGAATATCCCAAAAACAGTAAAATATCTCTAGTTTGTACATTTTCTAGAAGAAATTAGAACTAAACAAGAACAAAAACAAGTGTTGGATTGGACTTGATTCACTTTTACATGGAATCTTAAAGAAATATTTTAGAACCAAATTATCGATGCACACATTTCTCTTTATTGATATACATTAAACTCTCAATATTCTGGCACCTCTCGGGACCGGAGTAGTACCTGAATAATTAGTTGGTCGGATCAGCGAGAGGCAAAATTTATAGTATATGTTTAAGGAGATAACAGGTGCGTATTTACCAAAACGGTCAGACTTGAGGAATCCATTTCATTTGCCACCCTCAAATTCTACGTAAATTATTTATAAATTACAAAAAATGACCATGAACATTTAAATCCGGTGCATGTGTTAATTGTGCAAGGGAATTACACGCTGCATATGGACATATACGTACATATGTATTTAGGTGTTATATCATAGGTTTCATTCCCAGGTTCATCATTTATTAGGTACTTCTCTGAATTTTCGAACCATAGTGGAATTAATTAATTATAAAATCATCTCTGGGAGGCATCTGTAGAAATAACAAGTGCGGCGACTGAAGATTTATGGAGAAATAACGCTATAATAATAAGAGATACGTGCTTTGTTACTCTTCCATAGTACTTTTTCGAATAACATTAAATTCGTTCATTCAAATATTTTGTATGCTTTTAAGTTTGTCTGTGTTTTGTTTATATTGATCTTCCTTCAGACAGACTTTAGCTAACTCCTTGTGGTAGCTTAACTCACGGTCTTAGAATTAACGTTAATTCTACGCGGGAATAGGCATCTGCATTAACTCATTTGTTTTGTGAAGGAACAGAAGCAGTTTTGATAGTGCGTTGTCGAAAGCAACCGGGCTCTGTGGTTTTCATTTGAAAGAGGTTATTGGAGACAGCTATCATTCTTCGTGAATTAGAAATAATTAACAAAGTTAATGTAAATATTGGTCGGCCCCTATTATTTAAAGTTCACGGTTCCAAAGTTTCACAAAAACCGACAGGTAATTCAACCTTTTTGGCAAAAGAAATCTCTGTCTTTAATTTACATTACCATTTCCATCAAAATAAATGCAGTTACCCATATTTGTTTACAATACCACTGCGTCGTCATCATTTAACAGAATTTGTTTACTTAAACTTCTAAACACAAATTGCAAATAACAACTTAGCACAAACATCATGGATGTCGTCGTAACACAAAACCACATCACATGAAATACAAACAAGAAATAAAATAAAATACAAAAATATATAAAATGAAAATACAAAATAAGAAATAAGAACAAAATTGGGTGGGTAATACCAATCAAACATAACACTTTTCGTGGATGCTCCTTATTGTAATAAATCTAATTCCCCTCTTCATGAGATGAGCTTGATTTTTGTGAAATTGCAGGAAAGAATTTTGAAATTTTTGATTGCTTACATTCTTCTTTTTGTTTGGAAAGAAATGCTGATCTTATCAGCTGCAACTGAGCAACCTCCTGGACAGAATACCAAGACTTCTGCTGGGCAAAATTCAAAAATGTTTGGAGCGCTGCATCAGCTTCTTGCCATGATGCCCTTTCATTATTCACGACACTTTCATCTTCTTCTGAATCTACGTCGTTGTCTTCCCAACTTTGGTCCACGACACTGTCAATGATATCTTGATCAGTTATATCTTGAATGACAGGACTTTCCTCATCTATTGTGAGCCATTCCTGTAGGTCATCTTCGCAAAGGGGTTTTGTGAATTTCGTACGAATTCAAGAAATTCAGACACTGCTCATTTCTTTATCATCAAAACCTCTAAATTCATCATCGGATGAAGACTGAATGTCCTAGGAGCTGACTTTAGGCCACAAATTTCTCCATGCCCTTTGTAGTTTAAATCTCAAGCATAAAACATGCTAATAAACACGAAAATCACACCGCAAATGTACGAACCACACCCCAAGAGCAACTGTAACTGATTGATGCTGATTGACCAAGTGAAGGAGTGGGAGAAACCACGTGACATTCCTGACCTTCTGCACATCCAGTTGACACCTGCCTTTGTTCGTGCTCCCTACTATAGTTCTCTACGCTGTTTCTCAACAATTAGTTAAATGTAAATAATAATTTTAAACTATTAGTTGAATTTTTCCATTACGTAAAAGAAATTTACATGGCCTGTGTATTTCAAACTTGGTTCAATGCCCTCAGTTCTCATCCAACGCGACAGTATTTTCATCTTGCGGTGAAATGCGTAACGTTGCGATGTCGTTACAAAAAGTGCCGTAATAATGAGAGTGCCAGATCAACGGGTGCTGGATTATCGAGAGTTGACTGTAGATTGCATTCAATCAAAATAAGAATTTGATATCATAATACTTTATAATATGAATTTTTGTGTATAATAATAAATAGTTTGTGCTTATTATATTCTATAAACATGTCTACATTTTTAATAGTAACAAACTTTGTCAGTTTCATCATATGCTAAATTATTGAGTGACATTTTGAGATTGCCGGGTTTTAGTGTTTATAGGAATATTTTTTAAAATAAGCTTGATGAACTGGTGGAATGGAGGGTAATAAGGCTATCTTATCTTCTTTCTTAGCAGGTGTTGATAAATGACATCTAGGGTACAACAATTCTTGAACAGCATTGGACAAACACCGAATGTTTTTTCCACGCTTCAAGTATTTTATAATATCAGTTTCATAAAACAGTGTCTCTTTGAACTTGATTCTGAATGGTGAACCTCTTTCATATCGCATCCATCGTATTTTGAACCAATTCACATTGTGACCACAAACTTTTTTTCTGTTACTAATTGATTTGTTCAGGTATTTGGTTGACAAAAACTCATTGTTTCATCATTCTAATTTCAAAATAAGGCTTTTCCACTTGCTGGATTTAATTACACTAGCCCAATCCTCAGACGAGTAAATATGTTGCTGCTTACATCTGGTAGCTCCAAATTCAGCATTGTTAGGAAGATAAGAATGACCAGATACTAAAAATTTGTGGTCAGTTTTTTCAGTGGTCAGTTTTGGGTCTTGCGCGAGTTTCAGTAAGGTTAGTGCTTCTTTGATGTTGGGATTTTGGCCTGTATGGGAGTTGGAATATAGTACTATGTGGTTGTAAGAAGTAGTCTTTTCCTTCAAATTTTTTGCTAAGCAAGTTGCTAGTTCCTGCAATCCCAGATCACCTTCTGTTTTGTCCCACAAATACATGAAACTATTATTTAAATTAAAAGAATGTACACCACAATTATAAACATACCTCTTTTGTTTATAGTAGGCTAAGGATGTAGATACTTTGGGGATTGGCAAAGCTTTTTGGAGGTCAAATGTGCATACGTTTCATCTGAAGCCGATTCTTTGTCATTATTAAGTGAAGTTCTAGCCTGGACAGCTTTTCTAAGGTGTAACTTTTTGTCACTCTTAGGGCATTGCTTGCCATTCATGTTTTCTTCTATGGAAATTTTTACTTCTAACTTATCACATAAAATCGGCAAGGATCTTTCATCGGTGGCTTAAATGTAACACAAGGTTAAATTTTAATGAAGTAAGCTTATTTTTGCCAATATGATGTTTCAAAATGGCAAAAATGGGAAAAAAACAAAATGAATATTCTTACCTTGGTTTTCATTTAGATCCATATTAATTTTATCAATTGCAGAGTCAAAACTTCTAATTTTACTTGAAAAACTACTTTTTTGTAACAAGAGAAACTACAAGTACATCTTCACTTGGACTTGGTTCACTTTTACACTCATCTTCTTCACTTAAAGGCTAAGCCTTGTCGCTGCAACCATGAACTCCTGTCCTCTGCCATTCTCTTCAGCATCTCGTATTTCTCAAATTCTATCACTGACTTCACGTCATCTAGGTATTTCTTTCTTGGTCTGCCTCTTCCTTTCTTCCCTATCAGTTTTCCCTCCAAGATGTTCACAATTAATCCATTATTTCTAATCACATGACCTAAAAATTTTTCCTTCCTTTCTTCCATTCCTTTAATCAGTTTCCTTTCCTCTTTTACTTCTTCCAAAACTTCAAGGTTTGTCTTTTTCTCTGTACAACTTGTCTTTATCAATCTTCTCCATATCCACATTTCTGTCACTTCCAGACAGGACCTCTCCCTCTTT
Organism: Tanypteryx hageni; assembly: GCA_028673005.1. Classification (NCBI taxonomy): domain Eukaryota; kingdom Metazoa; phylum Arthropoda; class Insecta; order Odonata; family Petaluridae; genus Tanypteryx; species Tanypteryx hageni. The sequence continues at coordinate 149,125,516 of CM054116.1, forward strand.
CCTAATGTCCAACTTTCACTACCATAAAGTAAGGTACTCCAGACAAAAGGTTTTGCAAAGGATTTTCTTACTTCCAAATTCATATGACTGCTTGTCAGTAGATTCCTTTTACATTGAAAAGCTTGCTTTGCAAGTGCTATTCTTCTCTTCACTTCCTGCAAGCATCTGTTGTCTTCAGTAATTGTACTACCTAGGTAGCAAAACTGCTTCACTTGCTCAATTTCCTGATTATCTATTTTGATCTTTGATATTGTCCCTGCATTACTTTTGCCTATAACCATCAATTTGGTTTTCTTGACATATACCTTTAATTACCACTGTTTTAACGTGTCCGATAATACTTCCAGCGTTTTATTCATTTCTCTTTTTGAATCGCTGAATATTACAATGTCATCTGCAAATCTAATGCAGTGTATTCTAAATCCATTTATTTTTATGCCTTTTGTCTTTTCCTTCATAACTTCTATACTTTCTTCAATGAACATGTTAAACAAATATGGAGATAGAGGACATCCTTGTCTTACTCCTTTCCTTATCTTTGCTTCCCTCTCTAATCCATTTATATTTATTCTTGTAGTTTGTTTTAGATAAAGCTTGAAGATTAATCTTCTATCCCTCCAATCAATACCTATTTTATTCATAGTCTTATACAACAGTTCCCAATTAACTGTATGAAAGGCCTCCAAATCAATAAACGTTAAGTATAATGTCCTGTTCATTTCTAAACATCTTTCCATTGTCACCCTGAGGGCTAATATAGCTTCTCTTGTTCCTCTCCCACTTCTAAATCCAAATTGATCTTCACTAATATAATGTTCTATTTTCCCTTTTATTCTGTTTTTCGCAATATAAATTAAAACTCAGCTTGGCATTTCTTTTTTTCTCTTAATTTTCAATAAATCTACATCCATCTCCTACATCTCTTCCACTATATAATTCTTCTATGTATTCTTTCCACCGAGCACATACTTTTTCATTATCCCATAACATGTTTCCTTCCTTATCCTTAACTATTGCCGATTTAGTTCTTGGTTTGTACTGGAGAGTTTTAATTTTGAAGTATGCTTTGTCTTGTCTTCCTCCCTTTGTATCTTCCTCAATTTCCTTCACTATCTCTTTGGTCCATCTCTCTTTTTCTTCTCTGCATTTGTTAATGATCTCATTCTTAACTTTTTTATAAGTTTCATCATTTCCATTCTTCCTCAACTTGTTCCTTTCTTCAATTAAAATCAGTATCTCCTCAGGAATCCAAGGTTTTCTAGGCTCCAACTTTCTCTTTCCAATAACTTCCTCGGTAGCTTTAATAATCCCATTTTTTAATTCCTCCCAACTAAGTTGTCCTTCATAAATTCTCATCAAATCATTTGTTTTTTCTTGGTAATTCTTAGCCGTTGGTAACTCTTTCAGTCCCTGTAGACACCAGTTCTTTTCAACTGTTCTCTTTATTTTCTTAAACCTAATATTGCATTTTGCCATGACTAGCTTGTGGTGACTGTCTACATCTGGACCTGGGTAACTATAACACGATTTTACCTGGTTCTTGTATCTTCCTTTTACTAGAATATAATCTATTTGAAACCTTCTTCTGTCTGGTGCCTCCCATGTGTATCTTCTTCTTTTGGGAACTTCGAAAAAATTGTTTGATACCATCATCTCATTCTGTTCACAAAACTCAATTAATCTTTCTCCCCTTTCATTTGTTTCACCTAATCCAAATTTTCATACCATTCTACTATTTCGACTAGATCCAATCAAAGCATTAAAGTCTCCCATTATTATTACATTATCTTTATCTTTTGTCATCTTTATAAGTTCTTCTATTTCTTCATACACCTTTTCTACTTCTCCTTCTTCTGCACTACTTGTTGGGAAATACGCTTGTATTATCACTGTATCCGTTGGCATGGTGCTCATTCTTACCATCAGCAACCTATCATTTATGTGATATGTATTGCAAACACTGTTTGCCCATTTTTTACTAATAATGACTGCTATTCCATTCCTTCCTCTCTTTTCACCTCCACTATGAATTATTCTAAATTTATCACTGTAAAAATCTCCTTTCTCTTGCCACCTTGTTTCACATAAACCTAAGATGTCAACCTCATTTTTCTCCATTTCTTTCGTTAGTTCTTCTAATTTACCTATTTTTAGTAATGTTCTGACGTTCCAAGTACCTATTTTGACGTTTTGACAGGGATTTCATTGGATAACAACCTGGGAAGCCCTGCTACATCCCCTGCCGGATCTTGGGTTCCAAATACCATGATCAGTAACAACTTCCTTTCTAAGACCTTCCATGGTTGCTACCCTCGGGATATCCAATTGGATCTTTAATGGAGTGGTTTCCTGTTGCCTTCTCCATCCTATGCCGTTGACTATCGAAATAGTTCCTCTGCCTTTAGGGGAAGTTTCCCACCCCAAGGGCAAGAGGGTGCCCTTTACCTCCACCTTCTCATCCGCCCCCTAAATTGGCCGTTGGCATTTGGTAGAGGGGGGACTCCTTATCCCGGGAGTCACTCAGTCACTTTTACACTGACGAATATATTTTAATTGTCAGTGTTAAAGAAAACCCTTGCCATCTATTGGTGAGTGGTTTAAACATTTTAAATAGTAAGTTGAAAAAGTAAAATATAGACAACATTTAAAAGCAGATGTCATTTAAAAACAATGAAATGAAAATTTGGACTTGGTTCACTTTTACACTGAACCCCTCAATTGTGTTACGTCTTTTTAGAAAAGGGAATTGTTTTTATTTTTTGTCGGTCTCATCACCCAAACCTTCCTTGCTTGCATCCATCAAACAATGCATAATTAAATTCTTCCCTATGTTGAAATGTTTTTCAGTTTTTGATATTCAAAGTGTTATCATAAATGATGCTTTTAATGCAATAAAGAATGCTAAGCATGACTTAATGCTTACTCTTAAAGGTTAGAAATAACAAAGCATGTGATCGATAATTTTTAAATTCAATTCTTTTCCAATTATAGATGCTCGATCATGTCAAGATGTTAGGGGAGTCTTAGAAAATCTGCAGCTGAAAGCCATTTCCAAAGTGAGAGTGTACCTGCTTGAGCAGATTTATAAGTTTCGGAAACCTATGGCTAATTACCAAGTCACACAAAATACATTGCTTAAATACAAGTAAGTTATTATTTAATGCTATAAAATATCACTTTGCAGGTAAGGTATATGGACCCTTGAACTTAAAAAATGGTTTTGAAATTTATTATAAATAATGTATAATTTTTAATATATCAGAATTTATGTAAGTCATTAACAACATTGTTGCCACTTTCAAAGCCGAAACAAATTCTAAAATTTCCAATGCATTAAGCCTGTGGCCCTTATTTTCACAATGTAAAATTTTTGAGTGAAAGTCTGAAAAATGTCCATAATCAAGAGGTGTTTTGCAAATTGAGAGGCAGTCCTATTGTTGTAGATGTAGCACTGCCGATGTTCTTTTTTCCTTGTTTTAAAATTCTATTTTGTGAACACCACATTTTTCACTGTGAGTCACACGGTCTTTATTGTTACACAACATATGGCTCTAGTTCACTTGACTAAGGAAAGCTATCCTGTGGGTATCACTAGGGAATAACTTATTCAATCTATGGGATAAGGGTTCAAGAAAGGCCAAAATGCACAATTTTTTGGGGATGGATCTATCAGAAAGCTGTTGCGGGAAAATCTTGTCAAGAGTGATTTTCTTTAGATTTTTTGGAGAATGTGTTCTATTAGTTTTTCTGGATATCCATTATTTAAGCCCAGTGTTTTTATGGTTTGTAATTCTGTAAGAAAGGCATTCTTTTTAAGGGAAGTTTTATAAGTTATGTTATTATGAATGGAACACAGTGTGCTTATGAGAGATTGGATGAGGCATGAATAATGTTGTCAGTGTGTGTGTGTGTGTGTGTATGTTTTTTCAAGGGTAATGGTTAAATCAAGGGAGTTAAAGTGGGAATTCACTTGTAGTTCATGCGTTAATGTGATCGAGGGATGCAAAGAATTAAGAATAGAAAGAAAAGAAGCAAGCTGTTTAACAGTATATTTCCATGAACAAAGAACATCATCTACATATTGGTACCAATAAATAGCATTGCATATTAATTTATTATTAGATTTAAAAAGATTAATTTCTAGATTATCCATGAAAATTTCAACAAAAATGGAAGAAAGGAGAGAACCCATTGCTAAATAACCCTCTTGCTTATAAAGAGTACCATCCAAAATAAAGTAATTTTGATCTAAACATAATTTAATCAGGGAAATAATGTCATTCGTTGTTTTAAGGTTTCATTTAGTTTGAAGGAGATTTCTTAAGATTTAAAGCATGTCTTTAATCAGGATACTGGGGATCCTACACAGATCATATTGTCACCTTCATACATTGTAGTAGAAGTAGAAGATATATTATTTTGAATGAAAACACCTGAGTTGCCGAGATGGCAGGTTTGAAAGAGGACAAAATTGAAGTGGAAGTTTGAGAAGATGATTTTATGAGCTATTCTGAAAGTTTGTCTGATTTGGATATTACAACATCCTTTTGTGGCGTGGTTTGTGAGACATATGACTGTAGTAGACCTTCTTAACACCCACAGGGTTAAATGAAATCTGTGCACTCTGGATGCTGGTTGGCAGGATATATATAAACGCACACCTCACTTTTCAAAATAGAATGTTATACTCCTGCATGAGAGAACTAAAGAAAGAAGGAAAATTCAAATACTTGTGGATAAGAAATGACTCCATCTATATTCATAGAGAGGATGGGAATATGACAATGACAATAGCCAACTTGTCAGATTTAGAGAAATTTTTATAACAAACATCTATATTCATGGCTCAAATTTCTGTCGTTGGCTAATTAGTATAAGGGTAAAATATCAAAGGTCAATCTCAACTCTCAATTTGTTAAATACTCATGATTTTTTCTGTTATTGTTGAGTGATGATGTCAAGAAAAATGGCAGCTAATTTATTTATGTTTGTGGCTAGGAAATGTTTTCTGTCTTCCAGTTATTACCATGGGAAGCAATCAAACCGTGTCTACTTTCTCAATTTGGTTTTTTATTTGTTAATTAATTCGGATATCTGTTGTTGCTGTCGGTATTTGGTGGAATATCTCTGTTAGATGTGATATTTTTTGTCATACTGCTTTTGGGCTTTGGGAACTGCACCTATGGTATTTGCCTGCCCAGAACTATTGCATTGTTTAAAATAACTTTCCCTTTTCTTCCTTTTCCATCTTTTCCAAATGGCTAATCTGAAAATATGCCACATTAATGCGCAGTCATTAGTCGCAATTTTGGTGAATTTAATGGCTTTTTTAGCAAGAACTTTTTCCACCTTATAGCTATATCCGAATCATGGCTTAAGTCTGTAGTAAGTTCAGAGGAGGTTGTATTGATTGACTACTCACTATACCGAAGAGATAGAGAGGGAATAGCAGGAGGTGGAGTGGCAGTAAATGTACATCATAGCTTGTCAGCTCAGTGCATCATCACCCATTCACTCTTTCCGGCCTGAATATTTGCTGTTAGAAATTAGTTGCGAAAGAAGTAAAGTTCTTTTTATGGTAGCTTATCAACCATCAAAGATTGGTTTTTTCAAAGATTTGGAAAATGACTTGTTTCATTTCATACCACTCTATGAAAACATAATTACTGCTGGAGACTTTAATGTTGACTACTACAGAAAGAATGCTGATCAAACATATTTATGTAAACTTTTCTTCTCCTTAAATTTATATGTAGTTCCACTTAGTGCGACTCACCACTTAGCAAGGAGCAGCACATGGTTGGACCTGATTATCACAGACGACTCCGAGATGGTTACTTCATCTGGTCAATTTCCTGTTGGTTTCCTCTCCTGTCATCAACTCATTTACATAACATATGATATTCAAGTCCCCTTAGTAGTACGTCCTCCCCTTATGTGTCATAATATTAAAAATATCAATACGGTAAGTCTAGAAAATGACTTACAATCTCTGCCATGGAACTTAATTTTTTCAGTGGAGTGTATTGATAAAAAATCCAAAATTTTGTGCTCCAATCTAATTGGTTTGCTTGATAAGCACGCACCGATGAAAATTCACAGGAGTAAATATAGCTCTGCCCCATGGTTAACAACTGACATTCGCCTTTTAATGCATGACAGAGGATGTTCATTAGAACAAAAAATGTGAAAGTCCATGATCGGTATAAGAAGTTGCGTAATAAAGTAAATTCACTGGTTAGAAGTGCTAAAAACAAGTTCCTTCTTGATAAATTCAAAACGTTAAAAGACCCTCGTGCTCTGTGGCCAGAACTCCGAAGGTATGGAATAGTGCAATCAACAAAACAAACTGGCCCTATGCCAGCAATAGATGAATTAAATACCTTTTTTGCGACTAGACCTACTTCAATTTCACATGACCCACTGTTTGTGATTGATCCACTAATACCTTTTAATGAGGAAAACTTTTATTTTACTTTCCCTTCTCCTGATATCATGTTAAAACAAATAAACAAAGTAAAATCTAATGCCATTGTTCTAATGCCATTGGTCCTGACGAGATACCAATGAAATTCATAAGACAGGGTTTAAACGTTCTTTTCCCAGTCTTACTTCATATACTATATGAGTACTCTTTGCAAAACTCTTATTTTCCATCTCTCTGGAAGAAGGCCTATATATGCCCTATTCCCAAACAATCTAATCCCCAAAGTGGATCGGACTATCGGCCAATCTCCATTCTTTTTACATTATCCAAACCTTTAGAAAGAATAGTCTTCTCTCAGATCACAGATTACCTAACGGAGAAAAATTTTCTTCACCCTTTTCAATCGGGTTTTCACCCCTCCTGTAGTACACAAATAGCTTTGCTTAAAATAACGGATGATATTAGACAAAATATCAACAAGAAAGCTTACCATGTTAGTGCTTTTTGACTTCAAAAAAGCTTTTGACACGATTTATCACACTCGACTCATTAAGAAGTTAAAGAGCCTGAAGCTCTCTGCTAGTGCTCTAAATTGGTTCCAATCTTATTTGAGTGAAAGGGAACAGGCGGTGAAGGCAGACGATGGTGTCATTTCCAGTTGGAAATCCATTCCTACAGGCCTCCCTCAGGGATCAATTTTGTCACCCTTCCCTTATTATTCGCTGTTTTCCTAATGGACTTGCCTTCACGTCTGCAGCACTGCCAATACCATCTTTACGCATACGACCTTCAGATATATTTCACGTTTACCCCTTCCACTTTGAATCCTGCGATTGGAAAAGTAAATGAGTATGTAGACAGAATATGTTTATCGGCAACTATAAATAAATTGAACATTACCCTCTTAAAAACTAAAGCGATTATTGTGGGCAGCTCTTACTTTGTTAAAAATCTTGCTGTAGATATTCCTAAAATTGTCTTAGAAAATTTTTACGTTGATTATTCATCATCGGTCCTTGATCTAGGGTTAATAATATACCAGACACTTTCCTGGTATAGGTTGACCGGACTCAAAAGAACCTGCGCCGTAGCTTACCCCTCCAATTGGCGCAGCCCCTCTTTTTTCCCCTTTCCACACTGCAGCGGCAGCTTCAGTCAGTTTCAGCGCGCATATTTGAACGTTTCGATCTCCCCGGTATCTTCCTCTTTGAAGTTTTTGTTGATTGTTGATAGTATTTGTTATTTTTATTGTTGCTATTGTTATTCGGCATTTCGTTGTTTCTTTAGTTTTTCTTTATTTGTTATTTTTGTGGTTATTGTTGTTTTTGAATGAAATTGCATCTTCATTAAGAAGTACGCCCGTTTTCGGGAGACCATTGATAGGACAAGCACGGGAGATTGTGTACAAAGTGGCTACTTTCTTACGGGATAGCAAATATATCGGTCTCAAATACAGCGTAGTGGAGAGCACAAGTACGGCTACTGGAGTATCTAGTTCCATGAATTTACTTGTGAATTTTCCTCACGTATTTTCATTTGGTCCCTACAGCTGAGGCTTCCTTTTATTCTCATATAAAAGAGATTCAGTCCCTTCAACTGAGCCACCTTATAATCTTAAAAAAAGTACCGATTCTGAAAGGTTCTAAATATGAGAACATTCACGCACAGCACAATGTAACCTCTCGCTAATGGCAAATAATTTTCACTATTTTAACTCATCCTGGCTCCTGTGCCTACGCTTTATGCCAGGATTTCTTTCGTTTATTTGTTTATGGCCCCTCCTTTTCAATAGCTAGAATGGCACGTGTTTCAGCCTTTTAGAATTCGCAGTTTATTGGTTTTTTTTTTGGGTTCAGAGGACATCTGGAACGCAGCGTCGGAATGTGTTTCGGAAAGTCTTTTTCATTTTATACATATTTCTCCTGGCAATGGTGAATGAATTCTTTATTAATTGTGGCATTAATTTTATTACCAATCTAATTAAAAAATACTTACAATATTTCATGGAATAATATCTGCGTACATTATAAATATTATATATATATATATATATTTTTTTCAGAAATTTGGAAATGAAAGAAAATAAATATATTCATTAATTTTTTATTATTAATAAAAATATACTTTCACTTGTAGATGAAATCTAATCTCTGTTTCTTCTTTACAAATTCAGTGATAACCAAGTCATTGTATTTCCCACGGGATCACAGGGTTTCTATTGCCATTAATGCAAGGCTTGTCAGCCTTTCATTCCCCATACTGTTTTATTTATGATCTTTTATATGAGCTAAACCTGAAAAGCTAGATTCGACGCTCACCATTGTACTTGGCAACATCAAAACTAATGCACAGAGCTTGTATGTTTCTTCAAAGTTAAATTTCAGCTCATTTGATAAATAATGGAAAATATTTATCACAGTTTTTGAACTGAAGTCACGTGAGCTATATATTACAGAGAGTTCACTTTTTAGCTGAATGAAATCAAAATGCTGACCATAGCATAATTTTATAGAATTGAAACATTCATGAGGAAAACTCTCCGCATAATTTTGAAAATTTTCAGAAACTAAAAGTTCAAAAAATTTAATTTTTCTATGGGAGGCAAATCAGGTCTGCAATTGCATGATTAGCACATCAAAAATTTCACAGAACAATTGTTCAAAATAAATGTCAATTTCATTTCGGCGTTTCTTAGGAGGCTTTCCTACAAGCTGAACAACATGTTTATACACAGTTTCAAAGTTGTTTCTCTGTTTATGAATGCAATGGCACTTTCAACTCTTACAGCACATTGTGTTATATCCATATCACCCTTCTGAAGCACGTCAAACATAACATCAGTATGGTAAAAAATTATGTAGTGAATTTCCAATTGAAATAAAAAATCAAAGTTTGTTAAATTACAAAGAAGTCCCTGGCACTTGGGAACGGATTCATCATCCTAATCATCAGAATTGTCTCTAATTGTTTCAAATAGTTTAATCAATAAATCACAGTAATCATGCGCAATGTTTACAAGTCGCGATTGAAAACACCAACGTACTGTGCTGACTCTAGGGAATCGCTTGCCAACCATTAAATCAAGCAATTATATTCTCTTAGGAGAATTGGAGAAGAACACTGCATACTCATTAAAGTCGGGAAGAACACTCTGCATGCGCTGATCTGCTTGAACACTTGCTTGAGGACCAGGTTGAGATGATGTACCGAGCGATGAACAAATAAAGTGGAAGGGTATTTCTCCTTCACCTTTGCCTGCAGACCGTTCAGCTCTCCTGCCATTATAGCAGCGCCATCATAACCCTGACCCACCAACTTTTTACCACAGACTAATTTATCTAGCTGATTATCAACATGGACGAACAGTGTTTGCCTTTTTATCAGCACTCACATCAGTAAATCCCACAGAACGTTCTAACACTTCACCTTCTACATTACAATATCGAAACACAGTTGATAATTGCAACTTGTTAGTAACGTCTGAAGTTTCATCAACCAAAATAGAAACAAATTTTGATGAATTTATTTCACGTTGAATTTCATTTATGATGACAATCCCTATAGCCTCGATTAAATTGTTTTGAATGTGTTTTGAGAGACCACTGGCACTAGCATTATTAAAATGTTCACAGAGGTGAGCATCATAGTCTTTCAGGAACATGGTAAACTCAATATTATTCTCTTGATTCACTGAACTCTCTGTCTCGTCGTGGCCATGAAAAGCAAGTTCTTGCTTACCTAGCAGACATACAATGTTAATTAGAGATCGTAGAACTTCCCTATTTTTTTACTTTCTTGTTATTATTTAGAGTATCTAAGCGGCACTGACTGTTCAACAAAAAAATCAACCCTTGATTTCCCAAAGTTGTGTAAATCCCGACATGCACGCATATGTATTTTACTCATGCTATGCCATTTTATCGCATTCGTCAGATTGTTTAAATCAGCGTAGCCACTAGTGTTCCATATACTTCTCTTGACTGAAATTAAAATGCATGGCCAACAAAACAGTCTATTTATTGTAGAACATCCAGTAATCCAGGGGTGGAAATTATAAGTAGTCACGCAAAATCAACGAGTTATACTTCCCTTAGAAAAAGTAAGTTGCGGGAGCTTTCCAGCTTGAACGATTTAATTTTTAGTTGCAAAATCTTGATTACTTGAAAACGATTTCACCAACAATTTTTGTATTATGCACTGTTCATTATCCCCACACATTTTTGGGATAAAAAGTAAGAAGGGTTTAATTAAAGGAACATACACTAAAAATAAACACCATATAAACCACATGGAAGCAACAGAACTGCTAAACATAGAAACATCTGAGTATATGTAAACCATGTAAACCATTAATTTCCCAATAGATGGACACAGAAAACCATATTTTCATGTCACCAGCTCCATTGTATTATTGGTAGAAATTTCCCGCAGCACTGAGAAGCAGTTCAAATTCTGCTTACTTTCTCGCCAATGGGCACACATATGCCCTCCCCACTTTTCCCCACTCTCTCATCTGCATGCATATAACCACCAGAGAAGCAGAACCGAAACTGCTTCTTGCTGCCCTGCTTAATAACAGTTGAGTAATGCCAGGTGCGATCTAGTTAGTAGAAATTCATTTAATTTACAAAAATGTAAAATATTTGTTTACCAATTTTGAAATAGTAACCAAATTTATTTAAAGCAAATAAAAATGTTTGCTTTGTTGTTGTACCAGGCAAGCAGTACTTGCGTTGCTTGCAATGACCGACCGTTCCTGATGCTCCTATTACATGTATGTGGGTTGAGACAGCAATTGAATCTCGAAGTTTAACAATGACGTGGTCGTCAAGGCAACATCCCGTTTAAAAGCTGATATTTTCCCAAAATATCTTATTTAAATTTTTAATATGAGATATTTAGAACGGTAGGTGGAAAAAGATGAAATAATAAGAAACTTCATTAATTTTCCTAAAACAGTATAAATTTGTAGATCGTACTTCAATTTTATTCTAATTTTAAATTTCAAAAGAATATAAGCCTACCCTTTAAAAATTCACTTTTTACGTGTTATCGTACAGAAAATGGAAATCGCCCCCCTGGAGTTGAAACCGGATCTTTTTTCATATTTTTTTCGTCTTTTTTATATCTGAATCAAACATTCCTGCGAAATTTCAACCGTCCACCTAATCGGGAACTATGTTGAAAACGTGTTAAAAAGTGCCATTGATAACATCAGTGTCTCACACAGACAGAACAGACAGATCTGGAAAAATATTTCTAAGATTCAATTAAATATAATAAATAAGTTCTAAAAATTTGATTAAAATATGTTGATTAGTTTCCAAATTACTGTAGGTAATATAAAGTGATACACAATGTAACAACAATAGGGTCAAAACTGGCTAATTGAGGTATTTAAATTGGGCCGGGAGGGGATTAAAAAGTCAACTTTTCTAAGCTTTCTACTTATTGGCTCTATTGACATATCAGGGGATGAACAAAATATTTTACATTTGCGTTACTTGAAAGGTAGCAAAATAAGTCATTTTTGTCCTTAGAAAATGCTTTTGCAGATGATTATATGAGTGCCCTCCAGAAACAGAAATCAAGATTCTATCAGAACTGATGTCAGGAAACCGCCTTGTAGGTATAGGAACTGATGGTGCAAGTTCCATGATATGAGAACATAATGGATTAATGACAAAACTGTCATAGCTGGACGGATTAACCCATTTGCTGGGCATCCACTGCATTACACATAGGCTAAACCTGGCTGTCCTTAGTTGCATAAAAAGTGTAAAATATCTTGAACAGATTGATCATGTCTTACATTAGTCACACAATGAAAGTTCTACAGAAAATCTCCAATGAGGATGAGGGAATTGTAGTGTTAGTCACAAACCTTGGAGTCTGAACTCTTATAACCAGTAGTAAGCTGTAGTGAGCTCGCAAGGGCCTATTGTTAATTTTTTTTAAATTTGCAAGCCTATTGTTAACCCTTAAGAGGTCGCGCATGGTCGAAAAGACCGGGTGGGTTACATTACTAAAATTTTTAAACCTCTCAGCATCACTTTATCTCTGGCCTTCTAAGTACCTTATTTTTTGTCCATTATGTATCATATGACGAATTTGTAGGGCTCTCCGATTAAGCTTTATTTATTTACATTGTGGTTTTCCCCTACTGCACATCGGATTTTTCTGATCGAATACTAAATAGGTCGTGCATGGTTTAAAAGACCAGGTTCTCTATCAGTATTCTAATGCGCGAATATTTTATACTCCCAATATGGAGATTTATGTAGTAAACAGCCTGACGGTCCTTTCGAAGTAGATAACAGCCCACAGAATGTTGTGCAAAGATTGATACGTCCAACTTCAGGATCCGGTCGCAGTGTAACTGTAGATAAATGGTTCTGCTCTATTCCTCTCGCCATCCATCTCCTAATAACAATAGGTGAACACTTGTTGGCGCATAAAAAAAATTAATGGGAATAATCGTAAATACTAAATACCGTGAACCTCATAGCAGCCTATTTGGGTTTGGAAGCTCATGTACACTTTGTCTTACGTTCCAAAGAAAAATAAAGTAGTCATGATGTTGTCTTCAATACACATTGATGATAAAATCGATGAAGATACTGGTATTGCAGCGAAATTCTTACATTTTATAACACAACCAAAGGAGGAGGTGACACAGTTGATCAGCTAAAAGGAATTAATTCTGTAGCTAGGAAAAGTTGTCTTTGTCCACTTACTGTATTTTATGCGCTAATAAATATAGCTGGAATCAATAAATTTATTATACTTGAAAGTAACATAGAAAATAAAATGAACCGCAGGGCTTTTTTGAAAACACTTCCAAAAGAACTATTTGAAAATACGTGCTGCATCAGAAAATATGCCTCGGAGCCTATAAGTAAAAATCAGGAGGTTGGTAGGAATTTCTGAAGGAGAAACTGAAGCACAGAGGATCAGGAAGATGTGTCTTTTGCTCCTGGAAAAAATCGGGAATACCCGTTCGTGCTGTGTAACATGCTCAAAATATATTTGTAGAGAGGACACCATTACTTTATGTGTCGATTGTTCTCGAGTTCAAGATGACGAAGATGACGATTATTAAATGTTTTATAAAAAAACTTGTTTTACCGCACTGTCTCGAGTTCAATTTTCATTTTAACGTTAACTTTTTTAAGCATTGTAATCGGATATATATATATATATATATATATATATATATAACTTTCATCTCTTAAACTGTTGGATGGATTTTATTTAAATTACTAGCAAATATATCCAGAGTTTCTCGGATTTTTCAATCAAGACACAATAATATGAAGAAGATTTGAGAATAAATGAAGTATTTAAACCAAGTTATTTTTTATTATAATATTTGTTGGTATACAATATTTCTTGTCTTCCCATCTTTTTCTTAAATAAATAATTTTTCCTGTATCCTTCTCTAGACATAGCTATATATAATTATCCATGAGCAAAGCAGTCATATGAAAATTCAACACCTGCAACTTTAAAAGACTGCCTTTGTCCAACAAGGGGAGGACCCGTACGTGGGGTCACGGATTTTACTGAAACTTGGTAGGTACGTAGCGCAAGACGCCAGGATCACAACCAACCCCCCTTTTGGGCATATATGATCAGTAGTTTTTATGCAAATTGCGTTCAAATTTCGCAATTTTGACAGGCGCCCGATAAAGTCACTTACGACGGCTTGGTTCTTCATCGTAAGTCGTAGCCTAGCGCTAGCGAGCTGGGCTATCAATTCCAAGGTTTGGAGTTCGCTACCATTTTCGGTCACTTTTTTTTCCTCTCTTATTTTATTATTCCTGTTTTCCTTTTTCGCGGTTAAGTTTTACTCGGTATCCACAATCACTTTTTAATTTTTTTCATCACTACATTTTTGTTTTTGGAATTTTTCACATATTCTCTTGTTCACCGCATGGCAGACATGCTAGAATTTACTGTCAGATCAGATCTTCTTTCATTGATCTCTGTATACGTTTTAACTAATATTTATATTCATATTACATGGTAAAAAAATCCATAAAATATTTTTGCGAACACTGTAATGGATGCTATTAAAGATCCATAATTGGTGAAAAAAAATATCAACCATAGAATCATTGCCAATCTTTTAAGAATATGAATTGGTGAAGACAGTCCTAGATATATCCATTCTTTTTCATTCATTCATTCATCTTTTTTCCATGACTTTACTCTGTCCATCCTCATTATTCGGCGAGACACTCGTGTCCTAAGGGACTTGATGGTCCAAGTCGGATGCAGTCTCACCGCCGTGACTGCGTTAATTTTGGTTTCCAGGGGAATTTCTCGAAATTTCTTTGTTGATGGCTCTCATGTAGCAGATGTAGCTTCACTTGAGCTGGGACTAGTGCTATCATCTTCCTCAGCAGATGACACTAGCAAACAATGTTCATCCATTTCGGGGTCATTTTCATTCAGTAGATAATCGTCATCAATGACGACCATATTGTCCATCATATCAACTATTCGATCGTACATTTCGCGTCCAACTGCGACTGCATGATCAGAAACCTCGGAACTTGTGCGATCAGAGATGAGACCACTGCCCTGAAGAAGTCCAGCACAATAATGCGAAGCATCGGCGAACAAACCGGGCTTTTCCTGATTCTCTTGACCGGGGGACGACATATATCCCGCAGTAGATGGGCCAGGTAAGGATTCCATCGTGAAACGTTCAATGTCTGTAATTTTATTGTGAAATTACTTTTTCAACATAGCGAATAAGGTTGAGAAATAGACAAAGTCGTTCATAATATACAGGAAAAAAAAACAAAATACTTACTTGGCCGTATATTCCAAATATAACGATCTTTTTTTAAACTTCTGACAAGAAAAACTCGTGCAAGCACGCAGGGTACCAATCGGTTCCGTTGAATAGCTCGTACTAACTGCACAGCCGTTCC
The DNA here is from genome assembly GCA_028673005.1 of Tanypteryx hageni. Taxonomy (NCBI): domain Eukaryota; kingdom Metazoa; phylum Arthropoda; class Insecta; order Odonata; family Petaluridae; genus Tanypteryx; species Tanypteryx hageni. The sequence continues at coordinate 149,140,888 of CM054116.1, forward strand.
CAGCTACTATCCCCTTCCCTCGAAAAGGAAGGCAATAAATAACGGGACAGTGGTGATCCCTCAAGTCGGGTGTAAAACTCGCTGTCGTGAACCGTTTGACGGATGTATCATGTAGAGTTTTCTTCAAAGCGTTTCTACAGGGAAGAATGTTATAATACCTACGGCGCCCGTAAATGTTTATATAACCTATGGTTTACTAACCAATCATACCATGCGAGCATAAAAAGATGTAGAGCATGGAGAGCATTACACGCTTGTCTTGAAGATACAATAAAAATATTTTTAATATGCATTAACCAGCACGAGTGTATGGCCCCTGTTCCTTGCTTCTGCTCCGTAACTCCGATTTCGCAGTCCACTCGTAAGAATCCAAGGCAGATCATCACGAAAGCATGACGAACAATATGAGCAAAGGATCAGGAAAAAGAATGGATATATCTAGGACTGTCTTCACCAATTCATATTCTTAAAAGATTGGCAATGATTCTATGGCTGATATTTTTTTCACCAATTATGGATGTTCGCAAAAATATATTTGTATATTTGTTCATTTTTTATTTCACAAAAACCTTTCCCGTTGAATTTCAATGGGCATCTCCCTAGTCATTATATATATATATCACAGGACATGCTAATTGCCAATGTCATGAAAATCCATTTGATATAAGCTGACAATGAGATGGAATTTAGGTGATAACATTTAAATGATCTATATTGGTAACATTAACTTACTTTTATATAAATGTATTTTAATGTAAATTTACATTGATGAATTCAACTCTCTGGAACATACTATAATGTGAATTATATATTTTTTGATTTTCAGTCCACATAAAATATTGTTTCATTAAATTAAAATTTATTCGAAGGAAGTGCAATATATCCCTTCTCAAAATAGCACCATTTATTTCTTTAATTGCCATGACAACCCTGTATAAATAAATTCTTATTAGTTCATTATATAGATTTCTGCCAAATTTCAATTTTCTGTCTTCATTCTTGATGGAGTTATTCACATTTAAATAAATTTCAGCTCTTTAGGTATTCCTTCTCTTAAATAACGCAAAGAACTATAAAATCATTTCCCTTTCCATCTGTCTATCTCTCCTTCCCATAATAAAAACTTTCAAAGCACGCTTAAACCCATAAGGATTGCAATAACAATATGATTTCGAGGTTTAACAATGTACTTGGTAGGCATGACAACATCCCATTAAAATGGCAAGATTTCCCCAAATTATGTGAATTAAACGTTTAACATGAAGGATTCTGAACTGTAGGAGAAAATCGATGAACAGATTAAGAAACCTTATAATTTTTCCTTTAAAATGGTCTAAATCTAAAGGTTGTGAGTCCATTTTTTATAATTTTAATCTCAAAGATAAGAAAAGCCTGCATGTCAAAAAGTCGATTTGTACGTGTTATCTTATGGGAAATGCAAATCATCCCCTGGAGTCGAACCCTAGATGTTTTTCATAAATTTTCATTCGTCATAGCATTTTAATATTGGAGTAAATTATCTATGCCAAATTTCAAGTTTATATCTGCATATTTGATTGAGTTATTCACATTTTAAGTACCGTATTTGACGGCATATAAGACGCACTGGCATATAAGACGCATCCCCATTTCAGCAGGGCATATTCAGGAAAAAAAGTTTTTACGGTCCGTGGGAAAGCACGGCACTGTAAAAACTGCAGTAGACGTTGTTGAGTTGATCTTCTTGCCGTCGCCAGTTTTTTTCAGTAGGTGGTGGACCAAAAACCCTTGCTGCTGCTCTGTTACCATGCTCCTTAGCGTAATCTATCACTTTTAGTTTGTAGTGAATAGTGTAGCTTAATCTCTTACCTCCTGTTGTCATATTCTTAGGGGTAAAATTTTGTAAACAACTGGCACCACCAAGCAAGAAGAACCCACGCTGTTTTGTTATGATCATGAACTCATATCGGTCAAGGTCGTTCGATATATTGCTCTTACCTCCTTCGATATCGCAGAAGCAAACAAAACGATATATACCGACCCTAGTACCGGTCATAAAAATAAAACCGGTAATAATAATAACAACACCAACATCGTTTAAGTAAATAATAATATTTTGGAGTAGGGCTAGGTACTGTACTGCCAAATTTTCTGAAACCTCGGAAGGAATGTGAAGCTACGGAATGGTGCTTCCCCTTTCCGTGCTTCCTTTAAACTCTTATCACTGTGATTTGCTCCTAGCAGAACACTCCAACCCCTCCCCCACCACCGTCAACGTGTTTTCTCTGCGGCGTTGCTACTTCTAGTTTTAGAAGATTTGGCGCATCAGTCGTACATGCTCTTGAAAGAGTAACGATTCAGATGATACTGGGGTTTGACAACACAGCGTAAGGCAGGAGGCACGAAACCACTCCTGCGAACCCGCACCTCCCTTATTCACTGCCGAAGCAGCGCCGCTCACACCCTCAAGGTCAGGTCTTCAGAAGTTGTGATGGGATATTAGTACTGACCATCTGGGGTAAAATTAGCCTACAGCGGTGAGTGTGGGGGATGACTTTAGGCTGCGGAAGGTCTCGCCTTTGCATATAAGACCCGGGGGTGATTTTTGAGCCATTATTTTGGAAAAAAAGTGCGTCTTATATGCCGTCAAATACGGTATATTCCAGGAACCCTGGAATCGGACGTTTATATCATTATATATCGACGTTTCTTACAGAGGAGGAGGAGGAGGATACTAATGTTTAGGCACTTCCAGATGAGCTGGAGATTCGAAATTTTTTTCTTATGTAGGATTTTGTGCAAAACCGACTAGAAAAAACGAAAATCTTGAAAAAGTGCAACAATGTGACCGCTAAAAATTCGCAATTGTTTAAACAAATTTTCAAGGTTTATGTATTTCCGAATTTTCTACGGAGCTGAAATTCTTTTTATAGATTTTTTATTTTTATTGAGAGTGTCCACCATTCAGAGAGAATAGTTCCATAATGCTGCATTTTATTTTTCCTATAGATTGAAAAACTGTCCGCTACTTAGAGATGTCTACTATTCGGAGGTGTCCGATATAGGAGGTTTCACTGTATCTTTAAACATAAACTCGAACTCAACTTGAAACTTGAGTTTTTCAACAATGTTCGACTCAAATTGAAAATTTGATGTTCGCACATCCCTAATACAATTTTCAGTTGAAAGGAAAGCAAAACGTACATTTAGATGTTCAAGGGAGGAAGAGTTAACGATTAAAATTTTGGTCTTAATTAAAGCATTGTTATAGAAGTTTTCTTATTGTACCTTCTGAGATATCTATCACCTTATTAATTTTCAATTTTTATGATAAACAAATTTCGCTGTCTATTAACCTTTTCGCTGCTATGGACGTGATATCTCGTCCGGCGGGTTGCGGCTGCTCAGTGCTATGGACGTGATAACTCGTCCGGGATATGCCGACCCCTCAGTGCTAAGGACGTCATATCTCATTCGCCGGTTTTTCGCATTGCTGCTCGAGATGTGTTTTCTCGTTTCTGCTTTTAGCGATATCTAGCGGTCTCTTCCTTATTTAGGAATGTTTTCCAATGCCGGTAGATGTCATTCAATGCCTTTTAGTGAATGTTATGGAGAGTTATTTTCCCGACTTGGCAACGTGTTTCAGGTGCCTTCAAGAGTCCCTTGACCCTATCTCAGCCCCTATGCCCTTAGTACCGTTATTTTTTCTTCCCTAAATGCTTTCATCGGATTTCGGAGCTCAGTTTCTCCTTGTCTTTCTCAAGAGTTATGCGCTGTGTTCCCTCTCACCAATTTTCTATTTTTCGATCTTTGCATTTCTTTTGGACATTCTTTTTGGCTTTGTGGATTTATTCTTTTGCTTCGCTCAACTTTTATTTCTGGACCTTGGCTTTCATATTGGACATTGTTTTTGGATACTCTTGGATTACTGTTTGCCTACTTTTACTGTGATTATATTATTCGATCTTTGCTTTGCTGGACTTTCTTTTTGGACTAAGTTATTAGGGTTTTGATTTAAAACAATGTCTAAGGAGAAGGCTCCTTCCGACAAGGAGATATTTGAAATTTTGACCAGTTCTGAGAGCGGAGAAGAATATTTTGATCCTTCTGAATCGGAAGACGATGCAGCGGAGCCGCAACCGAGTGTTTCGAGAGTTGCATCTCCTCAGCCATCAACCTCTCGCGGAGCGGCACTTTATCCTAGTTCTCCATCTGAGTCTGAAGAGGAGCTAGATGATGACATGGAAACACCTCCATCAAAACGAAGTAAGACTGCAGGTATTTCATGGTTTTGCAACCCAAAGTGCACGAGTTTTATGTCGGGAACTCTGGGAGCAATGCTAATGTAAGCGATGATTCCTCCATTTTGGATTTTTTCATGGTATTCTTTTCTGAGGATTTGATGACTTTTATTATGGAAGAGTCCATAAATTTTATAAATATACATTGGAACATACTTCTGAAAGCATTCACTCGCGGCTGAATAGGTGGGCAGACACTACAATTGATGAAATATACTGTTTTATAGCTGTCACTTTATTGATGTCTAGGATGAGAAAACTCACCAAGAGTATTGGTCAAAGGACTCACTATTGAGGACACCTTTTTTTGGGGAAATTATGTCCGGAGATAGGTACTTGCTTCTTTTGAGAATGCTACATTTCTGTGATAATAATGTGCCTAATGAGGGAGATAGGCTCTTCAAAATTCGATCGGTTGTCGATCGATTACGGGAGTCTTTCAAGGATTCGCTGATGCCATTCCAGAATCTCTGCATTGATGAGAGTCTTCTGCTTTTCAAGGAGCATCTACTTTTTAGACCGTATATTCCTTCGAAAAGAAGTCGATTTGGTATCAAGATATTTGTTTTATGCAATTGCGAGACCGGATATATTCTTGATTTTATCATTTACATGGGGCAGGAAAATTTGGGAAAATCAGGTGATATCGTTATCATTCTTCTGAGACCATATTTGGAGAAAGGGCACACATTGTATGTAGACAATTGGTACTCAAGCCCAGCCTTGTTTACTTGACTTCACAATAAAGCCACAAATGCTTGTGGTACCATGAGAAAAACCCGTAAAGACATGCCAAAAATGGAAGAGAAGTTGAAAAAAGGGGAAACAATGTTTAGATCTTCTGATATTATGCTGGCATTGAAATGGTGTGATAAGAGGGAAGTGTGGATGTTATCAACCATTCACACAGCGGAAATGGTTGATTCTGGAAAGACAGATTACCGAACAGGGGAGCGCATAAAAAAGCTGAGATGCATCATCGACTATAATACTTCGATGGGAGCTGTAGACAAGTCAGACATGATTTTAAGTTCGATTGAATCTGTAAGAAAGTCTGTAAAATGGTACAAAAAATTGTTTTTTCACTTGCTGGACCTTTCCCTGCTGAATGCGCACATCCTTTACCAAGTGGTGATGGGAAATAATATTCCAATAGCAAAATTTCATTTGGCGCTAATCCGAGGAATTCTCGAAAAATTCAGTAAAAAAAGAAAGCGATCAGGAAGAGGAAGAAGATCAAGTGAGGATTCACCTCTGCGGCTGACGGAAAGGCATTTTCCAGCTAGCATTGAATCAGAGGCAGCAAAAAGGAAATTCCCAATGAAAAAGTGCATAGTTTGTTGGAAAAACAATAAGAGACGGGAGACAAGGTGCAATTGCAAGAAATGCCAATTTGCTCTATGTGTCATTCCATGTTTCGAGGTGTACCATACACAAAGAAATTATTAAATTGCGAAGCAAATAAAAATTCAAAAAATCATTTAAAAAAAACGTAAAAATTTAAAATAAAAACATATATATTTTTAACTTCGCCAATGCCGGTCCAAAGCCCGGATCTAAAAGAAGGATGGGAAATATTTTAAACAACAATATGATGAAAGCAAACCATATAAAACAATCAACGAGTAATCAAGCGCTGGGCGCCAAAAGTATTCAGCTCAGGGCGGTAGAGCACACTGCGGAGTATCTAGCACTGCGCGGAATGAGCGATTGCTGAGCGCTTAGCAGCGAAAAGGTTAAGTATAGAGAATATGCAGAATACATAAAAAGTTTTTAGAGAACGAAAGCACTTAAAATTGCACATTAAAACTGTCTTCCTCTTACCTTTTGAAATAATTAGCCAGATTTATAGTTTATTTGGTGATTGCCCTTCTTTGAATAACCTTAGTGTTTATTTCTTCCCTACTTTAGTTTATATTAGGTATATATGATTTCTTTTATTTAATATTAGGTATTGTTTGTAACGGTTGTCAAGTAGATTGTTAATCCAACAATATGCTCATTCTCGTTTTATTTAAATGGGAAAAAATTTAAAGAGAAAAACATTTTTAAAATGAAAAATATAGTTCAAATCATTCTAAAAACCCTCCCATTTTGCTTAACTTCTTATTGCAGTTAAAATGCCACCTTCATCTTGAATCTACGTTCTGTAGTAGTTGCGTTATAAATGTGCAAACAAACAAACATTCTTAAAACTATTTATGGTAAAGATAGTATTACTGCCAATAAGTGGCAGGAACGATATTCTTTTTATGTCACATAGTTTTTTAGGCTGTGTTGTCATGTTAGCCTTTATTGTGTGCATGGATTTACATTTGTTGATGTTTGCCCTAATTTAACTGAAAATCATCTAGGTTGGTAATATCATAGAATTTTTGTGATTTATTAAAATGTAGTTATTGAATAGAAATCATATTCAGCTAGACATTTGTTATGGTTTATGTTTTTTTGCAAAATATATTAAAAGTATTAATAATTTTCTATAACAAAATAATAAGTTTTGGCTAATCTTATCTATCAGGATATATTTCTTTAAACAGGATTAACCTTAAGAAAAATATTTATCAAAAAGTATAAATATTTAGAAATTGTTACATAAAGGTTTAAGAAACTGCGAGAAAAATTTAGTCTTTACAAAGAACAGAAATAAACTCAAACCATAGCTTTCTGATATTGGATATAGCCACAAAGCTCCAACAATTAAGAAAATAAAAAGAAGCCTTACTAAGATGTAACTAAGCATAAAGTATTTACAATAGTTGCCAGTAGGTGGCATGGGGGGTAGCTAAAAAATATCTCTTAACCCTTTGACTAGCACCTTTTTTACCATTCACCACGTAAAGCAAATTTTCCCCACGGCCATCAAAAAATATTTAGTGCGCGAAGCGTCCTACTTCCCCATCCACAACCTAGCATTGGTTATATTTGGCCATGGACAGGCAAACTGGGAAAGAAAATTCTACCAGGGCTTTACACAACCGGCCCCACTAAGCCCCTCTCCCACCCCATCTCTCACTCCATCTCTCACCCCCTCTCTCGCCCCCTCATCTGCCCCCTCTCTCACCCCCTCTCCTCCCCCCTCCCACCCCCTCTCCCCATCTCCTCTTACCATTTTAGGGACGTTCGCTCGAAAGAATTCCGAATGGTCTGTCTTTATTTATGAAACAAATCGATTCTCTCTGAACGGATTATCATGTTATTAGAAATAGAAATATTTTTTTACTCCCATAAGAAACTCATGGATATCATTCATGGCATTATATATTTGCAATTTTTTGGTTACATAAAAGTAAAATACGAACACTGGATTTAGATTATATGTATATAGCTGAAAGAAAAGTGCTCATTTCTTGTGAAGACATAATTCAAATCCATACCAATATAGAGTGAAAATTTAATTTGAACTGGATAAAAGCTGAATGTTTTGGGTTTTGAACAATTTAAATATTCGACTATGATGGCAACGAGCGCAATGCTATTACATGAGAAATACATATCCGAATCGTTTTTGTTCTACATGAACGTATGTCCCAGGTTTTTACTAAATTATAATTAGGTTATTACCACGAAATTTGAAGTATATACTTATTAAAAAAATAAAATATAAGAAATATTAGAACGTGCAGAAATTAGGTTACGTAAGTGGGCATTTTCTAACTTGTCATACGATAAGGATTTATACAATCGTAAAAAAATTCTATGAATCTTAATGATATTTTGGTTTTGGAGAATCAAGGAAATTGTACAAGAAATCGATTTCATTGGTAATATTAAAATAATAGTATAATTATTATTATCAATATTAAAATAAATTTTTATAATATTTGATCGCACAAATAATTAGATTAATAGAGCAGTCTACCTATCCAAGAGCGAAATACTACTATTTGACAGATAATTTGAGGAATTGTTTATGAATGTAAATATAATTTAATGGGTATGAGACGTAGGTCCTGGGTAGGATTAGAATTTTAAAGGTATATAGCAGGCGTGGCCAAGCCTTCTTACCCTCAGAGCTGCATATGATAATCTTCTGGAGTTCAAGAGCCACAAGACACACATTTTGCGCACAAAAATGTACGAACAGTAAACATAACTTGTATTCGAAACAATACAAAGAGACTGCATGCCCATGTAGCATCTCCAAAACGTCTTACTTGCAATTTGAGTTGAAGGCTTTCGCAGCGTTGCTGAATGCTGGTGGAGGTTTTCGGGTTTCGCTGCGTTGGCGGCATTTCTGGCTCTCGATGTTTCGCAGACATTGCAGTCTGCATGTTCAGGAGATGAAGTGAGATCCGATGGTGGGGGTCTGACTTTTATATCCACTCGTGCCTTCCTAGTTTAACCGTTGTCCATCGGTGATTGGCTCGTTCGAGTTGCTATCCCTTTCTCTTTGGTGGTTGCTCCAAGGTATTTTTCCTCCCTTTCACTTTTCCATTGGAAGAGTCGCTTCCATGTTGCGCTGATGTGCAAACCGTCGTCCCGGTTGAAATTGACTGGACGTTTTTCGATTTCAATAGCTTCGCGAATTAACCTCGGAAAATATCGATCTTCTTTCGCGAGCAATTTCGTTTCTTCGAGCGTGATTTTATGTCCCGGGTCGGAGGTGAAGTGCTCCGCTATGGCCGACTCCCTCCATTTTTTGCTCATCATGACCTGTTTATGTTCGGCTAAGCGACAGTGAATGGATCGTCCTGTTTGTCCGACGTATACGTGTCCGCAGCTGCATGGAATCCTGTAGACTCCTTCAGATGTTAGCGGGTCGAGTGCATCTTTCGCAGACGGAAGTTCTTCTTTTATTTTTCTTAGCGTGTTAAAACGGACGACGATATTTTCTTTTCGTAGAATCCTGGCTATGCGTTCTGATGTCCCGGCGATGAAGGGAATTTTTGCGTAGGCTGTGGGTTTTGGTCGTTCCACCGAAGGTTTTTGTTTCGGTTTTATATTCCGCCGGATGAATGGGTGACCGTAGCCATTATTCATGAGTGCCCTTCTTATATGCTCTTCTTCATCTTTTAGCAATTCAGGATCGGAAATCGTCTTTGCTCGGTGCATCAGGTTCTTGATTATTGATGCCATGATGAGCAAGAAATGGAGGGAGTCGGCCATAGCGGAGCACTTCACCTCCGGCCCGGGACATAAAATCACGCTCGAAGAAATGAAATTGCTCGCGAAAGAAGATCCATATTTTCCGAGGTTAATTCGCGAAGCTATTGAAATCGAAAAACGTCCAGTCAATTTCAACCGGGACGACGGTTTGCACATCAGTGCAACATGGAAGCGACTCTTCCAATGGAAAAGTGAAAGGGAGGAAAAATATGTTGGAGCAACCACCAAAGAGAAAGGGATAGCAACTCGAACGAGCCAATCAGCGATGGACAACGGTTAAACTAGGAAGGCACGAGTGGATATAAAAGTCAGACCCCTACCATCGGATCTCACAGTACAGATGACTAGCGAGCCTAGCCTATCCAACACACAGGTTTCTGACTCCGGATTGGTTGACCGACAACCAATAGTTAAACACGGCTCATACCCTCCACATTGCGGATCATTCTTTTTAAACTTTTACTCATTTTCATTGCTAACGTGGGAGTCCGTCTGCCTGGTGCGGGAAAACCCCTCACGAGGGGGAAGTACGTAAGTCGCTGCGGGACTCCCTAGGGCTTTCCGGGACACGACCAGGTACCACCAGGGAGTTGGCAGCACGCCTTGTCGCGAGCGGGTCAATCCCGGGTGGCCGCCACTGCACGGTCGGCCCCACTTCATCCGCGGGGGGTAGCTAACTTTGTCCCACCTTCTCACCCGCTCGCCCTTTTTCTATTTCGACAGGTGACAGGACTAACCCCCCCCAGAATGATCCGCTCACCGCCCCCTAATAGGGATGCAGCTCCACGGAGCGAAGAAGGCACCTCAACCCATGTAGGGGAAAGGATACCGATCCCTTCTGCCATTAGGAACGTTCTCTTTCATAGGGAAAGTAACAAGGGAGTCCAGACGAAAGGAAAGGACGATGCGGCGCCAGCCAAAACTAATAAGGACGGTCAGAATGAAGTAGGGTTTGACCCGGCCGGAGATCTTAAAAACGATGACGCGGCCATCTTCACAACCGTGGAGAGGGCAAAGAAAAGACGACGACGCTATGAACCGCAGATTTTTACGGCAACGACATCGGGAACTAATACCAATAATAGGTACGACCCGCTTATAGACGTACCGGGAGATACCTCTAGACCGAGTTCCAAAGAAAAGAGGCCGCCGGCCATAGTCATATACGATATATCGAATTACACTGCTTTTGTAAAGTCAATCAGACAAAAAATCGGTAATAACGATTTTACTATTATAAAGACAAAGGATGGGTCAAGACTACAACTGACCACCAAGAGCGAATACAACATTATTAAGCAATACCTAATAGAGGCTGGCGCCCAGATGCATACCTGGGCAGGAAAGGCAAACACAACGGTCAGGTACCTTATCAAAGGGTTGGATGAGGGGATGGACCTGGGTTTTATTAGAGAAGAACTAACAGAACTAGGAATACCGTGCGTCGCAGTACGTGAACTGGCACCTACGAGGAAAGACCTATACGTAACGACGATCGATAAAAACGAAAACTTTAAGATTACTGCTATGGCAGAAATTAAAAAAATATGCAGCCACAGAGTTTACCTAGAACCTTACAAATACCAGAGGCCGCAGATGTGCTTCTGCTGCAATAGATATGGACACGGGTCCCAGAACTGCACCGCATCTCCTCGATGCTACAAATGCGCTGGGGCCCACGAAGGGAGAGATTGCCCTAAGGACAAGGCACAAACTAAGGCTAAATGCTGCAACTGCGGAGGGGAGCACGTGTCATTCTCTCGTAGGTGTCCACTTTACCTAAAACACGAAGAGGCGCTCAAAACTAAAGACAAGAAAAATGACAAGACGCACAAAACCATCCAGGTCCCCCCCCCCCCCCACCGCCATCAGTCTGGACCCTCCCAGGTAAATCAGGCAAAGGGATCGAAGAAAAAGAATATCCGCCACTAGAAGAGAAAGAAACCAAGGAACAGCCAATTAGGGAAGAGAAAACTTTTAACAACGACTCAGATATGAAAACACTAGTCGCGACTATGGCCCAATTTACTGCAACAATCCAGCAGCAAATGACGGCCATGATGACGCTAATACAGACCCTAGTAGCCGCCATAACCGCTCAAAACGGCAATGGACGCTAGGGTCAACCAAGCGACTGCGATCATCATGGCCCACTGGAATGCAAACGGGGCCATAAGAAACAAGACGCCGGAGCTCATTGAGTTCCTGAGGAAACAATCAGTAAATATTATTTTAATACAGGAATCACACCTTCAACCGAATGAGGATTGGGCTGTTCCTGGTTACGAGATATTTAGGAGGGACCGAGAAAGTAACACTCGAGGGGGTGGAGTGGCGATCCTTGCCCGTGAAGGTATTGCATGCGCAAAAATAGACGACAGAAGCTCTGGCCCGATAGAAGCAGTGGGTGTCAGAGCTGACACAACTATGTGAACCATCACTATCATAAGTACCTATATCCCACCAAATAAAGAATTACGCATGCAAGACCTAAACGGGCTCCTTAGCATGGACAATGGAGTAATAATCGCGGGTGATTTTAATGCGACGCATTGGGCATGGAACTGCAGTAAAGATAGCAGGCGTGGTAATCTTTTAAAGACATGGGCACGAGATAACCAATTTAGGGTAGTGGCTCCGAGAACAACGACGCGACCAGGACCAAGGAACACAGGAAGTGTCCTTGATTTTGCACTGGTCAAGAACTTTGATCAACGGACAGTGTCAAAAACGATCCCAGAGCTAACGAGCGACCATTACCCGGTGGTTCTGTGGATCGGCACACAAGTATTATTTTATCAACAGGACAACCACCGCATGTGCTATGGACTTGCGGATTGGGCTAATTTTAGGAAAATCATTACGGAGTCACTACCAAGCGATGTGCCCACGATATCCACCAGGGAGGGAATAGAGGAAGCGGCAGAATTGTTGGGGAACGCAATCAATGACGCAGCGGAAAAAGCTATTCCGCGAAGAGCAAGAAAAGCAAAAGAAAACCTGGAGATCCCTGACGAAATCAAAAACCTCATAAGGAAAAGGAACTGGGTGAGGCGGCAGTACAACCATTACGGCACCGCCGAACAAAAAAGGGATCTCCAGGGACTAAATAGAGAAATTAGGGATCAACTGAGGCGCCTGAGGAGGTACCAATGGTCCATCAGACTGGCAGATCTTAATATAAGTGACAATTCCATATGGAAGTATAAGCGTTCCCTAATGAATTCTGCCAGGAGTGACCCCCTGGTGGAAAGCCCAAGAGGCAAACTCACCACGCCTGCTAACAAAGCAGAATATCTTGCGGCTCATTTAGAACAGGTTTTCACGCCCAATGACGCGACAGAATACACTCCAGACATAAAAATGGAGGAGATCGAGTCCATGCTAAGGGTACAGCACAACGAGGATCAAGCCACTCCGGTGTTCTCCATCAGAGAATTGGCAGAAGTTATAGCACGCCTACCGAAGGGGAAGGCGACAGGCAAAGATAATATCCCCTATGAACTAATAAAGCGACTGCCAATCTCTGCAGGAGAATACCTTATCTCGATTCTCAATGCAGCGGTAAGGATAGGACATTACCCTGCCGGCTGGAAGCATGCAAACGTCATATGCATACCCAAGGTAGGAAGGAGGGTCTTAAAAGCCTCTGGCTTCAGACCAATATCCCTCCTTTCCTGCCTTGGGAAGGTATGCGAAAAAATGATCTACCCATATATATTGACACACGCGGAAGGGCATGGTGTGATCCCCCAAATGCAGTTCAGCTTTAAGGCAGGACACTCCACAACACATCAGCTGCAGAGGGTGGTAGATTTTATTACGGACGCCTTCAACAGGAAAAATGTATCTGTTGGAGTAGCTTTTGACATAAGCAAAGCTTTCGACAAAGTATGGCACTTAGGCCTACTGCAACAACTTTTGGTAGCAAAATTTCCCTCTTGGCAGGTGAAATTTATAAAATCATACATCAATGACAGGCCATTCACCGTAAAATGGAATGGTGCTGAAAGCTCGACAAGGAGGATAGCAGCTGGTGTTCCACAAGGGAGTGTCCTAGGGCCATTATTATTCTCTATCTACACGGGCGACATTCCGACAGGTGAGGGGGATTGGAATTCCACCATTGCTCTCTACACGGACGATTGTGCGATACTGACAAGAAGCTTCCAGCCGGAAATGGCCGTCCGATATGCCCTGAGGCAAACCGAAAAACTTACGAAGTATTATAAGAAATGGAGAATCGAGATAAACCCCAAAAAGACCCAAGCAATCCTCTTCCAAAAAAGGGATGCTGATTTGCCGAGACAGCTCTCAATAGAAGGTGTTGAAATTCCCTGGGCTAAACATATTAAATACCTTGGTGTAACGATGGACGAGAAACTACGGTTTGACGAACACGTAAAAAGGATCAACCTTGCGGCAGCAGGGAAGAGAGCCAGACTCTTCCCAATTTTTAAATTGATTGACGTGTCCAGGGAATTAAAAACACACCTATATAAGGCAATGATCAGACCGACACTCATGTACGCCGCACCAGTATGGACGGGTTTTCTTATGCAGAAATCTTGGAAAATACTCGAGATCGCGGAGAGAAAAATTTTAAGCCGAGTAGGCAGGACATGGGGTTGTAATATAGATGTCCATGAAATGCTAGGAATACCTACGATCAGGGAAGTTGCCAAAGATTTGGCTAATAAATACAAACTCGCCCTGGAAAATAAAACAAATGACGTTCTCCGCGATCTCGCAATAAACAAAGTGTCAGTCTGGGACAAGTACAAGAGATCACTGGCATTCACAGGTGAAGAGGATGGGTCCCTCCTAAAAAGCGGCGAATATAACGTTTTTATCAATATTGACCATTATGATACATGGGTGAGGTGCCTGTATTTTAAAATCCGATGTTGAGTAAAGCCACATTGGAAGGCAACTCAGAAATAACATATACCACGGGAGGGTATGAACCACAGAGGATCTCACTTCATCTCCTGAAGATGCAGACTGCAATGTCTGCAAAACGTCAAGAGCCAGAAATGCCGCCAACGCAGCGAAACCCGAAAACGTCTTACTTGCAGTGCATTATTGCTTTCTGAGGTGATAAGCCTTGATACACCCTTGAGTGTAAATGAATAATAGCTGCACGTTAAGTTAAAAGAGCCGCATGTGGCTCATGAGCCGTGGTTTGGCCACTCCTGGTATATAATATGTTAATTAATGTTACTTATAGAAACAGTTTCTGTTACATTTATGGTGAACAGTACAAAAGTGTCAGAGAGCATAAACAATTTCAGCAATAGAAAAATATTAAGTTGTGTGTATATAATGAAACGAAAGTTATACTTTCAAAATAAGGATACGTTTATTTAAAAAACTCAGTTACCTTGTTTTACCTATGAATAACCAGAGAAAACACTTGACTAGTAATATAACAATTTTGTTTTTTTTTAATAATTTATATTAGACATTTAAATGATATTTAAACACACATATATTGCACAATAAGATACCCTCTAATAAATTAAAAATATGTTTACATTGAAAAATGACGTATAATTAAAACAAATATGATTTTTTATAGCAATAAAAAACGTGGTAGATTTATAAAATAAAAGAAAACAACTAGAATATGTAGATTTAAAATTGATGGACTCTATAATCTATATCGGATATTTTTTATTAATATTTTAAATTATATATTATTATATATTATTTATTATACCTTATTCCAACTTCTTTTATGATTTCTTCATCTGTTATATCAGCCATAATTTCTTTTTGTACACTCATTAGCATAAATGCTTCCAGATGTTCTTCATTCATAGTTTCGTAATCTGTTCAGTATTAATTTCAGTTGAGAAAATGATCTCTCGCATGCTATTTTGGAAGAAGACAGAGTAAGGACCAGCTTATATGCTTCGTATAAATATTTATATGAAATTATAAAATTAAAATTTTTCAAAACTATCAAGTGGCATACTATGAATACGATGAAATTTGTAGGTGTGCTATTTCATCAACATCTGCCACAGTATCATCATTTTCAGTGTTCATGGATGCTTCTTCGTTGTATTCATCAGCAATACAGTTTTTTATCATGTTCCATTTTTTTTGCAAAATATTGTAGCTGATATTGCAATTCAGTGTCCGTTATATCTGGTATGTTTTTTTTAGAATGTTAGTAATCTTTTCTAAACTATTTTCTGGAATTTTGTCTTTATAGTCATCAATGTTTTTTGGGTCTAACATTGCTACCGTATCTGCCCGAATATAAGCCGATACTTTTTGTCAAAATCTATCATGAAAAAAATCACCCTCGGCTTAAATGCGAGCCTGAGAAAAAATTTGGCATCCTCGTATGACGCCATCGCTGAAAAATGTCTTGTTTCCATAGCATACCTCCTGTTGCCCCGAGCTATAATTTAAATTGCTATTGAAGGTTATTTATATATTTTAACACGTAGTTAAAAGTAAATGGGTTCTTATCCAAAGGAAAGGGCGGTATATAAAACAATCAAATTTTAACAACCCACCAGATTCATAGTATGATTGCACGCTACAGCAAATTCGTTTTGATCATAATTTGCAACGAGTTCTTAAGATACCAACACTGGTCTTATTAGAGGTTTTTACAAATTCTGACTACACTAAGCTTCTTCAACTCTTTGTTTTAATTGCACTTCTTGGTGCTGCAATCGATTTAAAGTTCAGATCTAGCAGACGTCGTAGCTTTTACGGATCATTTAAATGGCAGGTACGTTAAAGTTAGGAGCCGACAGTATAAAAGAAGTTCATATTAATTTTTCTTGTTTATTTTATATTTTGCTATTGCCATTGTCATTTTTGTATGCATGTTAAAACCCTCTTTCATAGAATGTATTAAAATTGCGTATACTGACTAAGCAGACGATATAGTCTGCTTAGTCAATTCGCAAAATTTGATGACGACTTTCAATGCGCAACTGTTTGAATTCCGCTAACATAAGATACGTTTGATTCGAAGGTGTGAGCAACGGCATTAACTGTAATTCATCTGATAATGAACAGCAAAAATAATAAAACTTGGAAACCTCTTTCATAGAATCTATTAAAATTGCGTATAATGACTAAGTAGACGATCACGCCAAATTCGATGACAGCTTTCGATGCGCAACAGTTTGAATTCCAGTAAGATAAATAAATATACTCACATTTGATTGTAAGGTGTGATCAACGGCGTTGACTTTATTTATAATTAACAGAAATAATACCTATTAAAACTTAACATGGAACGTATAAAATTATATAGATTTAATGTATAATGTATTCTAGGTTGTGCGTGCATGTCTGGTACACTTAAGCATAAAATTTACGAAAATACTTTTTTTGCCAAAAAATGTTGGAAAATTTCGTGGGGTCGGCTTAAATCCGGGGTCGGCTTCTATTCGGGCAGATACGGTATATCTTGGAAAAGATGACCATGTGATTGGAATCGTGTTTCAAGACTTGATATAATTTTATTCATAGTTACATTAAATACTTCTACATCAAAACATTTCTTTTCATCTGTGAGAGGTTCATCTTGAGCCATTTCTCCTTCTAGTCGCTATTTCCATCGCACATGACGACTAGGCTGGAAATCCTCTTGCAGATGAATATTTAGTGGTTTTTTTGGCAAGATCTTCATTTGCATGTTTTACAAATGTTTTTGTTGCATCGTTGACATTACTGAAGCTCCTTCATATTTCCCGCAGTTGTTTTTGAGTTTCTCTAACCATTCGATAGCTCTGCAGTATATCCATATTTGAAGTTTTCAAATATAAAGACAAAGGTGTCATATGAAAAAAATATTTAAGAACATTTGAGCTGTGACAATTATTTCAAATTTTGTTAAAGCATTCACAAAATTTTCGGCTTTGTAGCGAATTTCTGGAATTAATATATTTGATATAAATATCTCATATAAAGCTTCAATGATATCAACATATGCACCTTTTTTAGGGTCACCATATCTGCCAAACATCTTTCTTAACACATCATCTTTTGCTCACCATCCCATTTCTCCTATTGTAGATAAAAATTGCATTTTGTTAGATTGTCGTGTTTCTCGCCATACATTCATTCTTTTATACGATTCTCTAATAAAACTACAATGGTATTTAAAAGGCCAAAAAGAGATATTGTTTGAATTGTTACTTTTGCACAGTCTACCATAACCAAATTTAAAACATGTGCATAGCACCACTCATGTATCTGTCCAGGAGGTTCTTCATTTTTCATTGAACCATTTAGAAAAGCAGCTATATTGTCCCTGCATATTAGAAGCACCATTTGTAGAGCTACTAACACAATCGGCTATACAGTGGAACCTCGGTTTACGAACGACTCTGTTTACGAACAATTCGGTTTACGAAAAAAAATCCCGACGAAAAAATGCTTCGGTTTGCGAACAGAATTTCGGCTTATGAACAGGCAGTCACGTGCTCCACCGACTGACATCTCGGCGCGCCGCTGCGCAAAACCCCGGACAGACACACCGGCGCTGCCGCCATTGAGTCTGAGGAATGAGAAGGTATTAGTTTCGCGGTAGCGTTCACTCAGGATAGACTGCTGTTCGAATGCATCGTATTTATTGGACTGCTGTTCGAGTGAGTCTTATATTGTTTTTGTATACGTGTTGCTATTGTTTCAAAGTTTAATTTACACTTAATTAAATTATCTTTTTAGACCACCATGAAGCCAAAGAATGATGAAAGTAAATTGAAAAGAAATAAAAACACGATAGAGGTGAAAAAAGAAATTATATCCAAATATGAAAATGGTGTTCGTGTCTCGGATCTTGCTACGCAATTCGGTATGGCGAAATCATCGATCTGTACTATACTAAAAAAAAGAGAGACGATCAAGAAAGCTGATGTCGCGAAAGGAGTAAAAGTTATTAGTAAACAAAGACCACAATTGATTGACGATGTGGAGAAATTGATGTTGATTTGGATAAATGAGAAACAGTTAGCTGGTGATAGTGTTTCTGAAGCTCTAATTTGAGCAAAAGGGAAACGATTACATTATGACCTTTTAATAACAAACCCTGGTACGAGTATTTATACTGAACTGTTCAAAGCTAGCCGAGGATGGTTTGAGAAGTTTAAGAAGAGAACTGGAATACATAATGTAAATAGGCATGGAGAGGCTGCAAGCTCAGACCAAGAAGCTGCTAAGAAATATGTACAAGAATTTAATGACTATGTAAAAGCTGAGAGTTTTCTTCCCCAGCAAGTATTCAACTGTGATGAAACTGGCCTATTTTGGAAAAAATTACCAAATAGGACATAAATCACTCAGGAAGAAAAGACTTTGCCTGGACATAAGCCAAAGAAGGACCGGCTGACTCTTTTACTATGTGGAAATGCAAGTGGGGACTTCAAGGTCAAGCCATTGCTTGTCTACCACTCTGAGAATCCGAGGGTGTTTAAGAAAAATAATGTAATGAAAAGTAAACTGTTTGTTAGGTGGAGGGCTAATAGTAAGGCTTGGGTAACCAGGCAACTGTTCATTGAGTGGATCAATGAAGCCTTTGTCCCAAGCCTGAGAAAATACCTCCAAGAAAACGAATTGCCACTAAAATGCCTTCTTGTGATGGACAATGCTCCTGCTCATCCTCTAGGCTTGCAAGAGGAGTTGGTTGAGGAGTTTGGTTTCATCACAGTGTAGTTCCTGTCCCCTAACACGACTTCTCTAATCCAGCCTATGGACCAGCAGATCATTTCAAACTTTAAGAAACTGTATATCAAGGGATTATTTCAAAGGTGTTTCGAAGCAACCTCTGACACAGAATTAACACTCAGAGAATTCTGGAAAAAACATTTGAATATCCTCCATTGTTTAAGTTTCATTGACAAAGCCTGGGGGCTAGTGACTCACAGAACTATGAAATCAGCCTGGAGGAAATTGTGGCATTGAGGGCATTGAGGGCTATGAGACTGAGTCTGTTGATATTGTCGATGATATTGTATCTATAGGCAATAGGATTGGATTAGAAGTTGATAATGTTGATGTGGAGGAGCTAGTGGAGGACCACAGCAATGAACTCACTACGGAAGAACTGGAACAGCTTCTTAATGAGCAGCAAAAGACGGTGACAGAGGAAATATTATTTTCAGAGACTGATGAACAAATGGAAGATGTTCCTAGGTCCTCGATCCACGAAATGTGTGCGAAATGGAGTGAGGTGCAAAGTTTTGTGGAAAGATATCACTCCGATAAAACTTTATCAAATCGCGTTATAAATCTGTTCATTGATAATGTCATGTCTCATTTCCGCAACATTATAAAAAGCAAGAAGAAACAAATCTCATTGGATAGGTTTTTAGTGAGACAGAAACCTGATGAACTTCAAGCACCCGATGTTTTCATGGAATGGGACTCCCCTTCCAAACAATAACACTTTACTATTTTGTAAGATAAGTTGAAATAAAGTTTGTTTTTACGTTTATTCTTTTTGTTTTATTACTTCCAATTCCTTTTCAGTTAAAACTATGAATGCATAAACTATTTCAAATAATCCTTTTTCACTTGTATCTGAACAATTTACAATTCCCAATAGTCATTCACAAATTACTACCGAAAACATATCTAACAACAATGGAACACTGATTACAAACTTTTATATCCTGTGTGATGTCGGTTTGAATGGAAAACATTTTCGCTTTATTTACTTCTTCGGCTATCTTTTCTTTAATTAATTCTTAAATCGTAGTTATCGCTTTTCAATAGTTCTTTTTGAAATCAATTAAACAAAATTGCTCTACCTTTACTACCACTTGCAATATATGTTGATTGTTTCTTGCTCTTTTCTTCACAGTCACCTAAATACTTTTTCAAAAATGGATCAAATTTACTTAAAAGAATTAACTTTCTAAAAAATTACCAAGATCAATTGTTTCATTACTGAGATTGATTGCTGATTCACTATTCTTTCTTCCTTGGCCATGATACACTAAACCCCTTTTACCAATAATTTTAACAATTTCAATCACCCGCTTTAAAACATTCCTATAATGTTCAGCATTTTTAAAATGTACATTGTTTATTTTTGTTCAACAAAGCAGCTACATCTAAATTGGCACTTTTTAGCATATATGCTTCCCTACAAGACGAGTGCAATTTACTTTCTTCATGTTCATTTAGTCTTTAACCCTTCCCCGCTGGGATCAGTACGTGGTACGGACCTCGGTTTCTGTCCTTGGCGCCGGGATCAATACCACGTACTGACCTTGCCGTGACTCTTTTAATTTGCCGTATTTCGATTATAAACATTTCTTATAGAATGATATTTTTGTTTAACACTGAGGAATGATTTATTATTTGAATTTTTTAAATAGAATACGTTTTGTGAACTCTTAAATTGACTTATATAATTTTTTTTAGTGTACATGAATGGAAAACTGCAAAAAAACTCTTTCTCACATCTCTTTTTTATTCTTTACTTTATCAGTTCGTAATATTTTCTTTTATAATCACACGGATAATTTCTTATATTTTTAGGAATTTAAACAATTTCTTTTGTTCATCTGGCTCTTATTAACATTATAAAAATTTATTTCGAAAGTTACAATTTTAACATCCAATTTTTTGTCGACTTTAAAATATATAGTATATTAAATTTTAACTGTACTTTCTAAAAACTAAATGGACAGATTATTAGAATAACTAAATAAACGTGCGTATATTCTTGGAACACAGCTGCACTGGAGTAGGCTAGTATCGTAAAGAGGCAAGAGACGAAATGAAAACGGATCGTTCTAGAGCGTCTCTTTCTTGGTGATGGAAGGGACCCTCCGTGTTTTCTTCGTGACATATTTTCTCATATCTCATCGTGCGTGCTCTCATTCGAAGGAACACTTCATATTCTCAAGACTAAACGAACTCGAGAGGCAATAAATCATTGTATATTGGTGCCGTCTCGGTGAGACCTCGAGGAAGTAATTTCAGTGAAGATTTTGTGAGCTAAGCTAAGTGGTCACGGAATGGATGATAGGAATACAATACTTCTCTTTGTTAGGCATCCAAATGCGATAACATTCTCTCTCTCTCTGAGAGCGAGAGAGAGAGTTAATAACCAGGCATAGGCTCCAAGGAGTCGGTGTTTACAAGAAGCCAAGGAAGCAAACGCAGTAGACCATTGAGTAGACAAGAGATGCACAAGCTAAGACTATACACTGAACTTCAGCATGTGACATCACAATACATTGAATATATCGATATATCGACGACTATTTCCGAAAAAATTGCATTCAGGCATCTGTGACACATTTCAATTGGCATGGTCTTTCATCTTCAGAGGTTATTAACATAAAAGAATATTAAGATATTATATTGTAAATTTAATATTAAATGCAGAACACTATACAGCCGTTGGTTTCAAGATTTCATTCATCTAACATATATAGATGAAACTTTATATTTTTTTAAAGATGGTACTTACAAAATCTGATATTCTGTTTAAATACCAGCCGGTGTACAATGCCGTAGGATTTAAATACCTCCCGTCACTGACGGGTTAAGCTGTCCAATGGAATCCTCTGCAAGGTGGGTGAAGGTGATGGCAGGAAGCAGCTGCTGATGGTGCCACGATCATTACATTGTAGGGTGATGGATCTGTGTCACAGTGGAGCCACAGGAGGACATTTAGGCATGGCAAAGACCATAGGGCGCATGCACGAGGTTCTGGTGGGAGAGACTCACCAGGCATGTGCTGTAATTTGTACGAGCCTGCTCCCACTGCCAGATGTCGAAGCAGCCACCTGGAAAGCTGGAAGGATTTTTTCAGCCTATTTCTATGATGACCAAGCCATTCGAGGTAATGGGGATCGACCATGTAGGCCCTCTTCCTCTGACAGGGAACAGACTCCTACTTGTCACTGTCGACTATGCCATATGGTGGGTGGAAGCACATCCTGTCCCTAACACTTTGGTGGTGTGTGTACGAGACTTCCTTCTGGACCATATAGTGCTGAGGCTCAGGATGCCCTCCAAGTTTGTGAGTGACCATGAGCCTGCCTTTACGTCTGAGCTTCTGGGAGAGGTGCTGGAAGGATTAGGTGTTGACCATGTAATGGCTGCTGCCTACCACCCGCAGTCCAACAGCCTCTGTGAGAGGATCAACAGGAAGGGGGAAAGCAAAATGAGTGGAATGATTTCATCCAGCAGGCTGTCTTTGCCATCAATACGGCCAGGCAGGAGATAACCGGGTATAGCCCTTTCCAGCTGGTATACTTGCTTTCCCTGGCCGGAGGATGCACCGGAATCCTACCCCCTGTTTTTGGATTGGGTCCAGGAGATTATGTGGCTGTTTGGACAACAGTGATAAAAACGAGACAGAAGGGTCACTATGATGAGAAGCATCGGGCCCCACATGAACACCGGATTGGAGATCTCTTTCTGGTACGATGGCACTTACGATCAGTTAGGAAGTATCAGAAATTCATACCAAAGTACGTTGGCCCATTTCAAGTCATGGATTAACTGACCAAGGTTACGTACATGGTGGCTGACCTGCCGGACCGTCAGACAAGATGCCATTGGAGCATGTTCCTGGTTCACGTATCCCAAATTAAAGAGGCTACTACAGTGGGGATTCGTCCTCCAGGGAGCAAGACATGGACGATAGTTTGAGCAGTGGGGGTAGCAGTAGGGAAAATGCTGTGCCATCGATGAACTGTTGGACATACAGGCTGAGGATGATTGCTTGGCAGAACATGTCGACAGTGAGGAAGGAGTTGTATTTTTGTTGAAATCTGGAGATTGATTTTTTCACGAATACAATAGTTTCTCCTATACAAGGTATGGAGGAAGTAATAATGTAAAATACAAAAAAGTAGTAAGTAAAATACAAATGTGTTGTAGGTTTTGCTTGCAAGGTATATAAGTATAAATATATATTGTTACTTTGTGCTCACCCTGTACATGTACTGTACTGGCGATCACATCTCCATTTGGAAGTTAGTCAGTCTTCCACTCCATGATGCGCTCTTTGACCTATTCATTACACTCTTGAATTTATGCCACATTAATTCTTTCTGAGAAAGACAAACAAATCTTGCAGAGTGAGAGTAACCCAAATAGTGATCGTTGTAAGTTGTGTATCTGAGAGGAGGATCACTCCTATTGAATAAGACCTATCGTCTCTCTCTCTCTCTTGAGAATTTTCAGTTTCTGCATTTGGAGGTGAGGATACTCTTGAGTTCTGTAAACATACTCATATTAACAAATAACTGATGTCAATTCCTACTCAAGAATGGGGGACACGTGGAATACTTGAAGCTGGAGAAATCCCTCCATGGCAGGGATAGCCAACCTTTCTACATTAGGTTCCAAGTCATCAGTAATATTACTCTACAAAAGCCGCATGTTGGCCATCCTTGCGATTTGGGATGTAAGGGAAATGTAATATCATATCTCGGATCATATTGTATGCCTTTTTTTGAGTTACGATGTTTTTCCAGATTACATTCATTCAACAAGACATACTTTGTAAGATACAAGTGATTTTAATAGATAAACCTTGACCCAGTTACACTTTGTTTTACATCATAAATGTTATAAACAGACATTTGAAAAATCATTTATTAACTGTTTTCAATAGGGCATACAAATCAACTAAAACAATCAACACAGTGCACTTAGCTGTTTCATTGACTTATCATACTAAGGTTACATAAAGAGCAAGGGCATTTACAGATATAGCTCACATCAATATATTATACTGTAAATAATATGACACTTATGTTATTAATAAAAATTATACAATAATAATAATAATAATATTTTTTTGTCATTATCTTCACAACTCATCTTCAGATTCACTATCAACAGATGCCGGCTGATTTGTGTGCTTCAGAGATTGGTAAAATGCATGATATGGGATAGGAATATTTCCACTTCTACACAAAGATACCAGATCTTTGTATTTTGCAATGGAAATAGGAATCTCTTTTGAATATGCAGGTGCCAAAAGAGGCCTTTTATTTGGATGGCCTTTAATGGATCTCATTAAATTAAGACCTGGATAATCTTCGTCAAAGGCATACCTGAAACTAACATATTGTGGTGTTTGTTGGCTCACACTGAATTCCTTTATCTTAGTCCAAACAATTTTCTCTCTTTTAAAGTCAATGGACCAGTTCTGCTTGGTTATCAGCTGCTTGAAGTCGAAGAAATCACTCTGAGCCATTTCTTTTACAATGTAGGGCTGTCCAGTTACTTTAGCAGATTTGACAAGCATGTACCATTGTTGAGGTGTGAAAATTTCTACTCCTTTTTTTCTTCTTTCAATTAGTGCGTATATGCAGTCACCCTCATTCTGGGTGTGGCCCTTTTCCAAAAATTTATGAGTTATGTCAATCTGGTAATGTTGAGACGCATACACATGGTGGGCAAATACAAATCTGTTCCTATTCTGTCCACCACAGTTATCAGAGTACGGAATTATTTTTTTGCCTTTCGTTTTCTTATATTGTCAAACAAATAACTTGCAACCTCATTCGCGACATGTTTCGCAATTACTTCATACCACATTTAGCAATAACCATCTCTACTGGCCATGTCATATACAATAAAATTGTATGTGCTTAACTTTCTTTTATATTAGAAAACAATTACTTCAGACATTGGTGTTTGTAGAACCTTCTGCATATCAAACACCGCACATGATATCTCTGAATTGCTTTCCAACGATTTTTGCTTGTCAAATTGTTTCTCTTTTCTTGCGAGTTCTTTGTTTTGTATGTGTTTATCATAAACCTCCTTCTACAACTCTTGCTGGTCTGTGCATATGTTCTTAAATGATGTGCACAAGTCACACTGATCTTTCTTAGGATTAAAAAAGCTTATGTTGAATTCTTTATTAAGTTTTTCCTTATACTGTCTCTCTGTAGCTTGCTCAAAGTCAAAATGTTGTTTTCTAAACCATTCACAATAAAGTCTGTACATCTTTGAGTAACTTAAATCCCCCTCCAAACAATGCCTTTTAGACTGCTTTCACAAATAATGAGACTAAACTTTTGGAATTGAATCAACATGGATACACACCGTTGCTTTAATATCATGGCTAAGAGCATGGGGTCTATTTTTGAGAGTCCCTCTCTTGTCAGGAGAAATGCAGTTTCCTTCTCCAAGTTTACTAAATGCAGTTTTGATAACCATGTCTGTCTTTACACAATTATTTCCACATCATTTACTCTGAAAGTGTATATGGAGATGCATCCTCATCTAAACTTATTGTTCTGGCCTACTGTTACCTGTTTCTTGTCTGTTTTCTTTACATGTCTTGTAATAAAATCCCACTGACGAGTCTTACTGCCAATTCTCCAAAAACCCCTAAAAATTTCTTGTCTATTTTCGTCATTTATTTTATTCTTGCACTTATATCTACAGTTACTTCCACAACCAGGAACCATTTTCCTTTATGCTACTGTTTTCCTCGCCCTGTTAATATACTCAACACAACAACAACAACACACCTTGACGCTTTCCCTTGCGGGGTAAGCCATGCCATATGTCTGCCAATTACCAACCCACCACTGTCCTCCACACACTTCTATCCTTGCACACTTATTTTGCTTCACTTACACTCATACACTGAGTCACACATTTCCTTTTATTCCTCATACTTTTCACGTCCCTTTTTCTCAAAGTCTCACCAACCACATCCAACCAAGTCTTGCGTGGTCTGCCTCTCCCTCTCTCGCCATTCACTCTTCCTTCATATATTCATTTGGTGATTCTACTCTCCTCCATTTTTTCTATATGCCCGAACCACCTCAGCAGACCTCTCTCATACAGATCTCACACTAGCCTTCATACCACATTTGTTCATCACCCAATTATTCCTTACTTTGTCCCTCCTAGATTTTCCACAAACTCTTCTCATGTATCCCATCCTAACCGCATTCAAACTACTTTTATGCTTCTCCTGACACACCCATGTTTCACTGCCATACAGCAAGGTAGGCATTAAAACACTCTTGTATACAGACATTTTCGCATCTTTTGACAACCATTCATTCTTTGCAATCGACCACACACTCCCTGCCACCTTTCTACCAGCATTCACACTCCTTTTGATTTCCCCATCTACTCTACCATTTTTACTGAACATTCTACCAAGGTATACAAATTCATCCACTACCTCAATCGTTCCACCATTTATGCTAAATTGACAGTCGTTCACCTCATTCTCCCGATCGAACACAACTGCTTTGGTTTTGGCCACATTTATCCTTAAGTCCATTCTCACAGTCATATCATGCAGGCTATCTAACATTCTCTGCAATTCTCCTGGGTTCTCAGCCAGTAACACAGCATCATCAGCATACAGAAGTACACGAACATTCTCTCCACCAACCTTAACACCCACCATATCCATACATGCCTGTCTCACACATTTATCCATGAACACATTAAATAACCAAGGGGCCATGACACATCCTTGTCGTACACCTTGCTCAAGTCTAAACCAATCACTCATCATGCCATTCACCCTTACACATGCCCTACTTCCAGTATACACTACTTTTATAGCATTCTGCAACCAACCATTCACTCCATACTTTTATTATACTCTAAGCCCACATTTTTCTTTGTTTTCTTTTGAACTTCTCCCCAGGCACTTTCATCCTTTTTCTTTTCCTACCTTTGTTTCTCTTCTCAAATGAGTTCTGTTTCTTTGACCGTCCTCTTCCATTAGTCCCTCCAGTGGGTGTAACGCATATGGAATTAATAAGCTGAAAACCCAATGGCCCTGGATTGAACAATAACTGCTCTTTATTTTCATTGTTGTAGAGATTTTCATCTGTACCAATATAAGTTTGACGTTTCTTAGAATTCCTTTGCTCACTTTGTGAATTATTTTCCCTTTTCCTCTTGGCTGCTGTCCTTTCATTAAGAAACCTATCTTCAGATGAATCTGAGTCACCTGTGAAAACATAAATGCATGTTAAAACTATAGTTCTAGTCAGAAATATCAAGTATGAAAGGCAATATGGCCTACTTCTAACAAAGTACTCCTAGACTTCCAAAAACATTTTTACTGCATTCTGTTGCCAGAAGACAACTTTTGTTTGAAATAATTTTCGCTCGGGCACAATTTGGAAGACAAAATTGAGAAACTAAAGAACGGACGGTAGAGATGGAAATTAGCAAGCTACCTAAAAATGTCTAAAACGTGTAGAAATGCATACACACACAAACAGCCACGACTTCCTGAAAAAGGATTTATTTGTTGCATTTCGTGCAAAGAATGCATGTAATGTAGTTGACTATACATTCCGTGTATTTATGTACCATCCGATGGTTCATATTCTGAAACTACAGGACTGAAATCTTCATCTGCTTCATCCTCGTCCATCATGGATAATATGTAGGCTGAAAATAATGAGAACTGCAGCATTATTACCAGCATCTGATTACAACAATGTATGAAAGTTCTGACAAACAGAAGATTATTATTTTCACGTAAGTTTTGCACTCTTATTATGGGATCGTAACCTGAGATGTCGTATTTTTTTCCATACCTCCCTTTGCCAATTCAACTAACTTTCGTGATCTCTCCATAGCAGCTGATCGCCATACTAATAATAAAAGATAAGAGATGATGTAACAACGTACCGACGAAACAATTGTGGATCACAGGAAGCAAACAGTGTTGCCAGACAATTCGGGAAAATAAACTTATAGATTGTAATACTCGTAGCTCTCCCCATGGTGACAACTTAATAGGGAACAAGAACATGGTAACGTTGTGTTACAACTTAAATAGTTTTATTATTTTCATGGAAGAACATTGTATGTTGAGTTACGATATACCTATTTTTTTATTTTCACAGAAGTACATACATACGATAGTTTTCCATACACAAAATGATGCATTTTCAGAAAAAATTAAAAACAACTCCTTATTTATGGAGATATTGTTGTTATATTGTTACAATTCTTCTACAGATGGTGTAGCTTGATGTGTAGTTTCTACCAAACATCGTAACTCAAAATACACAAAAAGTGAGTTACGATGTTTTTCCTAGCGCAGTGCGAAATGATTGTAAATTGGGAATAGAAATAATTAAGTTGTAATTAGTATGTATTGGTTATGATATTTTTATCAAATCTTAAAATATCTCCATTTCGTGGAAGTTGTACCAACTGCGTCGAGTTTATGCCTTCGTTGATGGATACACTTATTATAATTTCCAAAGAAACTTCATTAAATACATTAAAACATATAAATAGAAACTTAATAGTTAGTAACTCATGTTTCTACAAGAGTTGTCTTATCAATATGTTAAAAACTAACCCCTCCGTTTTGATAATACAATAAATTTATTTGCGAAAATTTAACTTTACTTTATACTTTGTTTTTAAGAATTCCTATAAATTCAAGTACAACAAGGTCAAAGTGAAAAATTGTAAAAAATAACATTTGTACAATGAGAAATGGGTGTAATCCAGCTAAGCTTTATACAAGCCAAATGTTTTATGGGTTATCGAAATTTCAAATTTGGAGGGTTAAAGGCGATTGAAATGTTTATCACTCACCTTTCACAATACATTGAGAATAAACCTTAAAATTGGAATGATGATCGATTCTTCGGGCTGTCGATTTATCAAAATTGAAAAAAAAAATGTTTATCAGGAATTTATCCCCTGCAAAAAAATGTATAATTAAGAAGTTGCCATTGTCATAAAAAATGTGTTATCTTTCAATCTGACATAGATATAAAAGAAAATTGTGATTTATCAATTAAAATGGTTGCATTTCAGTAGATTTTTAAATGTATTTATGCATATATAATGTGTGACAATTCCAGCCTGGTCAAAATTAAACCAGAATCTTTGCACAAAAAGCAGACAAAAATATGCAATGCAAAATAATTGTGTACTTACGGGAAACTGAAGAATCAACGTAAAAATTCAAATTTCACTAGAGCAGATGTATCACTAATACCGAATAAAAACTGCTTCTACTCCTAGAAAATGTTAGTGTGCTACTGGCAGTCCTTTAGGATAATCTTTGCGATGCTCAAATGTTAGACTGTTAGTTTCATTATATGTATTGATTATGATTGGCTGTCGGAAATCACATGCATGGTAGAAAAAATCTAAAAGGTAAACAGAGATCTCGTAAACAAGTTCTGGATCTACCGCTTATACAGCTGTATCTGATACACATATTGTTAAATTACATAATATATCGTTGGTAGCTCACAATATCTTTGGCTCAGATTATTAGATGTAAAGTACTCCTTTAAAGGAGTACTTTACATCTAATAATCTGAAATTACATAATACTAGAGGTTCCTTTTTAAATTCTTCGAGTATCATATCTCTAGCATCTGGGCAGGGAAGAGCCGAATCAAAACTATGACGTCATCTTTTACATAACATGTTTTTGGTTCTTGTTTGCAAATACCTCAGCAGAAAGCTGTCAGGTTCCTGACACTTGTACGTTTTTGTGAATATGTATAGAAGGTATTAGCATCACTGACCGTTGCAGCTTCCTTATCTCGGGTTGTTTGTCGACTTTCATTTCGGACCATGCAGACCTCTATCTCAAGATTCCTTTTCGGAAAACATTGTTCAGAATAAATTACTTCGAAGGGCTTGGGCCTACCTGGCCCAAGGCTCTTCAAAGGGTCTCTTATTTTCCTCATAAATGTACTCACTATGGAAAATGTGATTCCAGCCTAATAATTATTATTAGTCTTCACCTACCGGCTGCTAGAGGAATGGTGACTTTTGCATCCTCAGTGATTCATTGTTTATTGCTTACAGCGTTCACATGGATAGAGTGTTGTAATAAACACTCTTATCCCTTAATTACTTTTTGTTTTTGTTTGGACATAATCGGCCATATAGCGACGGTATTACAGCTACGACAAGGTCGACTGTTCGCCACCATGTCATGTCGGGTTTGGCATCGGCAGCCGATCGGCCCCTATGGGCACCGGCCCAGTGGTAAACCTTATTGCCAGTCCACCCCTGGCCATGGAACAAAGTCGCTTTATGCAGTGAATAGTAAAAAAAGGTACCAGTGACTAAAGTCGCTTTATACGGTCAAAGGGTTAAACAATGCATTATATGGGAAAATGTTTCAAACAATGGTTGTAGAAAATTAAATTTCCTAGAACATTTATTCTAATAGGTTTTTACGTGTGTCAAATATTAAAGCAAATATTTCAAAAAATAATAAGTGACAAGAGTAAATACCCACTTCCGGTCGACCGATTTTTACCAAAAACTAATTAACTTTTGTGACATTTCATAAAAATGTTAAATATAAAATTTCGCATTGACCTGATTAATAGTTTTTGAGTTCTAGTACCCACAAAATTCCAGTAACGCACACAGACATTGAGAAAATGGTCAAAACATATTCAGGGGACCTCAAAACCTGTATTTCTGTTGAAATCTCGAAATAGATTTTTTTCATGAAAACAATACTTTCCTCTATACCAGTGTTTCTCAACCCTTTTCCATGAAGTACCCTTTCAGGGTACTTCAGTTAAAATAAGTACTCCGAGACAATTTTACAGGTACAAGTGACCCCGCTTAACGCGGAGGATGCATTTCTGACAACTCAACATTAAGCAAAAATCCACGTTCGACGGGGATACTATAACCCCTTAAGAGCGCAACGGGAAATAATTTTACAAATTCTATTTTTTGGCCCACATTCAATGTAAAAACATATTATCACCAGATTTGATTGTCATTCATTAGAGAAACAAAATTGATAAATAATATGACAAAAAAGTGTAATTTATAATTGAAGGACAATCTGAAATCTTTCCTGGGATACTTATGGGGATCTATGGGCCTCTGCATTAAATAAAACAAATAAAAATAAATTTTTTAAGTCGATAACTTTTATAAAGCGCACAAAAAGTGTAAAAATAAAAATATTATGATTTTGTTATTAATAACTTATATAAAACATACTGAATGAAAAAATTTTAATTATTGAATTAATAGAGATATTGAATATATAAAAGTTGTTGCAATTCTAATAATTAGTTCAGATGTCTTAAAGAAGGCAACATAACTTTTATATATTCAATATCTCTATTAATTCAATAATTTAATTTTTTTCATTCAGTGCATTTTATATAAATAATTAATAACAAAATTATAATATTTTTATTTTTACACTTTTTGTGTGCTTTATAAAAGTTAATGACTTAAAATTTTTATTTTTATTTGTTTTATTTTTTCCTTTTAGTCTTAATGTAAAATATATTAATATTTATATATTCTTCAAGAATTAACTTTATTAACTAACTAGGGAGATGCGCATTGGAATTCTATGGGAAAGGTTTTAATTAAAATTTTGTGAATAGATTATCCAAGTCGGTGGTACCCAATTACACGAAACCGACAACAACGCAAGCCACTAAGAATGCATCAAATTCTCACGTTAAAAATCTGTTAATCGATTTGATGCGTATTCAAAAATTGATTGCAGGAAAACAAACTTTCGTTCTTTTAGGAGTTTGTTGTTTCAAGTCTCGACCTTCTACAATGATTCTAAGTAATTTTAATATGCGAATGATTAATGTTGTACATTCTGGTGTATTCCTTCTCGCATATAATACAATGAAACCTTTACCTCTCCTTCTTTCTCTCTTTCTCATATTAAAAGCATTCAAAGCACACTTTCACCCATATGGGTTGAAACAACAGGATTTCGAGGGCCAACAATGTAACTCTTCGGCTAGGCAACATCCCGTTAAATGGCAACATTTACTCAAAATATGTGAATTAAACGTTTCACATGGGGGATTTGGAACTGTAGGCGGAAAATGATGAACAGAATAGGAAAGTTAATAATTTTATCTTTAAAATGGTTCAGATCGTAGGTTAATTCTTTCTAATTTAAGTCTTAAAAAGATTAAAAGCCTGCATGCGGAAAAGTCGATGTTTAAGTAATATTTTACGGAAAATGGAAATGTCTTCCTTTGAAGCGAACCCAGGTCATTTTTCCAAATATTTTTTCTTCAGTCACTTTTAATATGGGAATAAAGCATTCTTGCCAAATTTAGATTTTCTGTTTCGATTCTTTATTGATTTTATAGAGCTTGATCAACAAATATATAGATAGATTTCTCAATTGTTCATCAGTTCACCGTGGCATGTTGTTTTAATCCATCGCTCATGAAGAGCAGTACAAGCATGAGGTGGTTCGAATTCTGCTGAAGGTAAGAAATTTTTCTGATATCGAAGGGTTTGAATAAAAATATATAAACCTATATATATATATATATATTAACTAAAGGAAAAGAATAGGTAGTGATGAGGGTGGCAACAAGGTGTTGAGGGAAGCCCAGCGGACACTTACCAAGTTGAGGACCAAGCTGGTAGGCTGCTGGGGGCGTCGAAGAGACACGTAAAACACACGAACACAAAAACACACGCAAGCTTATCGGGCCTATGCCCTTCTTCAGCAAAAGAGTAACGTAAAGTTTTATATATATATATATATATATATATATATATATATATATATATATAATAAATAGTGTTCTGCACATCTGCAGGTTCAGGTGCTCCTCCTCCACCTTTTTCTATCCTGTGCCCTTCTCTTCATCTCCCCATACCCTCCTCCCTCCCTTAGAATATCCAACATTTTAATTCTTCTTCTTCCTCTTTTCTTTCTTCCCTTTACCGTTCCTTCAATATCATCCTTCAGTAATCCCTCTCTTCTCAAAACATGTCCTATCCATTTCTTTTTCCTAGTCACTATCGTGTCCATCAAACTCCTTTTCTCTTCTACTCTTCTTAACACTTCCACATTTGTAATCCTCTCAGTCCATTTAACCTTCAGCATCCTCCTCCACACCCACATTTCAAATGCCTCCACCCTCTCCCTGTCTCTCTTCTTAAATGTCCATGTCTCCGACCCATATAGCATCACACTCCAAACAACACTTTGCCAATCTCTTCCCCAATCCCAAATCCATCTTGCTGTTAAATAGCTTCCTTTTTCTATTGAACGCTTCCTTTGCCAAACCTATTCTCATCTTAATTTCCTTCTCACATTTCAGTCCTCTGTTAACAACGTACCAAGATACCTGTACTGTTCCACCTGCTCTATCCTCTCCCCTCTCACCTGCACTTCCATCCTTTCCTCGCCCCCTATTCTCATTACTTTCGTTTTCTTTCCATTTATTCTCAACCCATATCTGTCTTCCACGCTCACCAGATTCTGTAGCATCTGCCTCAAGTCTTTCGTCCTCTCAGCAAACAGTATCATGTCGTCAGCAAACCTAATTGATGATGTAATTCTTCCTCCAATGCTTACTCCTGTGCTCGTCTCCCAACACTCCTTTATCATTTCTTCAGAATAGATGTTAAACAGGGTTGGTGACAAACAGCAGCCCTGTCTAACTCCTCTCCCAATCTCGTACCACTCCGTCCTGCTTTCCCCTATCCTCATGGCCGCCTCCTGTCTCATGTATAGATTCCTTATCAACCTTCTGTCTCTCCAATCTGCTTTCTTCTCCCTCAATATCTCCATCATTCTTTCCCACCTCACACAGTCGAAAGCCTTCTCCAAGTCCACAAAGCACAGACTGATACCCTTGTCCCATTCTAAATACCTTTCTCCAATGGTCCTTACCACCCCTATGGCATCCCTCATACCCATTCCTTTCCTAAATCCAAATTGTTCTTCTGCTGCATTCTCTTCCATCACCCTCATCAACCTTCTATTCATCATTCTCAACGTTATCTTGGCCACATGAGCTATCAGACTAATAGTTCTATGCTTCCCGCACTTCTTTGCCCCTTTCTTTTTAGGTAGTGGTATCATTTCCATTCTGACGAACTCCTCCGGCCACTCCCCACTCTGATATATTGCATTGCACAAGTTGGTCACCTCTTCAATGCCTTCGTCTTGCAGACACTTGAACAGTTCCACAGGTATCCTGTCTACTCCTGCCGCCTTTCCCTCCCTCATTTCCTTCATATCTGCCACTACTTCCTCCCTCAGTATTGCCTCCCCCATCTCCCTATCCACTTCCCCTTCTTCCTCAATTTCCAGCTCTGCCGGCTTTTCCTTCATCTTATACAACTCCTCCATGTATTCTTTCCTCCTGCACATAACCTCCCTTTCCTCCTTCAGTATCCTACCATCCTTGCTCTCAATTTCTTTTGAGCCTCATCCTCCAGATCTCTGTCCATCCCAAGTAATACTCCTGACCTTCTGATATGTTAGGTCGTACCTTCCCCTCTTCTCGAGCTCTTGTATCTACTTGCACTCCTCCTCCAGCCACTTTTCCTTCGCCCTTTCTGTCTCCCTCCTCAGTTCATTGTTCAACTGCCTGTAGTTCCTTCTCCCTCCCCTCTGTTTTTACATTCTTGCATCTCCTTCTCTCCTCCATCTTTGCTATCATTTCCCCTGTTACCCAGGATTTCTTAGCTCTCTTGGCTTTCCTGTATCCTATTTCCCTTTCCGCCACATTTACTATTCCATTCTTAATTCTCTTCCATTTTTCCTCTACTCCTTCGTTCTGTGTATTTCCTCTCTTCATCTGGTT
Organism: Tanypteryx hageni; assembly: GCA_028673005.1. Taxonomy (NCBI): domain Eukaryota; kingdom Metazoa; phylum Arthropoda; class Insecta; order Odonata; family Petaluridae; genus Tanypteryx; species Tanypteryx hageni. The sequence continues at coordinate 149,175,845 of CM054116.1, forward strand.
TGCCATATCATAACCGATTTCCTCTTTCTGCCTTTCTTTCAGTTTCTCTAGATTCCATTTCTTAGCCATCTTTGCTTTTCTAAGTCTTTTCATTTTGATCTTCATTTCCACCATTAACAGCACGTGGTTGCTTGCTATGTCTGCTCCTGGGAGCCCACACACTCTTTTCACTCCGTTCTTATACCTTCCTTCTACCAATATATAGTCTATCTGTTTCCTGTACATGCCACCTGGCGATTTCCATGTCTTATGATTCTTATACCAGGTGTTGGTTATGATCATGTTCCTCTCCTTGCAGAACTCGATAAGGCTGTCTCCCCTTTCATTTCTCTGTCCCAGCCCAAACTGCCCCACAACTCCATTGGCTCGTCCCTCTCCCACACTTGCATTCCAGTCTCCCATCACTATTTTACAGCATCCCTTTCCTTCCTGATCCAGTATGGCACTTATTCTCTCATACACTTCCTCCACTTCCCCATCGTCATGATCGCCAGTTGGCATGTACACTTGGATGACTAGCATGTTCTTTGGTTTAGCATTTAATTTCAGTCCAATAATTCTATCACTGTCATAAATGACCCTGGTAACACTCGATTCAATCTTCTTATTAACTATCATTCCTACCCTTTTTCTCCCCCTGGTATTCCCCGAGTAGTATAACTTGGTATCGTCACTCCTCAACTCACCATTTCCCTATCATCTCACCTTGCTTATCCCAATAATGTCCATCTTGTTTAACTCCATCTCTCTCTTAAGATTTTCCAATTTTCCAGCTTTTAATAATGTCCTTACATTCCAGGTTCCTAACCTTAATCTTCCTGCTTCCTTTGACTTTGCTTTATTCTCTAGATTCTTCGTAAACTGTCTCCCCCGGAGATCCGATCGGGAGACTATTTTAACTCCGGAATATTTAATTAGCGAAGAATCCATGATATTTCTAACTTCTCCGCACCATAACATGGGATAATTCCAGCGGTGGTTTCCCGTTGCCTTCCGCTGTCTAGAGAGGCCACCCCTAACATGGGGTACAGAGGCTACTAGATGGGTGTGTGTGTATATATATATATATATATATATATATACACACAGTGGAAACCGGTTAACGCAAAATGTGGGGGACCAGTGCAAACATTTTGTCTTAACCAAATTTCGTGCTAAACGAATTTCATGATTACCTTTTTTGAGACCGATTTTAGATATTGATATAAGCTCGTAAATAAATCTTGACATAACAAATATGCAATGGAAACAGCACAGTAATTAGTTATAATAATGAAAATCTTATAATTTATTCATTACATATGTACATAAAAAAATTATTTTATTTCAATAATTTCATAAAAACAATGTACAAATATTATGTATCAAGGTCGCTAAAGTAGTTCAATTGTTTACTTCTAAACAAAAAATTCCGTAATTTTTTTCTGCCTAGCATTCATAATGATCTTTTTTTCCACAAATTGTTCCAAATCATCAACCGTCTCATACAAACTGTTCCCATCTGTTTTTAGCATTCCACGCATATCCGCAGCACTTGGCACTGACAACATTCCGTCGTCACAGTCATCTCCACTTTCACTACTATTTTCATTTTCTTTTGTTGCACTTGATTTAACAATGTCCACAATGTCACTGTCTGTTAAAAGTGGTGTAGTGGCAATATGGTCATCCACTGCTATATAATCATTCAGCGTGATTTCAGTTGTCAATCTCATTACAGACGACACGCGACCGAAGATATCGCACAATTCACTTTCAGTAGATGTATTTACCCTAGTTTCTGTAGTCGATTCAGTTTCATCCTGTCCAGAAAACCTATCTGCTATTGGCGAAGAGGAAAATCCAGCGTGGCAAAAACAATATTCGATTGTTTTTGCTGTAACTGACCTCCAAGCGGCATACAACCAATGTAAGGAATCCAAAAGAGTCACGGGCTTAATTTTCTCATTTGATTCAATACTAGATAAATATTTCTGGAGTAATAACTTCCGATAGTGGAATTTTAGATTTTTTATAATACCCTGGTCACATGGCTCCAATACGCTTGCTGTATTAGGCAGCAGAAAGATCAGTTTATTTGATTTCAGCTTTTCCACTTCTGGATGAGCAGGGCTGTTGTCGATAATTAAAGCTATTTTGCGCTTCTGGCGTGAAAAGCGCTTATCCAATGCCCTAACCCAGTCTGTAAAAATGTTTCCCGTCATCCAAGCTTTTTTATTTGCGGTGTATTCCACGGGAAGCTTCTTTACATTCTTGAAGCAGCGAGGATTCAGAAATTTACCCGCAACAAACATCGGGATTTTTTCAGAACCGTCTGAATTGCAAGCCACCATTACCGTAATGCGCTCTTTAGATTTTTTTTCACCAGAGCACTGCTCATTTTTAAAAGCTCAAGTTTTTTCTGGGAGGCAGCGAAAAAAAATTCCGGTTTCATCAGCATTAAAAATGTCCTTAGGCGCAAAGTCTGTTAATAATTTAGGCAAGGTAGAAGTTACCCACATGTCATATCACGGGAGACATCTCCCGACTCGCCGGAAACACTCTTAAAAATTATCCTTTTCCTCACCTTGAACCGCTCCAACCATCCAGGACTAGACTTGAACTCAATTCCCAATTCTGATCCCAAGGCATCAGCCCTCGCCATCAAAACAGGACCAGAAATTGGAGCATTCTGGGCTCTTGCTTGCTTAAACCAGATGATCAGCGCCGCTTCCAAATCCTTATGCTTTGCCCTGTGTAGACGCTTCCGTTCCAGTTCAAACATGCTTCTCTCAAACACAGATGTTATTTTATCACGATTCTTTATAATTGTTGACAAAGTTGAAAAGGGAATTTTGAACTCTTTGCAGATGTCCGTTTTGGTTCTATCACCGTTATCAACCGCTTGTAGGAGCTGCATTTTCACTTTCAGTGGTATTGCTTTTTGCTTATGCACTTTAATAGCCATTTTTATGTGGGTCTTTTATCTTTTATAAAAATATAAAATCACAACTGAAAACAATCCCGAAAAAGAAAGAAGAACTTCGCTCACAGATTCGTTACACATTTGCTATAATAACCGTTCCACACGGAAATTCAGAATCAACGGAATCAATGGAGTAGAACTGTTCTGCGTAGGGGTCTAGAGACGAGAGCAAGGGAGGAGTTGAGCGTATTGAAAGGCGGGGAAAGGGAAGGTGCAGTACATATAACAATCTGCACCTCCAAATCCTTCCTTTCATTCGAAGATGGTAGTTCCCAGAATTTAGTTTATTGCTGAAATCTCGGTAGCAACCCTCTCAACGAGGGCGCGTGAGTTTCTCTGAGGTCTAATAATGACCATGCCTATTGAAAGAGAGGGGGAAGGAGGAGGTACAGCTGTGGTTGTGAGATTATTCATACTTCTATGCTAAGAAACGAGTGGGTCGTTTCGTGTTATCCCAAGAATTTGACGGGGATTTATTTTCAGGGGACCGAAAAAAATTTTCGTGTTAACCGAAATTTCTTGTTAACCATTTCGCATAAAACGAACTAATGTACGTTGAAATGTATAGGCACCGGTAGGGACCGAGCCTGCATTTCGTGTTAACCGATATTTCGTGTTATCCGTTTTCGTGTTAAGTGGTTTCCACTGTATATATATATATATATTTACTCTATCGCTGAAGAAGGGCATAGGCCCGATAAGCTTGCGTGTTTTTTTGTCTTTTGTGTTCGTGTGTTTAACGTGTCTCTTCAATGCCCCCAGCAGCCTGCCAACTTGGTCTCCGACTTGGTAAGTGTCCGCTGGGCTTCCTTCAACACCTTGTTGCCACCTTCATCAGTACCTTTTCATTTTCTTAAGTTTATATATATATATATATATATATATGTGTGAAGTTAATATAAAAGTTATTAAAAAAGAGCCCATGGTCGAGTGCTTGGCTATTTTTTTCCTTTTTTGCTTTATTTTAGAATACAAAGAAAAGTAAATCTTAATTTCCATCAAAGAAATGTTTTTACCTAAGTTATTTTTTCTTCTATTGAAGATGTTGGGTCGTTGGCACGCTGTGCCTCTCGCATCATTCCAAAGCCTCTTTCTAAGATAGTGATGGAAGGGAGAATCATGACCAATGTACTGGAAACGTGCGTACATGCACAACCATCTCTCGGCATTATACGATTTAACAGAAGTCACAATTAATGAACAGGTATACAAAGGAATGAAAACTTGGAATATGGCGGAGAGTCAAGTATGTGATTCCCCCATCGACATAGATGAGTTAACAAACAGTCTGAAATCATTAAATAAAGGAAAAGCTCCAGGTATAGATGGACTAACCACAGAATTTTACCTGAAATTTTGGAACATCCTTGCAAAACCATTTAAATGGGTAATAAATGAGAATTTCTCATAAGGGCAATTGCCACACTATGAGATGTGCAGTAATTTCTCTGATACGTAAATAAGGAGACAGAATGTATATAAAAAACTTGAGACCAATATACATCACTATCACTGACTACAAGATAATCACCAAAGACATTTCTAGGAGAATAGCGACAGTCATCCCAAGAGTAGTATCATCTGAGCAAGGTTACTGTATCCCAGGCCGCACCATATTAGACACCATTTTCCATCTAAGGGATATAATGAGTGCAAAAAATAAAAATGACAAGGAATTAGCGGTAGTATCCTTAGACCAACAAGGAGCGTTTGATAGAGTCAAACACGAACACCTTAGAGAAGATGGGCTTTGGTGGGATCACAGGAAACATCCTAAAATCAATGTATAAAGGAGCCACATGTGTCGCCAGAATCTCTTCCTCCCTGTTGGCTTCAATTAATTTTCTAAGAGGAATAAATACATCAGGGTTGTCCTCTATCAGGTCAGCTGTATTCCTTATCAATAGAGCCTTTTTTAGTTTACCGTTATGGGGAAATCAGGAAAGAAGATTGGCAGTGCCTGCTTATGCAGACGACAAGCCTATTTGTGGGAAAGGATGAAGATTTCAATGAAATTATGGACGTCTACAACGACTATTTAGCTGTTTCCGGTGTGTGACTAAACGTAGAGAAATCTGAAGGTCTGTGGAGTGGCAGGTGGAAGAATAGGAATGAGAAACCATTGAGCTTTCACTGGGGAAATGATGGAGCTAATTTTCTTGGGTTATGGCTTGGAAACAATAAAGAAAAAGAATAGAATACAAATATGAAGATTCTTCTAGAAAAGCTTATAGCAGGAATTGATTGATGGATCTGCGCATAGGACCAATGTCCCTTAGAGGTAGGGTGCAGGTGGCAAATCAGTTCCTAGTCCCACATTTGTGGCACACACTACAGTGTTTTAATCCGCCTCCTTCCTTCATAAGGTTACTGCAAGGAATGCTAGTGGACTTCATTTGGGCCAGGGAATGACACTGGGTAAATGCAGACACAACACCTGTCAATGAGGGATGACTGGGTCTCATAAAGATAGCAGCCTTTAGGACCCTCTTTGCCCAGAGATTATTGTATGGATCTTCAGACCCTCCATGGAAAATGATTGCTGCATATAATCTTTCAAAATATAAAGGAAAGGGAATGATTACAGGACTGTTTTTCAATCAACTGAACTATAGAAAGTGCAAAAACACTAAGAGCTTCTATAATTCCATTATTGAATCATGGGGATCAATGAACATCCGTCCTGAGGAAGATTGCAGATCAACTCCAGTTGGCTGGCCTCCACCCCGTGACCCACCAAGAATAACTTTCCAAAGTAAGAGGAAGAACATGTTCACATGCTTACCCTTAGAAAAGCAAAAAATGTACAAAGAAATATTGTACATTATGAATAATACACAATGGCCGCTGAAAGGGACACACTCCAACGATCCTGTCATTTGGAGGAGTTTTCATGCAGAACTGACTTTAGATGCAGACAGTGAAGTTGCCTGGAGGCAGGCCCTAGATAGTTGGGCAGACAGTATTTTTCTAGTCAAAACGAAAATAAGACAGGACAGAAATTGCCCATAGTGCCCAGATAAAGAAGGTAATGCTTGGCACAGTTCTCCAATGCCCAAAAGTAAGAGATTTATTGAAACAGCTAAAGAATATCTTTAAAAACTCACAAAATGCATTCAAATTTTATTAAGGGATTTATATAGTGGGTACAAAATCCAAACAAGAACAAATAGAAAAGATATGCAAATTGCAAACTTTATCATAACATTAGCAAAAAGCACCATATATCATGGGTTTACGAGTTTTAACAAAGGTGAAAGGATTGAAGCAGATTACTGGAGAGATTTTAAAAAGAAAGTTACAAAGTGCCTGATGAAAGAGTGGGCATATCATCCGACTTTTGGGAGTGTAAAAGCTTTTCAAGATTTTTGGTGCAACAAGGAAGCAATATGTTCAGTGGAAGGCAATGAACTGAGAATAACTCCAATTTACTCCTTTCCTTAAAAACTAAATGAAAATAAAGATGAAGCTATGGCTGAAAAACATAAAAAAGGACATCAAATAATATCAAATACCTAAATTGATGAATAAATAAGGTGATGGAGAGAGAATACCCCCTCACTGATCCCTTATAATAATAATAATAACAAATATTCAGCTCACACATTAAAATGAACTTTGGTATAAACAAATGTAAAACATGCTACATAGTAAAAGGAAAACCTCAAGAACATGAAGGATATTCTCTCAGTACATATAGAAAGAAAATTGAAGCCATGAGTGATGATGAATATTACAAATATCTAGGATTTTCGAAAACACCCATAATAGATCACTCAGCAATAAAACAAGAAATACAAGATAAGTTTAAAGTACACCTAGAAAAAATACTCTAAACCAAATTAAATGGTAAAAACATGATCAAAGCAATAAATAACTATGCAGTACCAATCCTCACTTATTCCTTTGGTATAATAAAATGGACAAATACAGACCTTGACTCATTAAACACACTCATCAGAATGACATGTAATAAGTATCAAATTCACCAAGAACATTCAGCCGTTGAAAGATTCTCCTTACCCAGAAAAGATGGAGGCAGAGGATGTATTGATATAAAAAACCTACACTATGAACAAATACAAAATCTCTGTCAGTATTTCTACTCTAGACAAGGTAGTCCACTACACAAAGCTATCATTTCAATAGATAAATCCGCTACACCATTACAACTACAAAATAAAGAATATGACACAAGCAATCATATAAAAACACAAATCCAAAAAATTGACTCCTGGATAAACAAAACACTCCATAGCAAACATCCCTACCAACTCTCACAACCACACATAGACAAAGAAGCATATAATAAATGGCTTCAAAATGGGAACCTGTTTGCTGAAACCAAAGGTTTCCACATAGCCATTCAGGACAAAATCATAAAAACAAAGAACTACATGAAATATGTGATAAAAGATCCAACAATAAGTAATGATAAATGCAGGAGATGCGAAATCAAAAACGAAACAACAGAACACATTACCAGTGGATGTCGCACCCTAGCAAGTACAGAATATACACAAAGACATGACAATGTATGTTGACAAATACACCAACCCTTATGCAAGAAACACAAATTAATAGAAAGCAATATAGTACCATGGCATAAATATAAACCAGAATCTATCCTCAAAAATAGTAACAAAAATCTTTTGGAACAGAGACATAATTACTGATCGAATGATTCCACACAATAGACCGGACATCACACTCATAAAAAAAGAGGAAAAAATAACATACCTGATAGATGTTTCACTACCGAACACATCCATTATAGAGAAAAAACATAGCCAAAGAAATTAAAATTAACACATGCTCTGTTGTCCGGCAATTTTTAAATGACAACACACCATAAATATACAATAGCTATGCGTACAGCTTGAGCCCGCTCCGCTGTAAGCATGAAAACGTGGAATTAATCCACGTCAAGAATAATAATAATAATAACACTTGCACGCACTTGCACAGACATCATCGAGAAAATAGTCAAAAACATGTTCAAGGGATCTCAAAACGTGTATTTCCGATGAAATCTCGAAGTCGATTTTTTTCATGAAAACAATACTTTTCCCTATATGGAGAAAGTAAAAAATCAAAACTAATTTTGATAGCATAACATTTTGGTCTGAAATTCAGAGAAATAGCTAAAAAAAAACCAGGTATTCTGTAAAAGCTTAACTCTGTACAAAATTCAAATGAACAATTCCCGGGAGTCATTAAAATTTTTCCCAAGAATTGAGAATAAGAGATATTGAGCAAATTCCCAGTAACCGGGAATGGGAATTCCCAGTTCCAAAACTTGAATCACTTGTATTATATGTCAAAAATAACATGTATATGTACTAGACTATACCAAATCTGAGTCCAACAATAGTCATTGCAATGGTAACACTTGAATGATAAAAACTGCAGAAACTCCAGTCTTTATGCAAAATTTGAAGAAATGTGATTTATAAGCAAAATTCTACAATAAAAATTACAATCTCCATTCCCTTTCTCAGTGGATAGTTCAAATCCCACTCTGATATTGCAATTCTAAGATATTTTAATGTGCAAGAGAAAATTACCCTGCACGATGGATTTAAAATTTCTCATGTATGGGAAGGATAGTTCCTGGAATCGAACCCAGGGCTTTCAATCATCGCAACCAAAACTATCCTTGGAAGCTCGGCCCCAGTAGTGAGAGTTATTCCTGGGCATCAAGATTACACGTGAGCATAAATATCTTATTATTTATCGTAGAATTATGTTTAAAAAATTCTCTTAATCGGCGCATTTACCCGGATTTGACGCTTGAGTTATTTTCTCATTAATTTAACAACATAAAAAAGTTTAAATTTTATTGCAAATGATTTGGTGGTATGCGAGCTCGGTTTTGGCTTGAACCCTCGAGTTCCGCAGTCCTAATCTGAGTTAATGATGGTTGTGAGGTCTGTACAGTGTTCAGTTCCAGATGTAGTTCCAGCTAGTTAACACGAACCCAAAAATTTATGGATATAAAGGATTAAACATGTCTTCACCTCATGCAGGTTGATTTTGACTAAAAATAGGAAAAATCGATGGATGAATCCTCAACTTTGTGGAACTCGATAATAAATGAGAAGCCAAAAATTACTACAAATTCCATTTTATTAAAATATGTTATTAATAAATTTGAATTTTTGCGATGTGATTCTCTCCTCATTTAAAAATAGGAATTTTTGTTTTGTTAAAATTACAGAATAATCACTTTTTCTTGCAGGTTTTTTTATCAATTCTTAATGTCCAATGAGCGCAATGCTGCAGAGGAGATCCTTTGTGAATATGTGGACACAATGAGCAAGATATACTTTTCGTACTTCAAGTCATATTCATCTCGTTTAATGAAATTACAGGTTTGTATCTTTATTTAGCTCCTATGGTAACAGTATATTTAAAATATTTGGAAAAAGGAAGCATGGATATCTTGAAAAAATACCTATTTATCATGAAGTGTAAAGTTTCATGATTATATGAGTTGTTTTTGCTTGCCTACTACAAGCTATTTTTAACAAATCATTTAGTAAGATTTAAATTCATAAGTAAACCAATGTGTATATATACAGTTTGATGAAAAATTTGTGGACACTGTCTCCACCACGTGATTTCTTGGCAAAAATTAAGGAGCAATGCTCGGCAAAAATTTCTCATAGTTTTCGTGGAAAACACGGTTCGAGTGAACGCTGATGTGGCAACATTTTAATGAAGAAAACTACTCAGTCATGGTGTTTGTTCAATGAGAGTGATCATCGCATCATGCTGTTTAGGTGAATGGATAAAGTGCTGGAATACAAAGCAGCAGACTTGGGTTCAATCCCAAATTTTTTCTTTCCTTAAAATGTCATAAATTTCTTTATTACGTAATTTTTACTTTACAGACTATACTATTATTGAAGGTTTTACATAAAAATATGAGTAATCTTTAAGAAATTTTCATTCTGAACACCTGTAAATGTGAGAGGATTGCTGTGAACAGTTATTACTGTAATTTTTATGTGGCTTTTGGTACAATGCTCCATTAAAGAAACGTACATTTATTTGTGTAAAGCTGATTTAGGTAACATTATCTTTCTTATTTAATTTGCCTTGCCATTCTAGAATTCATCAAATAAACCATTTTAATTATGAAATCAGAAGTTGTGAATGATTACAAGAAAAGAAATGCTATTCTAAAAGATTACATATTATTATTTGGAATTTCGGTATGAAATACAAAACATAAACCATTTCATCAGAAATATTATGTTTACAAGAAATGAGATTTTCTTAAAGATTACTCGTATTTTTGTGTAAAACCTTCAATAATAGTACAATCTTTAAAGTAAAAATACATACTAAAGAAATTAGGTAGCCGTATAAAAAATTATTTTAAAATCATCACATCATAATATGTATATGTCGTTGACTGAAATCAAATGGATTATAATGCGATATAAACATTAAATCAATGATCTTGAAGTATGGAAAATGCGTTCCTATTGAAAGACGTTGGGATCATTGCTATAGCAGTTAAAATTTTTCATTGTTGAAAACCGAAAAACTTTTCATAATTTTATGATTAAAATCAAATTTTTACTCAAATTCAGCATGGATTTGAATTCTATATTTCAATGCTTTTCTTATGGGTGTTTTAAATCTGACTTGGGGATCTAAAACACCCCTTAAATATAACATTTTTTGGAATTTCGGATTTTTTCCTGAGGTTGTACCTAATGATTTATCTTACTGCCAAATTTCAGCTCTGTATTTTTTTTAGAAGTACCTTAGGTTTTATATGATATATCCTATAAGGTATCCCTCGTATTACGCAATTAATTGGTTCCGATAAAGTAAATAAAGATAAGTGAAATCGCATCAAGTGAATTGATAATTATAATTGGTAAAATATAGATGCGTTCCCTACAACTGACTGCCGTATACAATGTACGCATATAAAATTACTTGACTAATTGCTCCAATTCCACCGGTCGTGCAATTACATTGTATATAGTTTTTATTTTTTGAAATTGCACTATGGCGAAAATGCCTAAGGTGAGATCACATATAATGAGGGATACCTGTATATGTAAGAAGCAGCTATTTATAATGATATCTATAACAAGTGAAGATATAAAAATGAATTTTTATAATCAACTTTTATATAGTTAACCCCTCAAGCCCGCAGGAGATTTATTAAATCCCACCCTTGCGGCCGAATGAGGTTTTTAAATTTTCACGATTGTGTACAAAGTCAAAAGTTAACCATGTAACAAACCACATTACCTTACTTATTACGAAAATTTACATCAAAATAGTAAACACACCTTCAGTCTTCAATGGATCCCATAATAATATACTCCACATGCTTCATGAAATATTCTCCACACTCACTGCTTTAAATTGATATGTGACAATGTGGAAGACCTATGAAAAACATTGTTACGTGATAATAATGCCACACCCCTCTAATTGTCACCCAAAATTTTAGCGAGAATATGGCATACCGATTACATTGGAACACAGCAATGAAGTAGGTTGAAAGGAAACCTAGGAACAGGTACCATTTTGGACCCTTGCCTTGTTCCAGAACAGGAAATTTCCCTGTTGTTCTTGAAATTGAATAATTTAGCTAGATCGAATATTAAAATCCTACAAAAGATTACCCAAAAAAAATTTTTTTTCAGTAAAGCGTTTTCTGCCATTAAAATATTCATATACACCAATAGTATTATTTTCCTGATGTGTTTAATTGTAAATATTTAATTCATGGATAATGAAATATTTTACTTATAGTAAAGTTTTCTATACATGCCCTAACTATTAGAGTTGGCCAGCAATGAATCATTATAAATTTTTTATGCTACAGTGGAATGAAGAGTCGGAATAGAATCCTGCAAATTTGAAATTAGTTTTTATAAAAGCATCAAAAAAATAAGAAAACATGCTAAATTTATGTTTTTGTAATAGATTATAATATGCACATACTCTTATAAATATGTAATCAAGTTTTAATCCAATTCTTACACTAATACAGCTCATTCTCTTTTAAAGGCATTATGTTGGTCATCATGCCAATTTCCCATTGTTGAGACCTGGAAAAGAACTCCTTTTTGTCAGATAAAAAACATGTATTTACGCAAATACTGCATGTATTGGAATTCTGTCTTCACAAATGAGAAACTACCATCTTTCTGCCATCTGATAGTTTAAGCCCAGAATTCGAATCTTGATGGAAAATAATTTTAAAAAGAAAATATATAAACCTCTGCACTGATTTACGTGCTTTTCTTATGGGGCAATAATGTGGCCAAAATACCCTCAACCCTTTGCACTCATATTTTTTCATGTACTAGTCCCCAACCAGCTCAAGGTTTATGGGTAGAAATCACATCTACTTTCTTAGGTAACGTGAATAGATAATATTATATTCAAAGAAATATGTTTATCGATCATTTGGGAGAAAAGATGCAAAGTGGTCTATTAGGAGAACAATCACTAGAAAACTATATGAAAACGTGTGAGAGACAAACTATTAGTGGGAAATATTGGACAAATATCAAATACTTTCGCTAACAAAGGTGTGAAATACACCGGTATCAATTTTGTGTAAAAAGTAAATAGGTATCTTCAGCAATGTGCAAAATACAATTTAAACTAATACTTGAATTTGAACTTCTGCATCGGCGACAAATTTTTTCCCATTGCATCGTTAGAAAATTGGGGTATGCAACCCGCATGACGCCTCAATAATTGCACAAGCCTGAAGATAGTTACATTTTATCTGAAATAATTTATGATAAAATGTATCCATTTTATGTCGTTTAGGATCATTATAGATGTATATACTACAAACAGTAATGAATTGACAAATCTAAAAGTAAAAAGTTGCAAAATAGTCAAGGTGACCATTATGTCTGCTCATATGTCGGACCCAGTCCGACATATGAGCAGATCGGTAAAAATATGATGTCGGATGAGGTCCGACATATGAGTGCAAGGGGTTAAAATGTGAATTTTTGTGTTTGGTTGTGACGAAAAATCTATAATTGTGCCAAATTTCAAGTCTGTAGTTCATCTGAAAGTGTCTAAACATTAGTATCCTCCTATATCTATACTATATTGATGCTTCTTACTTTTGATATGTCATCATATATATATAGGCGGTTACTAATGTTTAGGCACTTCCAGATGAGCTACAGATTTGAAATTTGGCATGATTATTGGTTTTTAGTCACAACCAAACAGAAAAATCCAAAATAGGAAAAATTCATATTTTAAGAAAAATTAAAAGACTACAAAGAACATAAATAAACTGTAACCATAACCTTCTGATATTGGATATAGCCTTGAAATTCCAGCAATTAAGAAAATAAAAAGTGTTACTAAGGCATAACTAAGCAGCAGTTGTTTACAGTAGTCGCCGGTAGGTGGTATGGTAGTGGCAGCTAAAGAATATATTTTTTAAGATATCTCTTAAACAATGCTTTATATGGGAAAATGTTTCAAACAAAGGTTTTAGAAAAATTTCCTACAACTTTTATTTCAGTACTTTTTACATTTATCAAATATTAAACCAAATATCTCAAAACAAACCATAGCCTTCTGATACTGGATATAGCCAGGAAGTTTCAACAATTAAGTAAATAAAAAGGAGCATAATTATGATGTAACTAAGCGTAAAATGTTTACAATAGTCGCCGGTAGGTGGTGTGGTTGTGGCAGCTAAAAATAGTTTTTAAGATATCTCTTAAACTTATATGGGAAAATGTTTCAAGCAAAGGTTGTAGAAAATTAAATTTCCTAAAACTTTTATCCCAATACCTTTTTACATTAATCAAATATTAAAGCAAATCGCTAAAAAAAACTGATAAATGACGAGTAAACACCCACTTCTGGTTTACTGATTTTTACCAAAAACTAATCAGTTCTTTTACCTTTAACGGAAATGTCAAATGTAAAATTTCGCGTTGACCTGATTAATAGTTTTTGAGTTATAGCACCCACAAAATAACTGTCATATACACAGACATCATCGAGATAACAGTCAAAATGTGTTCAGGAGCCCTCAAAACATGTATTTCTGTTGAAATCTCAAAATTGATTTTTTTCATGAAAACAATACTTACCCCTATACTACGTATGGAGAAAGTAAAAATAAATTGAAAAGAACAATTTTTGAAAAAGATCACATTCACTAATTACTTAATAATGTATTTTGGTACCAGGGTTAAGGAGGTTGTAACGGCAATCTGATCTCTCATTCTTATGCCTCGCATACATGCAAATATATTTGCCTACTTAAAGAAACAAGTCAAAACTTGTTCTAGTGCTAAACAGTGCTTGAATTGGGCAGAAACCTGTGGGAACTCCATTCCACTTAATACAAAATGAAGCCCAGAGCATTCCTGTTGTTAAAAAATCAGATCAGAATGTTCGAGTTAATAGCATTCCCCGTTGTGAATGTTCTAAAGAACATATGCAGTTATTTTGAGAGAAGACTTTATGCGGAATGGACTTACCTCTCATTATATAATGGAAGTCAATAGGAAATTGTTTCCATTTACCACATCTAGTTCTTGCTCTCTCTCTCTCCCTCTCTCTCAACTTAGCATCCTGCAAGAGTGAGCCAAACATGTTTGAAGTTGTTTCCACTTTCTACACCTTTCCATGATTGTAGAGAAGTCGTGGAGAAATAATGTTAAACTGAAGGACCAGTTGTGTTTGTTGAAAACCAGCATGTTGAACTGAAATCGTATTGGTAGAATTCGTGTTAGTCGTGGATTGGGTGTATTATATAATCACCATGAGAGAGAGAGTGCTACATTTTTTGGGAATAGTGTGAAGGAGAGATGGAGGAAAAAATGGAAAAGAGAGGAAAAGGAAGTGTTTAAATTTTAATTTAATACTTCATTCATTTATACCCTTCATTTTTTATGAACAGTTACACTAATTTAGTTATATTTTTGCAATTGGATTAAATAAATTAATTCTAGCATTTCTCTCATGGGCAGTATGAAGAAGCTGCATGTAAAGAAGATTTGATGGGTGTTGAGGAAGGAGGCAGCAGAGGAAGCGTAAGTCTTTTTGGCCATCGAACACCTCTCCGTACCCAGGGCACTTTGTTTTCTATGGGGAGAAGAGGTGACGTTTTAACATCTCAGCTGGAAGATCCTGCTATTGTGCCACATGCTGTGGCTTCGCAAAAAGTAATCACAACTTTGAAGCTAATTAAATGGGTTTTTGGCAGCATTTTTGATTATTTTTCTCAAATAGTAATAATAATACTAAAAATATTTTAAATTATAATAATAATTATTATTATTACAAAATTACAAATTCCATAGCAAATGTTACAATAATAATTACTTATTCATAATTCTCTGTTTATTGTAAATTATACAAGAAAAAAGAAACGTAAATTTCCATATTTTTTAGTGGAAATTTACAAGTTTCTTTTTTCATTTAAATGGAATCTTTCCACAAAGTAGAGCCTTCCCAAGTGGACTTGGTTAAATTATACAATATTATGCTGTATGTAGCATCATGGAAATTTTTACATTAATTATTCCGGGGGAGTGAAATTAGTGTTAGTTTTAGTTGCAGATGAGGACCTCGCCGAAGGGGCTGGTTATCACAACCTGGGATCTTGCCTCTCCACTATCCTCTTTTTCACTCTCCAAGGATATACTTGTTCAGGTCCTGCAGAGCGCAATTGTCTTGTCTGCAGGTGCTTATGTTATGGTGGTTATCCTGTAATTATAATATTATATATATAAACACTTGATCGGATCATTTGAACATACCATATGTTCACCTCACTTCATGTTATATCTATCCATATAATGCTTATTACTAATGCTTGGTATTCCAACTACACACATTTGTTTACTACAATGCCTATCTCTACAGGTATCCCCCGATTTACACGAGAGATGCGTTCCTGGAAATTGTCGCATAAAGCTAAAGCACTTAAATCAAAAGTAATTTTTCTATTTAAAATAATGTGATAGGCATTATTTACGTTCCTGACTAGATGCCTTGTACTTACAAATGTCTTCAAATTTGATTCATTGAATGTTTTATGCCCTAAAAATAAGGTGATGGGCATTATTTACGTTCCTGACTAAATGCTCACTACTTACAAATGTCTTCCAATTCGATTCAATGAGCATTTTATGCTTTAAGGTTTGTGGAACATTATCCGTCGATCTTATCAATTTGTACTAATGAATAACGCACGTAGGCATATAAAATATTCATAGAAACATCACAAGTATAAACTGAAGAAAGAAAAGAACAAAATTCAATACAAAATATTAAATAATCATTTCTAATTATTTAATACGTATGGAGATTTCATAAAAAACTGTGCTCTGTGTTTGGGCTATGACATTGTGTTTCCCCTCAATGCTGCTTCTTCCTTTTCCTTCACCTCTCCTGCATCTCCGACTGCCACCATAATACATACAAGCTATACAGGTACAGATGGTATTGGTAAATGACAAATGAGCACGGTGCATCTTGTGCAATAATTAAATAAAATATGGGTATGGTCATAAGAATAAAATCGCATTAAACCGAATACGTGATGCAGAAATTGAAAAATGGTAGTAAAACCAAAATCAGTCATGCGTAAATCGGGGTATACCTGTATTCATAATTTACTCCACAGATCAACACAATGATATAGTAATATCATTACAATAATTACAACAATTATAGCATCAATTCATCATAACAATTTAATTACAAATGTTGTTGCAACACTACATTCATCTTTTACATCACTTCACTATAATCTTTTATCTCTTCATCATAACATCACTTCATCTCATCACTACATAGTATTTATGTCAGTACAACTCCTTATATGTCCACATTATAATGTCCTTACCGTTCTTAAGTTAGGTTATGATGGTTATCCCTTCATTATTATATCATTTATCTGAGATTGACACTGTAATTATAATACACCACCTTTTTGCTGTGCTTGCGGTTTGCAAATTTGCACTTCGCGGCAACATTTTTATGACCATTATTTCTGTTTGGCGCAGATTGTTTGCATTTTGCATCATGCATTTGCAATGCCAACAGGTGGAACTCCCTCAACTTTTTTGTTTCCAAGTTTAGTTTAAACTTTGGCACCCTAAAAAAGGACTTATCATTATTATATTGTATTTATAACACACATTATTAGCAGTTTTTGAAATAAACAAATGTGATAACTCTTGACTTAATTATTTTGTTGCTCACAATCAGAACTTCATGACCAAAACCGCTATTTTCGTTGATGAAACTAGTTTATAATTAAAAAAACACCATTTTGGAATGTAAGGTTTTTATTTGTTATTATCTTTGTATTTTGAACATAATTTAAGGAAATGTTATTTTGTTTAGTTAGGTTTTCATTTTTTATTACGAATTTTTAATAAAGATCTAAGAATTGTTATCATCTTGTAACGTAAGAATTTTTGCCGCATAATGTGAACGTGTTTACTAAAAGAAATGTTGCCACTTTAATGCATCATTTTTATTTTTGTGACCTATTTGGAACAATTAAAAGAAATGTTACCACTTCATAATGCTAGTGTTTTTTGTGACTTGGAAATGTTTGTTGCAGAACCTAAGAAAACATCCGTGCATCATTTACTCAACATTCCATTTCAGTAGTTCATCAATTTAAATTAATGAATTTCCTTGGAATGAGCAAAAGAAGATTAGAATCACATGCAAAAATGTGCTTCAGATAAATTGTACAAGTGCCAAAAGAAATGGAATAGTTTTTTAATGCTTGGTTTTCATTTTCTATTATGCATTTTGAAGATAATTAAAATAATTTTTTTCATTTTACGATGCTAGGTTTTCATTTGCTCTTATGTTGCTGTAACATATTCTCTTATTTTCTGTTAACCCTTGCAATGCAGAAGTAATTATTTGGCTAGTTCCCTTAACAGTGTCAGTTATCCAGGAAAAAATGGCAGCCTGGAATAGGATTTGGAGGTTATTTCAAAAGAGCAGGGATATTCCTGCTTGCCACAGTAGAAAGAAATGTTTTTTGGTAGCCGTGGGATAAATCCGCTTTCCACAGTCAATAGGCATGAAGGTCCGAGTGGATATATCCGCTTGTTGCAGCAAAATGGTTAAACTGCATTATTTATGATAAAAAAGTGAATTTTTTAGGTTGACTGGGAGCCGTACACCCATAACAACATTGCATCTTCTGGGAAAATAGGACTTGCATTTTGCGTCAGTTTTCTGGAACTAATTATTCACGAAGTTGAAAAAGGTGGTGTATTGTATATCTAAACCACTGGTTCTCAACCTTTTGTTGCTTGTGGCACACTTTGGATATTCATTTTTTTGCAACACACTGGAATTAGATTTCAATAAAGAACTAGGATTTATCATAAAAATACATACATTTTATATTATGTCATATGTGTAATCGACCAAGTTAAGTTATGATATCGTATGAAGTTTTGTTAAAAATCTATTTTAAAATCTTACTTAATGTGACACTTCAGCTTAGCGTTTTCTTATGATTGAACTGATATTAAGATGTATCTGTGATAAGCAAACTCTCATTTCACCTTCAATTAAGTTGAGCCATTTCCTTTTTCTGCATTTAATGTTTGTGTCAAGAACCTCAACCCACACAGATAGGATGTAGAAAACTGCATCAAAACTGTGAATTGATGATTAAACTCTGACCGTATACAAAAGGAATTTAGGATGAAGAACAGAGCGCTAAATATGTATTTCGAGGGCCAAGCTCTCATCATCAGTAGCTGCTGTTGAGTGAGGTGTGTTAGTTGATGTACATTAATTTAAACCATTGTCCATTGGTGAGAAAGTGAAAGTGGGTAGGAGAGGAGTGGGAGGGGGAGGAGGGGAAGAGGAAACAGACTGTAGAGGGGGGGGGGGGTAAGGTACTGGGCCGCAATCGATATTCATAATGGTTTTTTTGAATTGGTTAATGAAAAGACTCGTAGGCATCTAATTCATTTTCTTCGCATATTGATTATAACAGTGTTAAATTCTGGATGATGATAGGATGGTTGTTTCCTTAAATATGGGTGGCTTCGCTCGAATTGTTAATCCTGTTATGTATAAAGTGTGCTAAGTGGTCTTTGAAGCGTGTTTCTAAGTTATGTTTTATCTTTCCTATATATATCCTATCGCATGTTCCACAAAAAAATCATGTAAATTCCGGATTTTTGCGAAGGAGCTACTTTGTCTTTTTGGTTGTGAAGAAGGCTCGGGAGTATTTTGTTGTTGACTTGTACTGTTTTAAAATCGTGTTCTGAAAAAATACTACTGAGCCTATTGGTGGGGCCGGGAGCAAACGATATTATAATGTATTTTGAATTTTTGGTGTTATTATTTGTGAGTGTTGTGTGATTTTTGACATGGAGTTGGTGTTTATGTTTTCATAATTTTACTTGCTCCATATACAAAGTATGGAGAAAGTATTGCATTCATGAAAAAAATCGAATTCGAGGTTTCAACAAAAATACGTTTTAATGTTCCCTGGACATGTTTTGACTATTTTCTCGATGATGTCTGTGCATGTGTGTCTCTGACCCGAATTTTGTGGATGCTCTAACTCAAAAACTATTAAACAGGTCAATGCAAAATTTTATATTTGACATTTTTGTTGATGGGAGAAGAACTGATTAATTTTTGATAAACATCGGTCTACCGGAAGTGGGTGTATATTCTTGTCACTTATTCATCATATAAGCATATATATATATCCACTACAATGTAAGGGTTATTCACTCCTTACCCATTGACACTCCTGCCCGCCTTCTCCGACACTGGGAACTAGCCCATATACATCTTCTTGAATCTTTCTCCCCGCCTGGCCTCAACCTCCGCCAACCCTATTAGCACCCTTACAATGTTTCTTCAGTTACATTGTAGCTGTTCGCGCATTACCTTACCACACTCCCTCCTTATTGGATATCACCATTCCCACTCCCTGCCTCCTCCAATCATCAACCTTCCTACATTACCCTGTCGTACCCTGCCCAGTGTGTCACTTTTAGTTACTCTCTCTTCTTTACTGACGAAGGGCTTGGGCCCGAAAAGCTTACATTTTGTGTGTGTGTGTGTTATTTTATGTTAGTTTACGTGTGTCTCTTTGACATCCCCAGCAGCCTGCCAACTTGGTCCTCAAATTGGTAAGTGTTCACTGGGCTTCCTTCAACACCTTGTTGCCACCCTCATCAGTACCTTTCCTCTACCTTTAGTTAATTTATATATATATATATATATATATATATATATATATATATATATATATATATATATATATACATATATATGTGTGTGTGTGTGTGCATGCACATGCACACACGCACGCACACCGATACTGGAAGATTTTGAGCCAAGTCGAACAAGCTGTCTAGTTCTGGCTCTTCTTCAATTTCACTTTCAGTTTCCAAAATTTTTTGCCAAGATTTGATCAATGTTTATGGCTTGATGTCTCTTCAGGCCTCTGCCCCCCACTAAGTGACATCTTTTATCGATATCATTTTAAGGCATTCTTGAACGCTCTTGCCTTCTTCAATGCCTTCTAGGAGATGTTTCATCAGTCATCTGTAATTTCTTTTAATTGTTTCCACCACGCGTTGGTCTAATGGCTGAATTAGAGGAGTGACATTAGGCGGCAGGAAAATGGCTTTTATTTCGCCACTTGTTAATTCCTCAGCATCTGGATGGGATGGAGCATTGCCAAGCAATAGCAACACTTTCTGAGGAAATTTTTTTCTTTCAAGAACTTATGTGTTCTCGGGACAAATTCATCAAAAAACCAAGTCTTTAAAAGTGTCAAGTCCACACTTTTTTGGTTGTTATTGTACACAGGCAAACTAGATACCCAAACGTTCTTAAATGCTCGAGGAATTTTCGACTTTCCAACAAGCATTAATCTCAGCTTATGAGTACCAGTGGCATTCGAACAGGCCAATATGGTAACTCTCTCCTTACTTCTTTTGTACCCTGGAGCCACTTTTTATTCTCGCGCTGCCAGGGTTTTTGTAGTAAACATCTTAAAATTCATAGCAGTTATAAATTTGGTCGAGACTCGGATCCTTATCTTTAATAAGCTGATTTAATTTATTTTTGAATTTCGAAACTTTCTCGCAATCAGCAGATAATTTTTCTCCACAAATACTTAACTGTCGTATGCCATACCTTTTCTTCCAATGGTCCAACCAACCTGTGCTTGCGTTAAATTCTTCTACTTCCTCATTGAACAGTTTTTGAAATTCTAGTGCTTTTAGCTGCAACATAGGTCAGAAATTGGGCTCCCTTTTCCATGCAACTGGCTAAACCAGGGCTGGCCAACCTTATCTAGCTGGCGTGTTAAAATTAACCTAATAAGAGTAAATTTGCCTCTTTGTGTGACAGTAGCATAAAGAAATGTTATCTGGGTCTATTCTTACAATGTAGCATATAGTATGTCTTTTCCCACACTGGAAAAAATTTATGTTATTTGATTCAAATGATATATTGATAACAAAGTACAAAATATAGTTTTTTTATCGAATTATTAGAGTGAATCCCACATCTTCTAGACTTTACAAATAATATAAAACGCTAACGAAAAATAAGATCCATTAATGGATAATGTTATCTTTAGTGGAGGTGGTACTCTCTAAAAACATTAGGTATCTCATGAAAAACCATTGTACGTGAAAATGATTTAATAAATGACATGAATGAAGTAATGAAGAAGATGCATGACATGAACGGACTAATCCTAGGCATCAACCTCTGTTTGTCTCCGTAAGTTTTCTACGTAATATGGGGTTAGCCTTTGCCGGCAACAATGCCATTTCCTCTTTTATTCACAATAATACATTTCGCTCTCCTTCAGAGTAACAATAGCCGTAATGTGATTACCTTGGGTATGCATTAATCGTGTTAAGTGGCATTGTTGAAGAGAATGGCTTGATCATGGAAAATGTACAGAATATTAGTTGCACAAAATTAATACATTCACTGCTATGACATCCAAATGATCTTATGTCTTCCGGGAGAGGTAAAAGACTGTTTTCTGTCATTGTTCCATTTTAAGGAACATCTTTCAGATTTCTCACTTTGGCATTTCTTATAATCAAGGCCATGTTAAGTTTAAATTTGATTCCATGTTAAATTCAATAATATTTGTAGTCTTGATGTTATTTAAGTATCATTTTTGAACTTATTATGAAATACTATTCTTAAACGATGTTAATATATCGCACGAGAAGTGATTTCTTACTTGGCGCACATAATTCCAAATGCAATTTCTCTTGAAAGTTGGTTGAGCCCTTTTGGGAAAGGTCATGCTGTGTAGAAGACTTTTACTAACCGCTTGTTATCGCATATCTCGATAAATAAACAAGATACTGTCAAAAAATCAATTTTCATGGAGGCATTTACGTTAGATTAATGACGTTACCAAGGAGACAGCACCAAATATGGTTTATGTAACTACAGCCAAGCATGGGTACAAATCTAATGCAACTTTGTCCAAAGTTTCATCTCCCCTTATCAAAAGGGAAAGACACTATGGCATGGTTTCTAGGATACCACATGGAGTGCCAAAAAAAACGTTCGGTTGCCATAGCTCTGTAACCATGGAGATTCGGACACGTTTACAGGAACTTTTTTGCTTGGAATGATGTTTTTCACATGTGGGTGAATTTATGCAGTAGTGTTTTGAAACACCCTGTATATATCATCATCATCATCGGTAGTCTGTCCGTTGACAGGTCCGTGAATATTTATGGTTAAACCTGGTTCTCCATTTACTCCTATTTTCTGCTGTCCTCTTCATATCTTGTTAACTCTCTTTCGCTTTTGAATCATCTATCAGCTGAAATCTTTTCCTACCTCTTTCCCTTTTCCCATCTAGTTTTCCTTCTAACACATCTTTAATCATACTCTCTCTCCTCAGGTAATGTCCAACCCAGTTTGCCTTCCTCTTTCTAAGGTTCTGTATAATCATTCGCTTCTCTCCTATTCTTCGTAGCACTTCATCGTTTTTCATCCTATCCGTCCATTTCATCTTCAGCATTCTCCTTCAAGTCCACATTTCAAAGCTTTCCAAGTATTTTATGTCATTTTTCCTTAGTGTCCATGATTCTGCCCCGTACAAAGCTATACTCCATACATAGCATTTTATGAACTTCTTGTGGATATCTTCCCTTATATTCCCTGTAGGTAGGTGTTTCTTTCTTCTGAAATCCGCTTTTGCATTTCCTATTCTAGTCCTGATCTCATCCATACATTTTGCTTCTATTGTTATGATGCTTCCAAGGTATTTATAGTCTGAAACTTATTCTAAAGGTTTTCCTTCAATACCTATGTTCAGAATCTCTTCTTTGCATGGTATTCGAATCATCTTGGATTTTTCTGTTTTTATTTCCATGCCGTATTTTCTACCTGTTATTACAACTCTATTAATCATTTTCAGGAGTCCCTCTTCCATTTTTACTAATAGTGCTTCATCATCTGCATATTTTACTGTTATTATAATCCATCCTCCAATTTTGAAATCTCCTGTGTCTTTTAACGCTTCTTGCATTAGACTTGCTCCATATATATTGAATAGGATCGGCTATAGGCAGCAGCTGTCTTACTCCTCTACCGATATTTACTCCGCAGGTGTCTGCATTCTCCAACCTGACCTTTACAACTTGATTCACATATAGATTCCTAATCAGTCACCTGTCCTTCCAGTCTACACATATCTTTTAATATCTTCATCAACATTACCCAATTTACTCCATCAAAGTTTGCACAAGAAATGTGCACATAAATGTAGGTAAATAACACAATGTTAAATGTAATGTTAAAACCGAGCTGAAGAAGGAATCTCTCCAAAAGCTTCTACGTTATGTTTCTGTGTTGTTTTTAGTGTTATTTTACGTGTCTCTTTGACATCCCCAGGGCCTTGCCAACTTGAAGTTGCCCGATTGGTGAGTGTTTACTGGGCTTCCTCATATATATATATATATATATATATATAACAACTTACGGAAAAGGAAAGGTAAAATGAATATATGGATGTCAACAAGGTGTTGGGATGAGGAAACCCAGTGAGCACTCACCAATCAGACGACTTCAGGTTGGCGAGGCCCCGGGGATGTCGAAGCGACACACGTAAAATAACACAAAAACACAGAAACATCACAAACGTAAAGCTTTCGGAACTACTACTTCTTCAGCTACAGAGAGAGAACTCATCCCAACACCTTGTTGACATCCATATATATATATATATATATATATATATATATATGGATGGGATAGGTGATGTTGGTGGAGGGACTCAAGAAAGAACATGAGGGTAGGTGGATAGGGCAAGTGAGGCAGCGAGGTTTGCCACAGGTGTGAGACCCTAAGTCAACAGGCGTGGTAGAAGTGGGAAGTTCCTTCATCCACAAGATATTTCCCAAATTCGGGGGCAAAAAGGTTGGTAAAGAGGGACTGGTGGGAGGAAGAGGTAAGAATTGGTTGGGCAGCATGGAGGATTGTGTTGAGGACTTCGTGGATACCAGGAAGGAAAAGTGTCGTAAGAGTGAGTGGAGGGGTTGATGCAGGGATAGTGGGTGTGTGAGGATGGGATCTACTGTGGGTAGGCATCATCACCCTATGGATGTGGGAGGTAGTGGATTGGTGGGTGAAAGAGAGTGAAGGATGGGAGGAGAGGTGCGAGAGAAAGGAAAGGAGAGAGTCAGGTCCATGCGTCCAAATGAGGAAGACATCGTCGATGTATCTCAGCCACAAAAGTGGTCTGAGTGGTACGTTGAGGAAGAGTCTCTCCCACTCTCCAAGGTAAGAATTGGTGTAAGAAGGCGCCACTCGGGTGCCCATCGCAGTACCTCTAATTTGAAGGTAGTGATGCCCACCGAAGGGGAAGTTGTTTATTTTGAGCGCCATTTCGGCCAAGTATAATAAGAAATGTGAGGATGGTCTTGCGTTGGGTGTTCTAGATTCCAGGAGTTTTTTAAGGGCAGAGAGTCCATCATCGTGGGAGATGTTTGTCTAGAGGGAACAGACATCGATAGTGGCCAAAATGGTATTGGGTGGATGAGGAAAGGGGAGGTGTTTGAGGCGTTTGAGAAAGTGGTTAGTGTCTTGGTTGAAGGAAGGGAATTGACAAATGAGAGGTTGTAGGTGGGAGTCAACGAAGGCGGAGATGCGTTCTGTAGGGGAATTAAAGCTGGCAACAATGGGGTGGCCGGGGATGTTGGGTTTATGGTTTTTAGGGAGAAGATAGTGTTGGTGTGCGGGGTTTGTAGGGGATCATTAGAGCAAAGGCGGAATCGGGAAAGCCTTCCTGTTTTCCTGAGGAATGAAGGTAGGATGAAATTTGGTAAGAGGGGTGGTCTGTGGGGTTGGAAGTAAGGTGATGGTAAAAGGTTTCGTCGGGAAGTTGGCACTCGGCTTCCTCGTTGTATTTGGTGTGATCCATGACAACCGTGATGATGCCCTTGTCTGCAGGGAGGATGATGATATTGTCAATATGTTTTAGTGTAGAAATATATACTGATGGTGTAGTGGTTAGCGTGTCGGCTTTCTATTTCAAAGTTCGGGGGTTCAAACCCCTCGAATGGAGGTTTTATTAAAAAAAAACTATCATCAGTGCCTGGCATTAGGCAGCAGTACTGTCAGTATGGTATAGAGCCGAAAACAAATGATTTTGGTTGGGTCTATATCCAATACAGCTGTAGGCGTGATCAGGACAATTTGAACGGCTACAGTACTGCAATGTGGAAAGCAAGAGTGAAACTACCACATTACACTCCCTAGTACCCTAAATTCCCAAGTATTACGTGCGCGTTATACAAGGTTTTTTGTCAAATTTTCGGAATTATTTAGTGCGTGTTATACATAAGACGTACTAGTGCGCGTTATGCATAAGAAGTACCGCTTTATAAAATAAAATTGCCTTAAAGCGTTCAAATACTAACTTCGTGAAATCACTAAATGGCTGAAATCTATCGAAACGTCTTCCTTTTTGTTCCGTTGATAAAAACAAATTTTCTGGCATAAATTACCATGCATTTCAATCAATACAGATACAAAATCGAATTTCAGTTACCTAATTTTTATTCAACATAAGGCAAAATAAGGCAGATTCGAAGTTATTAGTTGAAAAAAATATACGCAATGCCTTTTTAAATAAGATAACGAATTCCAAAACAAAACACATTCACATATAAAAATAAAAAATCACAAATTTTTCATAAACTTTTATTCCCACTCGATTATTAATTAACATAACCATCAAAATCTTCTGATTCACTGTCACAATTTATATCGTAATCATTCAAGTTCTTAACCAATGAGTCCGGTAAATTTTCAAGCTAAAAATTATCACTTTCATCAGATGAATCACAATACCCTCCATCCCTCCCCATCAACATCAAGGGAATAAATTCCCGATACCCTGAAACCATTAATTATACATTCACGGGTTACATCGGCCCAACTTTCCACAATCCATTTACAAATTTCAGCATAAGAAGCTCACTGCATCCTTCCTGGCTTTGTATAGGAGTGGAAAACATCTACCATCCATTTTTCCCAGTGCCTCCGTATTTTCGATTTTAATGATCTATTTACGGAGATGTCCAGCGGTTGCAGCTTTTTTGTTAGACCTGCAGGAATAACTGCAATCTTGGAATGTTTTGTGTGGCCTAGCTGAATCCAATACCAGCAGCGATTTTGGTTTTAAAAATGAGCCCTTCTTTTTTCCCCATACCTCAGTTAACCATATTCGCAGCATATCGCAATTCATCCAGCCTTTTGGGTTTACGCACACAACAATACCTTTAGGAAATTCCTCTTTAGGAATGGTTTTCTGCTTGAGGGAAGCTTTTCTCCATCAGCCATCACTGTTAGCACAACAGTAAAGCAGCATTTTTCAGCTCCATAAGTGCATATATTTATGTCTTGGGTGCTTTTAACGTCGACTGTAAATTTCGATGGCATGTCGAAACTCATAGGTACCTCATCCATGTTCCCTGTCTGACTTGGTTCAACGCTCTTCATTTCCTGCCCAACAAACAAATTAAACTCTTCCATTTTCACCTGCCAATCTTCTGGTAACATTTGTTCGGTAGATGTAATTGCTCATACTGTTAAACTATTTTGCTTCATAAAACGATAACTCCAGCAATTACTGCCTTTAAAATTATCAATATTTTTCTTGCGAGCCATTTGTAATGCTTTGCATTTAAATGACACAGTTGAAACTCCTCTTCTTCCTTTGCGCACAGACCCAGTCCTTCAATTCTTGCTCCAGATCTGACCAAATCTCCTTTCGCTTCCTTCGTGCCCTTTTTGCCAAAGGTAGAACACTCAACAAATTCTTTTGGGACCGCCACTCGCGAATGCTGAATTCGTCCACTTCGAAGAAACGGGCTGCTGACCGATTACCGTGAATCTCGGCATATTCCATAATTTCTAACTTTTTCTGTGCCGTGTAAGATTTCCTTCTTTTTAGCATTTTTAATAGGGTTATGGTCCAACGGTGGGTCTACAATTTAAAAAATTAAAACATTATTATTTTTTCATTAGGTTCAATAACTATGCATTATCAAATCAATAAATACGGCACAGAAACCGTACCGTTTCTTAGTCAGGATAAACCAAAATTATTTAGGTAACACTCCATAAATGACAAAGTCAACAAGTTTCAGTAAAAATAATGTCAATGTTTTTAAGGAAAACAAAAAATCCTTGAAAATACCTCACCTGGTTTCTGTCAAAGAGGAACGAAACTTGGTACTTTCAGTGCCCTACCTCATTGATCACAACGTTACTGCAAACCACAAATGAATGGGCGATGCAGATTACAGGTTGTCTCTGTCTGTGAGTCATCAACAGGCATGTGTCCCCTCCACATTCGTTCCCACACTCAGATGTTTACGCTAGCTTTCTCCTGCCGTACCACCCTTGAGGTCTGGTCACTCTTTTGTTTTGTGCACCTCTACCCACCCCCACCATCCCAACACATCTCATGACACCCTCACCACTTCCTTACACTTCACTCCCCAACCAGTTTTCTTTGACCCTCGAGTGGTCATTTTTTCAGAAATAAGAATAGGAAAAATCGGTATCCAGGGGTTTTTCCCAAATGTTCTCCTTCGCACAGGAGAGTTGGGAAATAGCGCTCTTAGCATTCTTGAAAAAACGCTAATCTCAACGATCCCATGTTCTGCGTGTGTCCTGCGCGTAATACACAAGTGCGCATTATACTAGAAATTTTGGAGATATGCGGAAAACAGCCGAAGGTTGGCCTGCGCATTATGCATGAGTGCACGTTATACTTGGGAATTTAGAGTAATGATTATATGGTTGGACAATATGAGTTCTCTTGAGGTAAAACAATCCAGAGGTAAAATAGTCCCCTAATCGGATCTCCGGGCGGGGACTGCCTTGAGGAAAACATTTGTCGAAAGTAATTTACGAATAGGGACTTGGAACGTAAGAACTATGAGAAAAGCAGGAAAGCTAGAGAATTTGAAAGAAGAAATGAGAAGAAATAGAGTTGACATTATAGGGCTAAGCGAAACTAGATGGGAGGGAGAAGGACAGTTCGACTCGGAAGAATTCATGGTAGTTTATTCTGGAGGAAATAGTGGGGAAAGGGGAGTAGTTCTGGTACTTAGGAAAGATATGATGAAAAGCGTGACAAAGATAATAACAACGAACGATAGACTGATGGCAATAAAGCTAAAAGCAGTCCCAGTGGACAGCTGATAATCCAGGTATATATGCTAACGTCAGCTCATGAAGTGAAGAAATCGATGAGATCTATGAGCAAATTAATGAAATTTACGAAGAAGATGGAAGAGGAAAGGTAAACTGCATAATAATGGGAGATTGGAACAGCATAGTCGGAGAAGGACAGGAAGAAAATGTTGTCGGGCAATACGGACTTGGGAAGAGAAATCGAGGAGGGGAGAAACTCGTAGAATTCTGCATCAGTAATGACCTTGTAATGACTAATACATGATTCAAAAACCATAAACGAAGATTATACACATGGAAAAGCCCAGGAGATAGAATGAGATGCCAAATAGATTACATCCTTGTAAAACAAATATTGAGGAACAGCATAAAGAACGCCAAGGCATTTCAAGGAGTGGACATTGATTCAGATCACAGCCTTCTACTACTTGATGTGAGTTCAAAGCTCAAACAAATAAGACAGACCTGGGACCTAGAAAAACTGAAAGAAAGGCAGGATGTAGTCAGCATGAAGTTGGAAGATAACCTAAGAACGTTGGAAAACAAACCGAAGATCGTTGATATAGAATGGGATGAAATTAAAACCAGTATCAAGGATACCTTGGATAAAGAGATTGGAAAACAAGAGAAGAAAATCAGAAAACCATGGATCACGAAGGAAATGCTGGAGAAAATGAGTGAGAGGCAAAAATAGAAAAACGTTAACAGTGAAGACGGTAAAACCAACTATAGGCATATAAACAATGAGTTGCTAAGGGTAACAGATAAAGCTAGTGAAAATTATATAAAAGGAAAATGTGATGAAATAGAACAAATGGAGAAGTTAGGACGGTATGATATGATGTATGCTAGGGCACTGGAATTAGAAGATAAGAAGTCTAATGGAATTTGTGGTAAAGGAATTATGAATACGGATGGGAAAATAGTCTCAGAAACAAAGGATGTAGCACAGGTATGGGAAGAATACATTAAGGAATTATACAGCAAACAGGCAGGAGCAGCAAAAATAGAACTGGAAAATGAGGAAAACATTGAAGAAGACAACTTAGGACCAAGTATTATGGAGAGCGAAGTAGAAAAGGCGATAGTAGAACTAAAGAAGGGGAAAGCCACAGGCAGCGATGGAATACCGGCTGAGATACTTAAAGTCATAGGATCAGAAGGACTAAAAGCAATCACGAAATCAGTCAAGATATTTGCACATGTTTCGTAGACTAGCAGAAGGCCTTGGATAGAGTAACTTGGGTAAAGTTGATGAAGATATTAAAGGATATAGGTGTAGACTGGAAAGACAGGAGACTGATTAGGAATCTATATGAGAATCAAATTGTAAAGGTCAGGTTTGAGAATGTGGACACCTGCGGAATAAATATCGGTCGAGGAGTAAGACAAGGCTGCTGCCTATTGCCAACCCTATTCTGTATATATGGAGAAAGTCTAATGCAAGGAGATTTCTAAATTGGAGGAAGGATTATAAGAACAGTAAAATATGCAGATGATGAAGCACTATTAGTAATAAAGGAAGAGGGACTCCTGAAATTGATTAATAGAGTCGTAATAACAGGTTGAAAATACGGCATGGAAATAAAAACAGAAAAATCCAAGATGATTCGAATACCATGCAAAGAAGAGATTCTGAACATAGGTATTGAAGGAAAACCTTTAGAATAAGTTTCAGACTATAAATACCTTGGAAGCATCATAACAATAGAAGCAAAATGTATGGATGAGATCAGGACTAGAATAGGAAATGCAAAAGCGGATTTCAGAAGAAAGAAACACCTACCTACAGGGAATATAAGGGAAGATATCCGCAAGAAGATCATAAAATGCTATGTATGGAGTATAGCTTTGTACGGGGCAGAATCATGGACACTAAGGAAAAATGACATAAAATACTTGGAAAGCTTTGAAATGTGGACTTGAAGGAGAATGCTGAAGATGAAATGGACGGATAGGATGAAAAACGATGAAGTGCTACGAAGAATAGGAGAGAAGCGAATGATTATACAGAACCTTAGAAAGAGGAAGGCAAACTGGGTTGGACATTACCTGAGGAGAGAGAGTATGATTAAAGATGTGTGAATATATATATATATATATATATATATATATATATATATATATATATATATATATATATATATATATATTCATACACACACACACATCACCTTTTGAACTTCACGAATAATTGGTTCTGAAAAACTAATGCGAATTCGCAAAGTGCAAGCCGTATTTTCCCCTAAGACGCCATGTAATTATGAGATAGTGGTTCTCAGCCAAACTAAAAATTAACTTTTTTATCATAAATAATGCAGTTTAATAGAAAATAAAAGAAAACGTTAACAGCAAATGAAAAACCTAGCATTATCAATTTAAAAAAATACTTTTAATTACCTACAAATGTACCTATGCTATAGGTACATGTCTGAAACTGCCGTGGTGCCACTGAATCATTTTGTCACACTTATTCCGTTTTTGTTTACCGCTGGCCAATCATTATCAAAGATCATCATAATCATGAAGAATTTTAGGAACATGTCAAGGTAATACACTATATTGATAAGTATATACCAGAAATACCAATGATAGTTTATATGTTTCATTTATTTTATAATAAATTTTTTCATCGCAAATGGTATAAGTAAATTGTGATTTTTCATCATAAAGAATGTTTTTTGAAGTTGTTGTATACTGATACGTTCATAATAAATAATTATTTAAAAATAACTCATATACTGTATTAACTCGTTTAATACCCGCACATGGGTAATGCCCACACCCTCGTTTTTAGAGCTAAAAATCTGGAAATAAACTGTAATTCGTGTCATGTCTGCACTTCCTTAATTTTGATATTTTACAGCAATATCGGTTGAATAATCTATCTGAAGCCAAAGTAGATGATATAATTATGGCAACAAGCAAATATACTTATATAATATTTCTAGATTGTCTGTCCCAGTAGTTTTGGGAATTTCGCAATGGAATTAAGAGCTGAAACTTTCACAATCGTTAATCCCCCATGAGGTGGTCCCTAGAAAAATCAAACATCCCGGAAAAAGTCCCGGATTCGACTCCGGGAGACGATTATATTTTCCCATAAGTTTACACGGGATTTTCGATTTTTCAAGGTGTAAGGTTTATTTCATTCAGTCATTAAAAGATGTAAATATGAACCGAATTTCCCCGTTTTTTTTTTATTTGACTGCTAAAACTATAAAATATCTTATTCTTGCTATGTTTAGATGTTACACGGAAGAATTTGTCAGAAACACGCATTCTTTTCGAAATTTTATAACTTTTTCGTACTCTTTCCGGGTGTTGTCAAGGGGACCCACATTGTTGCCTCCGATTGAATTAGCATCTATTAAGCCTTCAAATAGACAAAATAATTGCGCTATTCGCTTCGCGAGTTTTATGAAACATCGAAATTATTGTTGTAGCAACGTCAAACGTAATAGATAGCAACGTAAATAATAGCCTATAAAGCTCATTTGTATTGATTTCTATTTCAAGTAGCAGCCTTTAACCCTTTGCACTCATATTTTTTCACCCAGTCCAACATATGAGCTCAAAGGGTCAAGGAGATCGAAAAAAGTCATCAGTTAAAAATTACACAGAGCAAAAAATAACTATAACGATTCCACAAAAATAAAATCATTATACACTATGTTATTATGAGTACAATATTTTTATTTATTATTTGAAATGTAGTTGGTTAGTTTTAAATTAAATTCCCTGTAGTGAACCCTTATCTCAATATCATTGTATTACTCAACGTCTGTATCACTTGTGAGGAGGTTCAAAAATTCGTTGTAAATATTGATTATGCAGATTATGCCCTTGCTCGACGAGGATGGAGGCTTTGTTCTTACAGAGCATCCCTTCTACAGTATTACTCTGTCCTCGAGGACGCTCTTCTCAAACGTGGCTACCCTCCAGTCCTGGTCCGCGAATAGATCCATAGGGTGATGACGCCTACCCACAGTAGATCCCATCCTCACACACCCACTATCCCTGCATCAACCCCTCCACTCACTCTTACGACACTTTTCCTTCCTGGTATCCACGAAGCCCTCAAAACAATCCTCCATGCTGCCCACCCAATTCTTACCTCTTCCTCCCACCAGTCCCTCTTTACCAACCTTTTTGCCAATCCCCTGCTCCTCTCCTTCCGCCAGCCCCCCAATTTGGGAAATATCTTGTGGATGAAGGAGCTTCCTACTTCTACCACACTTGTTGCCTTAGGGTCTCACCCCTGTGGCAAACCTCGCTGCCTCACTTGCCCTATCCACCTACCCTCATCTTCTTTCCTGAGTCCCTTCACCATCATCACCTACCCCATCACCTCTAGATGCACCTGCACCACCCGTAAGGTCATTTACCTCCTCACCTGCCCCCTATGTCCTGCGTTTTACGTAGCCCACATCAGCAATTCGCGCCTTACCCAATGACACTCCTGCCCCCCTTCTTCGACACTGGGAACTATCCCATATACTCTTGACTCTTTCTTCCCGCCTGGCCTCAACCTCCGCTAACCCTATTAGCCCCCTTACAATGTCTCCTCTGTTACATTGTAGCTATTCGCGCTTTACATTACCACACTCCCTCCTTATTGGCTATCTACCCTTCCCACTCCCTGCCTCCTCCAATCATCAACCTTCCCACTTGACCCTGTCATTCCCCGCCCAGTGTGTCACTTTCAGTTACTCTATCGCTGAAGAAGGGCATAAGCCCGATTAGCTTTCGTTTTTTATATTATACTTACCGATTGTCAAATGAAACTTTAATGTATACAGCATCTATATTAATTTCATTTCATATTATAACTTAAGAGTTTTGTTTGATGGTAACTGAAAATAATATAGCATGCTGTATATATTGATGCTTTCTTTCGTTTTTGATTTATTAAAACAATTGTGATTTTAATTCTTAGTGATATTTAATGAAGTTTCAATGTGTAAACTTTTAAATGAAGCAAATATCCAAGCTGTTCACTAACATTACTAACTGTATATTGTTGTTACTAACTATACCAACTAATCAAACCAACATTTCACCTTGTGTATTATAATATAGATTGTTTATAAATTCTGTCATGTATTTTTTTCTAATGTATCTATTGATTCATACATTTTTCTGTCCTTTATGTTTACTGTTTTATTTACGCTCTGTGGGTATTAATATTAAAATTCATTCTTTTCAGTATCCATTTGAGGCTTTATTTCGAAGTGAGCATTATGCACTGGTGGACAATTCATGTAGAGAATATCTTTTCATAAAAGAATTCTTCCTGGTGACAGAGTCTTCTTCATTTGATCTTTTTTATCAAGTTATGGGTCGATGTTTGGCTCTACTTAAAGTAAGTGCAACAAGTCCCTAACTTCTCTTTTAGTGATCGTAATATTGCTATATGTAATCTAACATTAATTCTATCATGTATTAGTTTATCATGGAAATTATAATTGCTCCATTATTAATGTTTTTCAAGACATAATTTAGTCTATTTATCGTATCTTCTTTTATCAGGTGGAAATTATTTTTTGTTTTTGTTGACTAAAAACTAAAAATTATACTTCTCCCAACACATTTACACAGTAATCCCTCTGTCTTTGAAAAAAATTACGATTTCATTCTTTAAATTTTGAATCAAGTTCTAACAATGTCAGTTCCAGTTCCATATATTTAACTTTTTTGCATAAAAGAAAACACTGTATATATCACAGCATATTGCGAGGGTGGCGGCGGTGTAGTGGTTAGGGCATTGGCCTTCCATGCAGCAGTTCCAGGTTTGAATCTGGTGGTCAGATTTTTCAATTTGGGATCGTCCCATCCTCCATTTGTGTGATTTGTGGAGACTGTGCAAGTCAGCACTCCATCCTTTGGAAGGGACGTTAAGTTATTGGCCCCCTTGGTGCTCTTCATACAGAGTAGGCTAATGCCAGCACTGGGTTTCTCTCCTCCCTTGTATGTATGTGGTCAGTGTGGAAGGAGTAATGGCTATTATAATCCAAGACGTAGATTAGCCATAAATTCCATACAAACAAACAGCCTATTACTGCTTTGCAGCAATAAAAAATCAAGGGTTGACTTATATGTATAGAATGCAAATGTTGAATTCCAAGTGATGTATAATAGTACAGGCTGCCTCGATTTTACACATGGAATGAGTTTTTAAATGACCTGGCACAACTAGATATTGTATAAATGGGGCTTCACCCACAGTTTAAATTCTACGTTATCTCCATATTTATGCATGTTTGTTATATGCATTTCTCCATATATACGGTTCATATTGTTAGAAACATTATTCAATATAAGCAACATGCACCATTGTTAATATGAATATCCTGTGAGTCGAGCAAGAGGAGCTGAGTTGCGCTATATGGGAATGGGTTTAAATTTTCTCAACAAGAAAAAAAACTTCCTCCTTTTACACAAATGGATCTCAAAGTCCCGCATTCATTGATGATTTCTAACATTTTGAAATGATACTAAAAAGTGGCTTGCGTATATTCCGCACATTGTCATGGTGCAAAAGCCAGTTACCGGAAGATCACCTGTGAGGCCGTTTCCTACGAACTGCATCTCGAAGGCATTGCAAAACAGTTCTGTAGACAGTCTGATTCATATTCTGGCTTTGTGGAAGAAATTCATAGTGTACCAGATCCTTGCTTTCTTCGGCCTAGGTGACGACGGCATCTTTCATTTTGACGACATTTGTTTTGTCTCAGGGTTGCACCCATAAACCCATGATTCATCACCAGTGGTAATGCTTGGCAAGTAGGTGACATCATTTTCAGCATGTTGCGGAAGTTTGCGGCACACTGCCACATGCTGTTACGTCTGATCTTGAGTGAGAAGGCAGGGAACAAGTTTTGCCGAAACGTGTTTTGTCCCAAGATCCTGAGTTAGTATCGCTTGACATGTTCCATATGAAATGTTCAGTTCATCGGCAATCTCTCTGATTGTCAAATGTCGGTTTTCATGGATTAAAGCATTGACACGGTCAACAGTCTTGTTTGTTCGCGCCATTGATGGCCGACCTATGTGCAGATTGTCGTTAAATGTCTTGGACCGACTCAACACTGTTTCTCCAAATGCTTGTTGCAGCTTTTTGTAGGTTTCTGTGGCCGTGTTACCAAGTTTACAACAGAACTTGATGCAAACACATTGCTCCATTTCGCACTATGATGGATGGGAAAACACGCACTGTTGAACAGCTTACTCACCACTGACTCGTGCTAAGGTCTGCTCCTATGGTATATCGCATCAGGAGATGTTGCCAAATCTTTTACATAGTTTTCACTTTGATGCACTTAGTAGTTACTTTGTTAAAAATTCTGTCCTGGATTTTTTTGATCAGCCCTCGTATTTAATGAATTTTCATCTTATAATAATCTTATTTTAATTTGATAACGCCCTCAAAACACCAGTTTAAATTATTTTCTTAGTGGAATGTAACTGATCGAGAATGTAATTAATTCTTATTTCACAGTATCCAATGAAAGAGTTATTGTCGTTATATGCATTTTTGCATAGCATGATGATTGTTTAGAATGAAATTCTCATGTATGCAGTATGGCATAAAATATAAATTGCATAGAACTGAACTCATGCAGGCAATCGCCATATTCAGTTATCTGTTTCAGAGCATAGAACTTATTTGGCAGACACCAAATTCACTCACTGCGGAACAGTTATTGGATTTGTTAGCTAATTCTACAACTTTTTAATTTAAAACCAGCTCCATATCCTTTTCACAGGCATAGCCACGATAACGCTTGTTTGTAATACAATGAAATATAATACGTATCACTGGGGATTACCTACATATTTTCCATTGAATGCTAAATTGAGATGTTTTATTTAAAGTCTCAACTGTTCCTGGCATAACTTTTGGAATAATTCCATGATATGAAATGATAACACTTTGTAATTTTCCACTATAGGTTTTGTAAAATGAGAAATCTAACTCCTTAATCGTCAAGTTCAATTTATTATAGGTACACAGGAAAAAGGGAGAAAAAGTAAAGAGGTGAAAAGTCATAGAAAACAAAAAAATACAAACTTACAGGTTTAGGGGGTGTCACTTCATGCCAGGGACCTGAAGTCACTCGCACATTCATTCACTCAATCGCACAAGCACTAATCCTCGAGATGGAAAAAGGATAAAAAAGGAGCCTGGTTTGTGAGAGATTAATCTGTGCCAGGGACCTGGAAATCTCTCGCAAACCCAGCTTCTTTTTTATTCTTTTTCCATCTTTAGGATTAGTGCTTGTGTGATTGAATGAGTGAATGTGTGAGTGACTTCAGGTCCCTGGCATGGAGTAACACCTCCTAAACCTGTTTGTATTTTTTATTTTCTTTGACTTCTCACCTTTTTTCTTTTCCCCCCTTTTTCCTTTGTGCATCTAATAAATTAAACTTGATGGTTAAGGGGACTCCTCAGGGCTCCTTCGTTGGTTTAGTTCTTCCAGATATCCTCCAGAAGGTGCAGCGGGAGCACAGCTTCAGTGACCCTTTGAGGGATTTTAGGGAACCACTAGGAGTGAAACATTTAACCGTTTGGTTGAATACTAATACATTTGACAACAGCAGTTGTTATCTGGGTTCGAAGGAGGAAGGTGCCCAGTGAAGATGGCTTAAATGACACGAACAAAATTTCATCACGTCCAGTCAAATCTCCCAACCAATGCATGGTGTTCATAATATGTACTCCTGAGGACATCTTTTTTTTCTCGCTCTCAACTTTTATAACCTTACTTCTTGCGAAGAATGTTTATTCTGAAGGACTAAACTGACTGCTCGAGAACTTATGAATAGTATTAAAGAGATGTACTATGTACACTCATTTCCAAAAGTATTCCAACAATTTGAGCAGGGTCTCTTTCATGGCAGACTGAATTTTAACTTCCTATCTACTTGAATGTTATGTCAGGGTTTATTATTGTATAAAATAGGATGTATTCTTGTGTATTGACCGGAGTTTCAGAGATTATTCTGTGTCTTGGGCGATCGTTTGTATGTATTATTTCCCATTGTTGTTTAACAGTCATTCTTTCATCGAAATGATAGCATAAGCAGGCTCATGGAATTGTTTTTTTTTGTCCAAGTGAGGGGTTGTTGAAAGAGGGCTGAAGCATACTTGCTGCGTAACTAGTTCTAATAGTAGAAGTTAGTGTATTTACGAATTTTGAATCGAGGATTTAATCAGTTTTATCAAATTCTCCGGTTTGATAGTATTTGTTACATAACGGAAATAGTGAAAGTGACAAGGCGCAACTCTCAAAAACAGTCGAGATATATATGCATTTAAAAAAGTAAAAAAAACACTTTTGCAGAGCTTCTTCTTCCATTACTTGCTACTTGGTAGTATTCACAGTATATCCCACGTTAAACACTGACGTAAGAAGTCGGTTTAGCTGACGGAATGCACAAGATCGTAATGCGGTATATTTCTTTTATAATTCATTGAGTTAAATTGTTGTTGCTGTCATCAAAATTTCGTTTCACTTCGTTATTAAGTGAACCTCATTTTCACAGACGAGTCATAGGTAATTGCAAGATATATCAATCTCCGAACTATGTGTGACTGCTCAGTTAAACATGCAGATTTCTGACTGACTTCACAAAAGTTTTTGCGGGTATCACTAGATAGTTTAATTTTTTCATGCGCACACAACATTTGGAAAATGATGGGAAAAGGATTATCTACGATGAAGAAATAAATGTAAATAAATCTATTTTCTTTACATTTGTAAGTGAAAAGAAATGGGTAATTTACGATGAAGGTATTACGTGAACATAAGTTATCAT
Source organism: Tanypteryx hageni (assembly GCA_028673005.1). Lineage (NCBI taxonomy): Eukaryota > Metazoa > Arthropoda > Insecta > Odonata > Petaluridae > Tanypteryx > Tanypteryx hageni. The sequence goes on from CM054116.1 coordinate 149,214,390, forward strand.
AAGTTAATGTCGATAAAAAGATCTCTGAAAAGGATTTGGATTCGACTCCAGGATATACATTGTTGCCCATAAGATAACACGTAAAATCCGATTGTTCGGCTGGTAGGCTTTCATTCTTTTGCAAATAAAAATTAGAAGAAACTGACCATAGATCTTCGGATAGGAGCTGCTTTAAAGAGGAATGGTTGAGTAGGTTTTTACCACTACATCCTACAGCCACACACTAAACTGCAGTCAGTCTTACTGCCCCCCTCAGAGCAATGAGAAATCGTTTGTGGCAGCTTTCTAGCATGACACGTACTCTTCCCCACCATTTCCCTCAAGGAACCTCTTCTCCAAAGCCAGACAATCTACAAGGTTGCCACTGTTTTCATTTTCTAAGCTAGCGCCAATGACTCAAAACCAGTGGCAAAGGGCTGAACTGTTTACTGCCAGTATCCGATAAAACATGGTTGCAAAAATTGCCAAGCAATAGTGATTATTGTTTCTTATTCTGAAGATTTGCCATGGAATACGAGAAAAAGTTGCATTTAACATTAAGCTTAAAGGGTTAAGCTTCCTCTTCCAGTTCTTATAATTAGCTTACCTACTTTTGGAGAAAATAGAGCTCTCGTAATTGATAGTTTCCATGTTGATTGCGGACTTACAACTAATAAAAGTACATTTTAAAAAAATGGCATCTTTTAATGATTGATAGTTTAATAATATACAGAATACTGCATTCAGATATTATTGCTCGTTTGCGAGATAACTGTTTTGAAATTTTCCTCTAAAGTCGACCGTTGCAGCTGCTGTGAGACGTCTTCTTAAGGAGTTAGATTTCTCATTTTACATCATTTTTGCCGTAGTCTCCACCGTTACCTATTTACTATAAGTTTTAATTTCATGACCTAGGTTTTGACACTTAGCATCATTTCATATTTGTATTTAAAGATTTGATTGCATGGGACCTGGATTTTGTCTGAAAAAAATATTTAAGAAAAATACTTGTAAAGCAAAAGAAGGTTGACTTATATGTTAAGTTCCAATTATGTTCAAAAGAACAAACAGGGACTATAAGCTTTGACTTCACAAATATGCTTTTTATTTCAATTTATTATCACTGCTAGTATGAAAGAAAATGTTATAACTCGAAAGTCTGCGTAATTTAATTTAAATGCCCTGTAATATATCTTTCAGGTTTTACCCAATTTTGCTTGTTGTTTACCTCCTGATTCGATTTAAAAACAATCGGGTAAAACCCGAATACACCCGAAAATGCTATACTAGTAATAAAATAATTAACATCAAACTAGTGGCTTTTGAACTTTCAGACATGATTTTAATATGCAAACGCTTGACAATTTCAGTCCACAACTACGTTTGATTTAAATAACCTTAATGGTTTCAGGCACCACTTGGTGGAATTTCTTCATATTGTAGAAATAAAGAGACTTATTTGATAATTCCACATACATTTTTATTATATACAACCTAGGTTTCGTTGCAATGCAACATCATCAGGTGAAATAAACTCAAAGCCGGTAGCAATTTATAGTAATAGGTACAGTCCCGGCCAGAATTAAAGCAACGCCTCATGGCGTTCTACGGCGGCATCCGTGCGAACTTAAACGAGCGAAGTCTCTTCCGACGGAATGGCAACCCTGAACAGGTGCAGGAGTAGGGGAGGATCCGAGCGCTGAGGGGGTGAGGAAACGCCGACAGTGTATTTGATAAATTCGGGGTATGGTTCAAGGTTTCTCGGTTGTGTAGCGAAGTTTTCTCGTTGCATCCGAGCTTCCTACTCTCGGAACTCAGGAAGCGATCTTACAATTTAGAAAGCAAGGAGAGAGAGATTAAGTCGAGGGGGGAAAAAACGCTAAATGCTATTTATAATCATCAACGAAACCTTTGCCCATGTAATGTGAATGAAATACAAATAAAATTATAAATCTAATATTATATCTTTAATTAATAATAAATCCACCCTCCTCTGTTCTGGATAACTAGTTCAAATCTCTTCGGCATGGATTTAAGAATGATCCCGCATAATCCAGTGCTTATGCTATCCCATTCTGCCTTAATATACTCCTGAATAACCACTGAGGTCGAAACAAATGAGGCGGCTGGCCTGGGATATTCTCAGGAGAAACCGTAAGTGTGCCGTCTGATGGGACCGTACTCCCCTCCCTTGGCATCTTTCTCTAAGAGCAGGCAAATGCCGGCCTCGGGTAACATTCCTCTCTTCCTCCCGCCTTCCATACCTATTGCCGATCCTTTTCTTCTGGTCTGAAAAGCTGTTATCGATACTCACTTGCCTCTTTAAATGTAGGCCCATTTTCCGTCTCTTTCGATGGAATGGCAACCCTGAACAGGTGCAGGAGTAGGGGAGGATCCAAGCGCTGAGGGGGTGAGGAAGCGCCGACAGTGTATTTGATAAATTCGGGGTACGGTTTAAATTTTCTCGGTTGTGTAGCGAAGTGTTCTCGTTGCATTCGAGCTTCCTACTCTCGGAACTCAAGCGATCTTACAATTTAGAAAGTACGGAGAGGGTTTAAGTCGAGGGTGAAAAAACGTTAAATGCTATTTATAATCATCACCGAAACCTTTGTCCCTGTAATGTGGATGAAATACAAATAAAATGATAAATAAAAACTAACAACTGGTGTTTATCTGATATTATATCTTTAATTAATATTCAATCCACCCTCCTCTGTTCTTGATGACTAGTTCCAACCTCTTCGGCATGGATTTAATAACGTTCCCGCATAATTCAGCGCTTATGCTCTCCCATTCTTCTTCTATTTGTTGCCACAATTGAGCAGCGTTTTGGGCTCTCACATTTTTATTTTTAATCTCCCTTGCCATGCACGCCCAAATGTTTTCAATAGGGTTGAGATCGGGGCTCCTAGCTGGCCACACCAGCTGTGTGATTTGTTGCTCTTCAAACCACCTTTTAGCCACCATGCAGGTGTGCACTCGAGAGTTGTCCTGTTTTTAATAAAAAATAAAGTTATAATAGTTAAATAATTATTGCTACATCATTCACGAACACTTCTATTATAGGCTGTATCCTAGGCGGAAGGGCATTGCGGCAAGATGTCACAAATAATACTAACTAAGCCATATGTCCCAAAATAGTTTTTATATATAGTTCAGAGGCATTATTTCTGTACAAGGCGTGTGCACGTGTCATAGGGGAGGGGAACCCGGGGATTCCCTGGTCTAAAATTCTGTAGTTCACTGTTAACACCACATGCTTATTAGTGAGAGGTATTAGACATGAGAGTTTGATGGTGTCAGTCACTTTGGTTCTGCTGCTATGCATTATTAACCTCTTAAGTGGGGTAAGCGTCCGTGGACGCGGGTCTTAGCCGTTCGCCGTATGGGGGGAGCGTCCGTAGACGCGCTTCTGATAAATATCTATTCCATGTTGGGGAAAGCGTTTCTCGACGCAAATCTTCCTGTGTGCTTGTCTATCAGGTCCTTACATCTACTGTGAATATGGCTAACTTCGTGGTCACTTTGTTTTTGATTTGAAATGCCTTTACATCTGTGACAGCTGGGGTGAATTGGGGGTAATCCCTTAATGGAAAATTCTTATCCTTATTCCCTTGAGCCCTTAGTCTCTATTTTTCCATTGATAAGTGCAGACGTCGTATTCAAAATCGCTTACTGTTTTAAAGAGGCCTTTCTTTTGTGTTTAGAAGAATCCGTTCAGTGTTTCTGCTACCTCGAACTATTATTTTTTTTCTCATATTTTTATTGTATTCTACAGGAGTTATTTGTATCTGTAGATAGTTTTATTTACTTTTTCCGCCTATTTAAACAATTTTACCAATAGTTCTGAAAATTTTCCAAGTGTTATATTTAGTGTGAAAACGCAAATTCTTAAAATACAGATTTTGTTATTCTACAGTTTCTATTCATAAATTAGCTTTTAGAACCCTACATTGCAATGTCAAAAAGGAAGGGAAATGTATTAGACGATAGCATAAATGAAATTTTAGCACTCAGCTAGGAGAAGAAATACTCCAGTGACTCTAGTTCCGAAAATGAAGTGGAAAGTGTATCTGTCAGTGATGTAGCAGGAACAAGTGGTACAGCATCAGTATTTACCAGGCGAATACAGGAAATTCAGGAAGACTCGCTTGAAAGTGAATCGGTAAGCAAAAGCAGTGAAGATGATGGCGGTGACTGAGATGATATTTCTGCAACTCAAGATACTGAGTGGGTAGATATTGGTGAAGAGAGATCTCGCTTTTCTGCAAAGTTTGTTCCTGGACCTAAAGGAGGACTGATTGGTAATGTACAGCCACTAAAAATATTTGAACATCTTTTAGGCGAAGAAATAATGGAATACGTAACTGCGCAGACAAATTTATATGCCAAGCAAAAAATTAATGAGAAAAGTCTGCTCCGCAAAATGAGAAGGAGAAGCCGAGATAAAGACTGGGTGGAGACTGATAAAGATGAACTTAAATAATTTTTTGGTATACTCCTGCTGCAAGGAATTGTGCAAAAACCAACATTTAGTAGCTATTTTTCACGAAATAGATTATGGGAAACACCAATTTTTCATGAGGTAATGACTGAAAAACGGTTTTATTGTTCAAAATAAAACCTTTGCTCAAACGTCTGAAAAAATTTTTTCGGAGAGTTATGAACCTGATGGCGAGATTTCCATAGATGAAAGTCTATTATTGTGGAAGGGGCGGCTGTCTTGGAAAGTTTTCATTCCAAAAAAAAGATCCAGGTTCGGAATGAAATCTTTCATATTGTGTGAATCTAAAACAGGATATGTGTGGAATATGATCATTTATACTGGTAAAGACTGACTTGAAAACGGAAGTTGAAGGAATCGATCTCAGTAATTATACAAAACCAACTAAAATTGTAATCAATTTAGCAGAGAAACTCCTGAAGAAAGGGTATTTGGTAGGGTTAGACAATTTTTACAGTAGTATAGAATTATTTGAGTTACTAAATTCAATGGAAACGGATGCAGTTGGCCCAGTTCAACGTAATCGCAAGGAGCTTCCTAAAAATGTAATAAGTAAGAAGCTGAAGCCAGGAGAAGTTGCAGCAGCATTTCGTAAGAAATTGATGGCATTGAAGTGGAAAGATTAACGGGAAGTTTGTATGCTTAGTAGCATTCATGATGCATGCATGAAAAGTGTAAAGGACAGGAAAGGTGGAACAAAGCTGAAGCCGAATGTTTGCATCCATTATAATGATGCTATGGGTGGAGTTGATCTATCTGATCAATACATGATTACGTACAGTACGGCAAGGAAGAGAATGAAGAAGTATTACCAAAAAATTTCCGTTATCTTCTTGACTTATGCGTATTCAATTCTTTCGTAATTTACAGAAAAAATGGAGGAAAGTACACAAATCTGCAGTTTAGGTTAGATCTTATAAACTCCATCTTCAAAAATTATGGAGATTCTACCACAGATAAGTCTTCAGTAGTAAGAAAAAAGAAATCATCGACGCACACTCCCATAAGACTTATTGGCAGGCATTTCCCGGAACTAAATTCTCCCTCAGCGACAAAGAAATTTGCCCATAAACGATGCGTGATGTGTTTATCACACAAGGTGCGAAAGGAAACCATCTATCAGTGCAAGGACTGCAAGGTCGCCCTTTGTCCCATCCCATGCTTCCGGGAATACCACACGCAGCAGGACTATTGAAAAGTCTATCTTGTTTATATTGCAAATAGTGTACATATATAGAGGAAACAACAAGAAGGAATACATATTATGGTGAGTTTTTTATATTTTTTGTATTATGTAATGCATGCAAGTTTGCACATGTGGCATGGAATAAGCCATAAACAATTGTTTTAACAAAAACTGTATAAAAATTTTTTAAATTTCTTGAATGTGATTCAGGATTTTAATCATTTAAAAGATGCTATATCAAAGGTTTTGTTAACGTAGGCACTAAATTAGAACTCCCCATCATGCGACTGGATAACAAAATTTTCCTCCCCAGTTAAGGGGTTAACATAATTGACAGTGAATTGCCAAGCACATTTCAGGGCAAAGAGTGTAGTGAGACCAAATGTATATACGTATATGAGAAAGTTTGTGCAATGTATATTGCGCTGTTTATTTTTATATAGTGAAATCATTAAACATAACAGTATAAAAAGATCTGCGATGCAAAAGTTTATTCCAACATTTGTACTCAAGTATTTACAGGCTTTTTCTAAAATTACCAGAAATAAATTAAAAAACAAGCCATCCCAAGAAAGAGCACAAAAATATAAAGTGAAAAAGATACATAGATCTTATGCCGGAAATTGTATTCTAAATCTATCTAACTCATCTGCACTAACTCATCTTTCTGAGCAAGAAAAACTTGTAACATTTGTTGCGAACTGAATGCTTTAGCAAAAAAGGATGCCAACTCGTTGGCTATTTCACTTTTACAAGTTGACACCGAGCTGTTGATCGACAATCCATTAGTACTATAGGAAGACATTCGACCGGATATCTTCCTCACCTTTTCCCATACATCAGAGACTGGGGTGGAACTTGTAATGGTAGATACATATTTTCTCCAAGAATCCTTTTTACATTTCCGGATTATCCTGTGTGCCAAGGCCTTCAATCTCAGGTATTTCAACATATTCTCCTCTGTGGGGTGAGAATGGAAAATGCAAAAGGCCTGTCGCTTGTCACGGATCGCCTTGTAGTATTCCTCATTCCACCAGGGAACTGGGACTCGCCTGAGTCGAGGAGAGGATTTTGGAATGCTCGAACTTGCTGCTCCTAGCAAGGCTTCCGTGACATGTTCCACTTGTTCATCCCCAGAGGAGAATTGTCTTTCCCTGAATTGAATGGCCTCGGAGAATTTTGGCCAAACAGCTTTCTTAATTGCCCACTTGGAACAACGTAAGTCTGACATCTCTGAAGATAACTGTTTCAGGATAATTGGGAAATGATCGCTGCTACGTAGATCTTGGTACACCTCCCACTTAAATAATGGAGCTATCGTGCTAGAACAGACGGTTAGATCAATCGATGAAAAAGACTTGCTGCTAGCACTGAAGTGAGTGTTGCTACCATCATTGAGTATCACGAGATCCGGGCTTGAGAAATTCTCAGACAGGCGACGTCCCCTACGATCAGTTCTCCCCGACCCCTACTCAGAATTATGGGCATTAAATCGAATCTATCTAAATATTGCTGGTAAGGATGCCACACAATGCTGGCATATTCTAGTATAGGTCGTATTAAGGATAAATATGCTAATCCTTTCACCTTAGTAGAGGCAAGCTTTAATTTCCTCATAACAAAGTGAAGATTGCGAGTTGCTTATGTGGTGATTTTTTTAATGGGATTGTTCCAGGTCAAATCAGCCGAGAAGTTCAGCCCTAGATATTTCACAGAATTGGCCCTTGGTATGGGTTCTTTACCAAATGCATAATTTTACAGCTTAGTATTGTGTGTTAGACTAAAACTAACTATTAAATGACATTTTATTACATAATGACCAATTCGTGATTCTGATATCAATGGGAAGCCCCAAGAGTTTATATGTAATTATATTATGTGGGATAATGTCAAATGCTTTTTGGAAGTCAGCAATAATGCAGTCTACTTGAAAATTTGGTTTTTTATATATCATCATCATCATCATCATGCTTCTATCCGAAGACAGGTTTTAACTGAATCGCTGCCTCCATTTCTCTCTCTCCCTAGAAGCCTCTTTTATACCTCTATAAGTATTATATCCCTGCTTTATATTATCTAATATTCCTATTCTTTTTCTCCCTCTTCCTCTTCTTCCACTAATTTTTCCTTCTAAGATCGTCCTTTGTAAACACTGTCTTCTCAATATGTGCCCTATCCAATTTGCTTTTCTTTTCCTGATTGTTTTTATTAGCGTCCTTTCTTCTCCCACCATTTCTAATACTTCTTCGTTTCTCTTCCTCTCTGTCCATTTCACTTTCATCATTCTTCTCCATACCCACATCTCAAAACTTTCTAAATATTTTTCTTCCTTTCTCCTTACCGTCCACGTCTCTGCACCATAAAGAGCTATGCTCCATATGTAGCATTTTGCTAATTTCTTCCTTGTTTCTAAATTTATTTTCTTGCTTGTGAGAAGCTCCTTCTTCTCGTTAAATGCTGCTTTTGCCATTGCAATCCTACTTCTGATGTCCTGTGTACTACTTCCATCCTGTGCTAAAATACTGCCGAGATATTTGAAACTACTTACTTGTTCCAATTTTTGGCCATTTACCATTATATTTAATTCTTTATGTTCCTTTGAAACCACCATGACTTTCGTTTTTTCTGTATTGATCTTCATTCCATATTGTTGGCCAACCTCAGCTAGTCTGTCTGTCATCCTCTGAAGCTCTTTCTCGCCTTCTGCTATTAAGCCCTGATCATCTGCGTATTTAATGGTGGTAATACTTTCACCTCCTATCTTAAATCCTTTCTCTTCCATCAACGCTTCTTCTGTTATTGTTTCTGCATACATATTAAATATCGCTGGTGAAATAGGACAACCCTGCCTCACTCCCCTCCCTATTGAAGTACTTTCTGTTTCTTCTCCTTCAACCCTGACTCTAATCTTTTGATCAAAGTAAAGATTTTTAAGCTGTCTTTTATCTTTCCAATCTATTCCTATTTTGTTTAAAATACCCAGCATTTTATCCCATTTCACTCGGTCAAAAGCTTTCTCCCAATCTACAAAACAAAAATACATACCTTTATTGACTTCTAGTGCTCTTTCTATCATCATCTTCATACATCCTATAGCATCTCTAGTCCCCCTTCCTCTTCTAAAACCAAACTGATTATCTTGCAGCTCCTTTTCTATTTTACATTCAATTCTTTTGGTTATTATTCTGGTTAGAACTTTAGCTGTATGAGAAATTAAACTAATAGTTCTGTAATCCTTACAACATTTTGCATTGTTCTTTTTTTCCAGTGGTACCATCACAACATCTAAAAAATCTTCAGGCCATATGCCAGTATCATATACTTGGTTAAAAAATTTTGTGAGTTGCTTAACTGCTTTAGACCCCAAAACCTTAAGAACGTCCACGGGTATATCATCACTCCCAACAGCCTTCCTTCTTTTCATGTCATCAATTGCTCTTTTAACTTCAGACTCGAGAATACTTGGTCCTAGCTGATCTTCTTCCACATCCTCTTTTTCATTTAATTCAATATTTCTTGGCTTTCCTTCTTTGTCATACAGAACCTCAATGTATTCTTTCCAGACATTCTTTACATCGTCTGGCTCCGATACTATTTTACCACTTTTGTTCATGATTCCTTTACGTCCTATCTTTCTTGCTTTTTTCTTGAATAGTTCCCTTGCTTTGCTATACATGAGGTCTGTTCTACAAATTCTTTCACATTCGACAAACTCCTCGCATTTTTCATTTATCCACTGTTCTCTTGCTTTATCTGTTTCCCTTCTTAAAGCATTATTTAACTCCTTGTACTTTCTTTGGCCTTCTTCAGTGTTCATGTTCTTCCACTTTCTCCGCTCTTCCATTTTTTGCAGCATGGCTGCTGTGATCCAGGGTTTTTTGTTTCTTTCACCCGTTATCTTTCCTACCTTCTTTTCCATTACATCTTTAATGTTGCTATGGATGTATCTCCACTCCTCATCTACATTCTTCCTATTTTCTTCAGCTCTCTCCCCCAACATATATACACGCATTATTTAAATCATGAGAGAAAGCAAGAAGCTGACTTTCACATGAATATTGCCGACAAAAGCTGTGTTGATTGGCATGTAGCAGATGCTGCAAACATTGTATAATACAGTCATTAATGAGTTGCTCGAGTATTTTACATACAACAGATGTGAGGCTAATTGGTCTGTAGTTTTTTGAAATACCTTTTTTGCCAGCTTTATGGATGGGTATGACTAATGCTCCAGCAGGGAGGCATGTGTTGTTAATGGAAATGTTAAATAAAACTTCTAAATATTTATTCATATGAATACCTCCAAGTTTCAAGATTTCAGGGGTGATGCCGTCGGGACCACAGGCTTTTTTCTTTCCTAATTTTTAACAAGATATCAAAAATACTAATACTAAACAAGGGGCCTTCTTTCTGGCATGTGAGAAATATCTCATTTGAGGGTGCATTAAACACACTAGCAAAATACGAATTAAAAAGGTTTGACTCTGCTTTTTGATCAGAAATCTCTTGCCCATTGGGTGTATATTTTTTTAAAATTCACAATCTTGTTTTATTAACCTTGTTAATTTAAAAATTATTATTTAATGTATTATTTTTTCTCTTTTTGGTAAATATAATTTGATGAAATAGAGGAACCTGGAAAGCTATGTTGCAGAGTGCTATGATGCTATTGCCTTGTTTCTGTGTGCTCAACTAGTTCTGCAATACTTAATGCTCAGCCAGAAGAGGGGTGTCTCTGCTCTGAATAAATACTCTGATGATCTAATTAACATCTTTCAACCAAGGTAATAATTGATAACTTGATCATTTTACATTTAAAATTTTTTAATTAAAAATTATTTAAATTATAACATTTACTATATTGAGTTTGAGTATTGAGATGGCATTTCTTAATTTTTTACTAGCATTCTCATCGTATGTTTGAAAATTTTCAAATAGTAATCACTTGAGAATACCTCACTTTGTGAAAAGTTTCCATAATGGAAATAAAACACTTAATGCAATTTCCACTGAACAAGATTTACTCAACTGGTTTCACCTATTACAGCATCATCAGGTGATGATTCTGTAAAGGTAATAAGTGTTTTATTTCTATTATTTCAAATAGTGTCTGGTGTTAGGCTTTACTTTTTGTATGCTCATGAGGCACACTACTATTTGAACTGCACATTTTCTATGCAATTCATTTCAGCAGTAAATATTAACATTTAAAAAGTGTAATTCGTTATCTTACTATATAATACTAGGGAGCTGATTATAAGCTTCACAATTTTCATTAGGTCTCGTATAACAAAAATATTATTGTTCATCATTTGCTTTTGAATTTTAAAATAGTAAAGTCAGCAGTACTTTTTTAAAACATTTATTTGACAATATATCATCATAAAACAAAACTTTTATGTATCATCAGTTGACTATAATTCAAAAGGAAAGTTAAAGAAGAGGTCACAATTAAATCATTTTCATAACCATTGACATTTTAAACCACGAAAAAAAATTTCCGGGTATCTTGGTGAGCCAACATTTATCGCATCTACGTAACGTTTTTTCTCTAGTGGGGCTGGTCGATAATTAACTGGTAACATTTTTACCAGCCAGTCCTGTATGACACATGTTTTGACTCGAAATATTTAATTTTGCCTTACCCTCTTGTTTTCTGTACCCCCATTGAATGAACAATAGGACGTGTAATTATTGATTTCGCTATTTTCTGCTAATCGGGTGTTCCCAGCGAAAATACTTATGAAATCAGTGATTATTTAAAGCTAAACAGAAGAACTGTATTCCCGAGAACACGATATGCACTAAAAATTTTGGTCTATATTTTTCGAGAAATTGTAATATATACGATACATTTTATAGTGAATTAATAAGTGACATATTTTATGTGCTCTCATTTACAAATACTCTACCCCACTATCAGACTGAGTGCATAAACGAAACGAATGTATATTAAGATAAAAAATTCTTGCACGTTTATTATTAGCGAGACATTAATATTGAGTATTATTGTTTTCATAGAATGCACTATTATGATAATGAACATTAATCTTTACATATTGTTACGCATATATTCAATGGTTTGGCAGTGCCTTGCTTGATCAGATGAATCCCATGATTAACCCCTCAGTGCTGATCTGTGCATGGTATGGACCACGGTTTCTTACCGTAGCACCATCCTCTGTATGGACCCATGCCGCACTGCTTTTAATCTGCTATATCGAGATAAGTTTTTAATTTTTTTGGATTAGCTTTCACATTATTATTTAGAAAGGTTTTTACCTTAAGGAGACGTTGAATACAATATTTTTCTAACTGTTTTAGTTACGCAAAACTAAGTTACGTCTGCTCTGCTTGTTGACACGAGTAAAAATGATTTGCTGTATTTCTTCACCTTTAATCTCTATCAGGCACTAAAAATTTATTAATGTCTCTAAATCACTTTCAGAAATTAGCTCATTCTTTGTGGAAGGAAATCATTTTTTAAAAAGTATAATTTTCATAAGAAAATCCCATCTTCAGAAAGAAAAGGTTCAATGATACAGAACAAAAGGCGAGTGTTTTCAATCAATAGGAATTAGTAGTGTTCAAGGTCAATAAGGCACCCTGAGAAGAAGGGAATAGGGGACAGTTCGAGATGTTTCACTCTCGTTTTCATAAATCATTTCCATGCGATGTTATTTGTAAACCGTTCTCGAGTGCCACAATGTGTGTGTTTGTGAGAGATCAAGTGGGAAAAGACTCTCAGCTACTGCGTTGTATGGAGAACGAAGCAGCAAGCTGAATATTTACAGAGAACTCGACTGTGTTATTTGAATGGAGTTGAAGTTCATGGGAACTATTCTAGCACTAAAATCAGTGATTAAGAGTTTAACATTTGTGTGGTATAAACCGTTGTTACTTCATCACACAATAACGCATAAACTTATTTGAAATAGATTAATGTAAAAAAATAAGCTATATAACATGTACTATCGCGTAGATATTCCGAATTTTTCACATAAATCTGATTATTAGGTAATACGTTATAAATGTTTATATTGAACTACATCAAAATTGGCCATTTCATTTAAATATTTGCCAGATATACTGTAGTGTGTTAATTAAATCTAGCCCCTCTCTGAGGGATTAAGCCTGACGTACCCGCACATGCTGGGCTGCCCCTGTGTGTATGCAACCCCCCTGTAACATCCATCCAACGAACCTCCGTAACATTCATACAACGAACCTCCATACAATGAACATCAATTTTTTTGGTCCTGCCAATTTCTTTATATGGAGGTTTTATTGTTGCAGGATTCTACAGGACAAAATATTGATATTGTTTACAATTTCATCTTACAGACTAACATTATGTAATACATTTTTACTTAAAAATATTAATCGAAATGAACTAACTAACTGTTTGGTGGATTGACACAGCCTAACAAAAATATCATGAAGTATTAAATACTAATATTTACAAAAAATGAAATTTATATTATTTTACAATTGTAATCAACAAAATATCTTCTAATTATTCTGAATCCAAATTATGTCTTTTGTCAGTGAGTATCCACTTAAGCATAGAGAATACTCTCTCTACTGACACCTGGGTTGCAGGAACTGCTAAAACAATTTTTTGCTAATCACTGAATTGTTTTATCTTGACCCTTCCAGTATTGGAAAATGTTTTCTTTGGTAGAAATTCTTCTAACTTTTCCAAAATCATTTAATAAAATGGAAATGTCATATTTTCTCTCTAGCTTCTATATTTCTTCTAGGCATTGTGAGGGCATTCAGTTAAGATTTACAAGATATTTATGCAAATCACTGCCTTTTGTTCTGCAGTAAGTAAATTTTGAAAATTTACGTCTTTTTTGAGGGCTGTACTGCTTCATGATTACCCTTCCTTGAAAAGGAATTTGAGTTTCATCTATGTAAACACTTTCGTCAGGAATGTACATTTCCTGAAATTTACGAATAATCTTATCTAAAATAGGCTGGGCTTTGTGAAGGCGGTCATTCTCTGGGGCTTCTTTATTATTGTAAAAGCATAACATACGAAGCAGCAATTCGAAATGGTTTCTGCTCATAGTATTTGGAGCTGCATTATTGCGATCGAGAGACTTTCTGCTCCAATAATTAGCAATTTTTGGCAAATTTACTAATCCCAATATGTCAATAAACAAAAAAAAATTCTTATTTTAACTATATTTGTCAAAAATTTAATTTTTGGAGCTCTATGGTTAATTACAATAAAAAATGACAAAGGACAAACCTCCTTATAACCATAAAAATTAAAAAAGTACACAAATACTCAACGGTTTAGGGGAAATACTGCTTGACAGGGACCCTTGTTTACATGCATGCAAGCAAATAAACAGACTTGTACTTCTTTTTCAAAAAGAATGCCTATATACATATTTCGGAATCAAAGATTCCATCCTCATTAGGCCAATCATAAAGATGACAAAATTCAGGAAGAGGAGAGAAGGAAGGGGAAGAAATAGTTACATTGTCGTAATGGTGGAATTTGGAAGTCCATTGGAATGACCATTGCAAGAAAGGGAAAGCATTGTCTACTATAGAACCCATGTCTTGATTGAGTGTAACATCTTTGTTTTTGAAAATGGCTGAACTTTCAGAAATGGGATTAAGTAATTTAAGGTTATCTAAGTAAGTGGAGTGTAAAGTGTGTAAAGAATGTGGGTTGCTACGCATGATTTTTCAAAATTTCCATTTTTAATTTAGTTTTCAACTGTTTAAAGAAGTAACTTACATTCATTTCACAGAAGAAGAATAGGACATAGCAAAAATTATGCTTAAACCCCTTGAGATTCTCGGGGAAGTAAAAAAGTTATCTCTAACTCTTTGGGTCCCCTTTCCAGAAAGTTAGAAAAAAATCTAAAAAATTAACATTAATACATTTATAAAACGAAAGTTAATAATAGAAAATCCAAGAAAAGAGAGAAATATTACCTCACAACATGAACTTACCTTATAACAAATTTATATTTTCTCAGATGAGAAGCTAATACTTCGTAAAAATGAGAATGCGACAAAAACACAAACTGATGCACACACTAAGACGGCAGGGGTCGATTTGATAACTGAACCATTGCGAGAGGTGCTCACAGCTGGCTAATCTACACCTGACCCTTCAAACATTAGGCGGACCCATAATGTAGATGTTATGTCTCCAGTCACTCGGTAGGAACTACCATGATGTAGACATTACGTCATGTATCTCATGAGTGGTAAACATATTATGATTGCACTTTTCTTTTAGCTATAGTAGTTTTGAAATTTTATCAGAAAATTTATTTTTAAAAATTTAAATAAAAGTTGGAAATTTTATTTTTTTAAAAACTTGGTTAGAAATATTTGCTGTATTATCATTTTAAGAAATCCATTGAAAATAACATTATATTTAGTTTTATGAATTCCCGCCATTTGGCAATGGTGCAGGATTTCATCGTATAAAATGTTTTATAATCAATTATATTTTACTAGAGATTTCCTCTTTGAAAATCAACAAGAGTGTTACATGAATTTCAATTCACCCAGAAAGTGAAGCGCTTGAAATTTATTGCATTCAAATATTACTGACTATTCAACAAAGTCATTGTAATTTTCTGTGACTTTAAATTATGGCATCTATATACCATGCTCTTTTTTTACGACTTGATTTACCTGTCTCTGGGTCCGTTGTTCCTCCCCTTCGCTTTTCCTATTACTTTCTAGGCTCATGACTTAATCTGCTAGTATTTTAGTTTGTTGTATGTTGGTTTCAATTGACTGTTATGGTCTTTTTCTTAGAGCTTGATCTAAACGCTGAGAGTGTGACAGGCCGATCTCTACAATGTACCATATTTACCCGAATCCAAGACGAGGTTTTTTTTTTCAAATTTCACCTAGCAAAAATTGGGGGTCATCTTAAATTTGGGTATAAAGTAGGGCTACGCATTTAACAATGTTTTTTTCTACGTATGAAACATAAGATAAAATACAGCCAACTCTCGTTCAATGAATGACATGCATTCCTAAAAACTGTTCGTAAAATGGAAATTTGTTGAATGGTCATGATTTTTTCATTGACTTCCCTGTTATAACTACAGATGCATTCCAGATGAAAGAGTTTTTATTCTTCAATTTATAATTCTTAGCTATTAAAATATCTGTCAAAGCAAGTACAATATTGTATCAACTAGAAAACCGAAGCAACAACAATCAAAGATAGAAGTATATACAGTGCCATCTATTGTTTGATATGAGAAAATTCAACTTTTGAATGAAAAACAGAACCTCCCAACACTGTCAATAAAAAATTAAAAATTCCTCATGATTTAAACATCTCCAGAAAAATAATTAACAAAAAGTTGAACAGTTATGAGAAAATTACGAGCAAGTACGATAAATGTGGCCACGGCAATGGCTTGAAAGCAAATCCTTGTGATAAAACGATTATGTATGAACCGGGAGAAAACAGACCTAACATAGTAAATCCAAGTCACAGACTGAAGCATAGAATGGCTGTGAGAAAGACTGCACTTCCTCCTTATCAATACACAAGAGGTCCTTCAAGTCTAAGTGAATATTTGTAAATATATTTTGAGTAACAGACGTTTGGTGATGTCATATTAAGCCTCTCAAGAAATGCAGGTGATAGGAAAAATGCGTGATAAAGTGGATACACAAAGAATCCACAGTCTTTGTGACCCCAAGGGCTTTTGTAAACATCCGAGTTTCTTCAATCTGAGTTGGATACATGTTATTTAATTTGTTAAAGTGAACAGAATTTTCGGCAAAAAGTAAAGCTATAAAATTCAATTCATTCATTAAAGCGAACATTCGTTCAATGAACGTTGATTGAACGAGAGTTACCTGTAATTATATTTACTGAAATTTTCATTGAAAACTTATGATACAAATTTAAATTAATCCAGTATTGTTTTTTAAAAATATATTTTTTAAATGATATTTTTTCCAAACAAAAATTTGCCACACCTTTTCCAATGAATGAACCAAATATACCAATATTGAATGTGTTTGAAATATATGCCGAATACATAACAAATGATGTGTTATTTATCGAAGTAGAGATCTATTGAATTTTATTTTTGAATGATGTCGTTCAATGAATTATGCAAATGATTCTCAAAAGTGAACTAAACTTTCCTTTTCTATTGGCGAATGTCATTTCACAGATATCAAAACAAATGATGGCATAATTCACCGGAATTTATTCATGCAACAGTTTTATGCCATAAATTCTTTAATTGTGATTTTGTCTTGCATTCCTTTTAAATACGTCACTCACAACCTTAAGATATTATAAGAGATAAGATAATGCTGATGAAAATCCAGTTTTCTTCGACATACCATCTAATTGTACTGTCAATGAAAAAGTTACAAAATCTGTGATAATATAAACGACAGGTAACGAAAAAATGCGAGTTACGGTAATGTTGGTTGTTTTAGCAGGTGGATCAAAATTACCACCATATTTTATCTTAAAACAAAAAATAATGCTCAAGAAACAACTGCCTACTGGAACAATTTTTAGGGAGGTGCCACACACAAGAAACTGACAACTAGCAATGCAACTCAGGCAATGTTGCTTTGCAGTCTGACCCTTTCAAAGAAATAGAGAAAGCCACACTCAAGTGACATTACTTTGCAACTCAAGTGACCTTAAAGCAATTAGCAAGTAGCAACAGGATCTTTCGGTTGCTTGTCGCTCAAGTTGTGTTTTAAACTGTGTGCATATCATTCTTAAAATGGACAAAAAAGCCATAGAAAGCCATTTAAAAGATGTGCGTATTCGAGAAACTACATACAGTGTGAAACAGATGCATTCTCATCAGATATGCATTATAAAGTTTGATTAATTCGTGCTTATCCATCCCTGCGGTCAGGGGATACCGCGCTGGGAAGGGTGAGCTCGGGCATCAAGGAAGGGTTCACACAGTCGAGGACAAGAGGTATCCCATGGGCTAATGATGACTCAAGAGACTGACCGCCATGAGGTCCCCGTCTATCTACTTTTAACCATTGCGACTAGTCCCTTTTGTGTAGATATAGAAGTTGCTAGTCGGTTGTTGCCAGTTTCTACAGTTGCCAGTTTCTTCTGTGTGTCACCTCCCTTAGATGTCATGAAAATGGGTGAATGCCAAAAGAACTTATGATAGATTGGTTACACGTCTGGAATAGAAGACCAGGAGCACTATTAACCTTTCGCCGCCGGGATCAGTACGTGGTACGGACCCTTGCCGCAACTTTTTCATTTGCCGTATTTCGATTATAAACATTTCTTATAGAATGATTTTTTTGTTTAACACTGAGGAATGATTTATTATTTGAATTTTATAAATAGAATACGTTTTGTGAACTCTTAAATTGACTTATATAATTTTTTTTTAGTGTACATGAATGGAAAACTGCAAAAAAACTCTTTCTCACATCTCTTTTTTATTCTTTACTTTATCAGTTCGTAATATTTTCTTTTATAATCACACGGATAATTTCTTATATTTTTAGGAATTTAAACAATTTCTTTTGTTCATCTGGCTCTTATTAACATTATAAAAATTTATTTCGAAAGTTACGATTTTAACATCCAATTTTTTTGTCTACTTAAAAATATATAGTATATTAAAATATAACTGTACTTTCTAAAAACTAAATGGACAGATTATGCAAATAACTAAATAAACGTGCGTATATTCTTGGAACACAGCTGCACTGGAGTAGGCTAGTATCGTAAAGAGGCAAGAGACGAAATGAAAACGGATTGTTCTAGAGCAGGGGTCGGCAACCTTTTCACCTACAAGGGCAAAATTTATATTACTGAAGACGTGAAGGGCGCATAAGCAAGATATTTCTCTGTATCAGTGGTCGGCCACCTCTTTATCTATGAGGGCGCAACTTTAATTATTGGGGGCGTGAAGTGAAATAAAAATAGTAGATGTGTACCAATATTTATTAAAATGATATTTTTGTATGTATAAGAGAAAACCTATTAAAGAATTTATTATAAAAACATGAAAAATAAATCAATGTGAAACTTGGGACTGCATTTCTTCAGCCAACTTGCTATAATTTGGCACATAACTCGAGATGCCTGATCTTAGGCAGTTGTCTAAATTGTAATCGGTGAGTCTCGATCGGTACTTGGATTTAAAGTGTTTCATGCTTGAAAAAATGGACTCGCAAGTGTATGTTGAAGCACAGTAAGAATATATTTTTAGGGCACATTTTCTTAATAATGGATAGCGATTTTCGTCAACTAAATTCCAAAAGTTTTCATCATTTTTATGTGACCTTAAAATAATATCATTCTGCATATTCATTATTTCCATTTCTAAGTCCTCGGTGTTAACGATATTAAAGTAGGTTCCAATATTAACAGACATATCATTGTCCATAAAATTGAATGGATTAGCAAAGAATGTTATTATGGGTTCTACTTCAGAAAACTGACAAAACCTAAAATTAAATTTCTTCAGGAGAGTTTCAATGTGTTGTGAAAATGGTTCAGTGCTAACATTTTTATCAGTCAGACTCTCAATAATATATTTTAAATTCGGGAAATGTGATCATGCATTTCTCTCTAGGTGAGACTTCCACAATACCAATTTACATTTGAATGCATCTACTGCACTTACCATTTTTGCAATGTGTTGATTTTTCCCTTGCATCTCCATATTCAGTTCGTTCAATTTTAAAGTTATATCAACATGAAATCTGAAATCCATCAACCAAGCTTTGTCATCCAACTGTACATAATATTCATTTCTTGACCTGAGAAATTTTTTTACCTTCTTTATGAGATTTATCAACCTCTCAAGTATTTTGCCTCTGATGAGCCATCTAACTTCGGTGTGTGAAAGGAGATCATCGAATTTGGCATCTTCACCTTGAAAAAGCAGGTTAAACAATCGGTGTTGCATTGGTATGGCTCTTATGGAATTTACCGTATTTAATCGATTATAAGCCGACACTGATTCTAAGCCGACCCCCACTTTTCACAAGTCCACGCAAGGAAAAAAAAATATTTTTGGTCAATTAGGACTATTTATCTCGATATTCCAACAAGTATGAATGTGGCGGATTTTCAGTTCGTAATTAAATAAAGATTAAAAACAGAAATTGCAACAACATTAACATATTTTTTTATTAAAATATATCTTCACACGACGACTCTTTTTCACTCTCCTCATCCCACAAAACGTCATCTTCTGTGCCATCGAGCGAGTTGAAAGGAAATTAGTTTCTCTTCGTAATCAGCTGGCAGTTTTTGGGCGATTGATGTACGACGACGAAGAACAAGTCCCCATCGTTTCATAAACAGCTGTAACCAGTGCCGACTAAATTTACACTCACTTCTACTAATTTTATGTTCTCGAGCAATTTCACGAGCTTTTGTTTGTATAATCTCGGAGTTCACTGGCAAACAGTTATTTCGTTGATCAATCACAAAGTTATTAAGGATCTCCTCCAATTCATGGTAACGTCCTTGCTTGGGGCCTCCAAATGTTTTTCTTTTGCTTGAACACTTAAGTAACTTCTCTTTATCTCTCCTCCATCGTCTAACATTTGATTCATCAATCCCAAAGCGCCGTTGTGCTGCAAGATTAGATGTCTCTTCTGCATAGGCAATAACGTTCCTCTTAAAGCTCGCAGAGTAATGCGTTCGTTCCATCATGGGGTAATTAAAAACCGAAAAACTTGCTAAGAAATAAGAAGTTTACACTTGTTCACAACGAAACGAAATATTTCACTCGGGAATCACAGGACACACTCACAAGACACGTAAACAGTGTTGCCAACACCGGAGTTTGTATACATGATGTATGTTTGCGAATTTGAAACAGTATTGAAAGAATACTTAATAGCTTTATCAATGTAATGAGTGGAGAGTGGCAATGACTATAAAATACGAGGAAGGTAGTTTAAGAATACTATTTATTTGATGAATGATGCGTCCGTTATTTAATTGAAAAAACGGGAGAAATCGTCGCATGTTTAACATTATAAACTTGTAAGTACTTATTTTGTTACATTTAACGATAAAATTATTTATTTAAAAAAAACCTGAAACATCAATTTGGTGAAAATTAAGTCGAAAAATCCGCTATCCCCTAGCTTACATTTTTATAATCCCCAGACGGTATCTAGATAAAAAGCTAGATTTAGCGGAAAATACGTCAAGTTGGTGACACTACAATGAAATATTTTAGTTAGTGGAGGAGTGTGAAAGCCTACGAATACGTGCACTGCCACCACAATTATTACAACTTTGACGCGCCTCTTATTATTTACGTAATTTATTTCGTCTTAGTTATTCGGTCATTTTTATTCTTCTTTATAGTAGATAGTTTGCGTATTCTTTACAACGCTTATATCTTGCATTATAATGTAAGTGAAGAAATAAATTCAATTACTATTTTATTTGACACCGATTCTAATCTAATTGCATATTTATAAATTCTATTATTCATAATTTATTTTTACAAAATTTTTTGTGTAATAGTTTATGAAAATTGTGGAAAGTCATGTTCAAGGACGTTTTACTGTACTATTGTATATATTAGGAATGGAAACAATATTTTATTATATGTATCTATATTTGAATTTTATCTCATGTCTCATATTATATTACCATAATCGCTGTAGTCGAAGGCGAACTTTTTGGTAGGTTGACTATAGCCTATTGGGAAGCTTATATCTCCGCCGCTGTTGGGGCTATTTTCATCATCTATAATTTGTAATGATGCAGAAATTTCCTGTTCTTTAATGGTACTAAATTCAACCGGAAACGTTAAATACTTTATTTTTTAAGGGGGGTTTTCCAACACCCCTGCACTCCATAAGAAAAGCGTTGGAATCAGTTTCGGGCATTATAAAATCGCATTTTAAAATTAGTTAGAATCAGGATACAAAGTCTGGACCTAAATGGTTTTGTTCATTTTGGTTACTGTGAAAATTCAATTATGTCCCAAATTTCCCGGAAAATCCATTTTTAATACGAAAAATTGCAACTTTTAAACAATGAGAATTGTTAGTTACCATGGCCATCTCATTTGAGCGAGTGGTAATTTTGGGTAAATACTCGCGAGCCCCTTGATATGTTTGTTTGCATGAATTTTGAACATTTTTGAAGAATAAGTGAACCTTTCCCCTTTGAATTTAAGAATTATTTTATTCGTTATTGTAGCATTGTTTAAAAAATTGCCGTAAATACCCGCATATAATGCGCACTTTTTTTTCCAAAATATTTGAGTTAAAAATTAGGATGTGTGTTATACGAGGGTATATAATCTTCCTATTTTCTTTTGACCCCTTATTTCCACAATTTCGGCACAGTAATTACTGCCCGGGTATCCTCATATTTTTATTGGTGATTTTTACAAGATAGATAATAGATGGTAGCTCGTAATCACTTTGGCTCCAAGTTGAACAGTTGTATAAAACTCCTTAAGCCAAAAAAATTGTAGGGTAAGCCCTATGCATTTCGCCCACTTAGTGGGCGAAATGCATAGGGCTTACCCTACAATTTTTTTGGCTTAAGGAGTTTTATACAACTGTTCAAGATAGATAATAGTAAAAATTTGTTAACTAATTCTATAAACATAAATTAATTAGATATGAAAAGAATGAATTCAGTATTTATTCATTTTAAAAGCCAAGAAATTCTTCGACACTGCACCATTCTTCTTCGATGTTGTTATCGGAATCGTCATCTTATGCATGACGTCACTCTACGCCGGCGCCCTGCCTGGTGGTGAGGTACTGGTACTACTTACAATTAGAAACAATGGCAGCTGATGCCTTTGACTACGCTGGAAGTTGATGCTTTTTCTAGAACTATTTAAAGTTATCGTTCCCTACCTTTCTCTCAGAATTCATACTTGATTTATTCTTGATTCTTAGAGTCTGTAGTTAATTATGGTTAATTGCTATCGTGTTTACGTGCTCCAGAGTGTTCTAATAAGGGTAAAACTGAAGGTTGGGCGAACCCGTCCACCTCAGGTGTGACAAAAACGTATGTAAAAAACACAATTATCGTCATTCCTTCATTTTATTAGCTCAAAGAATGTCATATGCCCTACAATGAAATTAATATAATTCGATTTATTGTGTATATCCTAATATCACCTTGTAAGTAAACATAGAGTATGTAATGATTGAGTTAGCTGACGTTCTTTTTGGAACGTTATTCGAAAATTTCATTTCGCACTTTCATTATGTTACCTATACATAATACCAATAATTCGATCATTGCTTTAGAACACATTACACCATCTACTTTATTCTGGAACGGTAATGCCAAAAAAAATCTGTGCACACTATACGCGGGTATATAGAAAAATCATAGATTATGAGGCTGAAAACCCCCCTGTGCGTTATACGAGGGTGCACATTATACGCGGGTATTTACGGTAATTTCTTTAAGCCAAGCGAAAAACATTTGCAACAGTATTAGATTAAACTAGAGCCCCTTGACAGTATTACGGCATTTTGTTTGTTTACATTTATGTTGATTTATGTCTTTATGTTGAGCCTGTTTATTCTGTAATATTTACGAAGTAAGAAGTTTAGAGGAACTTAGCAATGTCAGTTATTTTTAATTATCACATCACTTGGAAAATTAAAAAATAAAATAAAATAAAAATTAAATTATAATCCTAATACAGGTTAATAATAAATAGAATCTTCTGTTCTATTTAAGAAGAAAGATGTTTACATATTTTATCAAATACCTAAATGTGTCTGATCAAATTAATTATTATTAAAAATCAAAATCAACTTAATGTGACAGCGAAGCATCACAGTCTCTCTAGTCATATCAATTAATAAGTTAATTTGAGAATTGAAACCAGGTCTTCCATTTGTCACTTATTAGTCTGCCACAATAGTTCAGTGCTAGACTATTCGGCTGGAGAATTGATGACCTGGTTTCAATTCCAGTCATGTCAGAATTTTTCTCATTTCTAATTTCTGCCATATTCCAGCATAAGCCTGTTGCGTATGGGATCTATGATCCATCCGTACTTTTTCATCAGTTAAGTTTAAGTTAAAGATTTTTTTAATGTGTACAAGGAGAATTGAGTTTTTTTATAATTGTAAGCTTGGTTTAAAATAATATTCCAGAATTATTGCAGTGTATTTAGAAATGTCTAGTCATCATAATTTTCTTTTTCCAGATTCAAATATGTCCTAGATCTTCACATTAAAAGTATCAAGGGCTTCAGTACAGAGAAGTTTAACAAGGTGATGAGACCTCACTATGTAAGTGCTTACTATCAGTAAATAAATATTTAAATGAAACTTTTTTCGATTCCTAGCTATGGCAGAATTTACTTCCTGTTTCCATATTATTCCCAAACACTTTTGTATTATCTACTACATAATGTATTTACCCAAATCCAAGACAACCAACCATTTTAGCAGACTGTCAAAACAGAATAAAGATTTTGACTTCATTACATATGATTCCTCCAAAAATTAAAAAAGGTACAAAATCGGCAGAAATTTTTATAGAGTCCCATAATTTTCTTGAATATCATAGGTATTATTCAGTCTCATCATTTTCTATACTTTCTTCACCTCTCCTCCTCACTCTCCCTATCATTATCACTCCTTTGTCCATAGTCTCCCACAAAACATCATCTTCACTGCCATCCATGGCGTTGGATAAGCAGCACTTCTTAAATGCATTCACCATTACTTCTGGATTTATCTGTTGCCATGATGCCTTGATCCGTTGGATTTTAATAGGCCAAAATTCCGTGAATCCACGAATGATTGCTTAAGTAGTGCTCTCTCCATGATATTTTTTCAGAGCTTCACCACTGATTTGTTCCAAACGCTGTGAAGTGCTACTAGTCAATCTTTCTTGATCAGTCTTTTAGCCTCTGTGGTAGTGTACGCATGCAGTTCACTCGTTCCTCGCCTATTTTATTAATTTATTGTGCTCTTTTCATAGCTTTTTATTGATAATACTGCTTAATCATGGCCCCAAAGTGAGTGATGAGTGAAATGAAAGAAAAGTTGGTAAAAAGGGGAGGAAAAAGTGATGAGTTTGGAGAAGAAAATCGAAGTGTTAGATAGACTTGCGAGTGGTGAATCTGCTTTGTCAGTGGATGAAATGCATGGTGTGAACAAATCAACAATAAATCAATTAAGAAAAGTGAAGAAGCAATTAGAGCTAGTGTTGCAAGTGGTACTTCAACCAGTGCAAAAGTGTCCTTTGTACCTTGGGATCCATATGCAGAGAAGATGGAGAAGGCTTTAAATATATGGATCAAAACACAAACTCACAAGTAAGCCCAGCTGAGTTCGGTTATCATTAGCGAGAAAGCCAAATAAATGCATGTTCACTATGTGTGAATCAACTGAAAGCAAGCCATTCTTCGCAAGTAAAGGATTGTTTGAAAATTTGAAGAGGTGCAGCAACCTTCATAACATGAAGCTGACTGGTGAATCAGCCTCTGCTGATCATGAAATACATACAAATACATACCAGCTTAGGGGAAATTACTCTATGCCATGCACTGAACATACAATCTCATACACTCCAGGTTTAGGGGAACTACTCCATGCCAGAGGACCCTTGTTTACATGGGCACGAATCACGTAAGCAAATACTTGTAGACAAGGTTTTACGTTATGATTATGGTTTCAAATCCTACCATTTCAAAATTGTATTGTTTACCAAAAATTCATAAATCCGAAACTCCTATGAGACATATTGTATCCTGTATCGATTCCCCCACTTATCTTCTTTCTAAATGGCTAGTTGGCGAATTCAAAAACCTACCTCTCTTCACGAGTGATTCTTTTGTAAAAAATACCGAAGATTTCATTGAAAAAACAAAACATTTAATCTTTAATCATTCTCTAGCGTTAGTTTCTTTTGATGTCACATCTCTCTTTCCTAGCATCCCAATAAATACTACTATTTTCAAAGATTCCGGTTTAACTATTGCATTGTCGTCCAAAAATCTTATCTGTCAATTGCTTGGAAACCCTAAAGATCCGATCCCACTTCGTGAAAAATCCAACATTTATCAAATCATCTGTGATAAGTGTGACGAGATTTGCATTGGTCAGACCACAAAATAAATAGTTCAAAGAACAGATTTTCTATTTCAAAGATGGAAATTTTCTGAAGTACCACCCCACTTCCTTAGATAACCTTAAATTACTTAAACCCATTTCCAGTTACTACCTTTTAGATGTGACCGAAAATTAAGCCATTTTCAAAAATATCACTATTAGCTTAAAATTCCATTTGCAAATACAGTAAAACATCGTTATTTCAATCCTGGATAATTTGAAATAGCGTAGAATCTTGAGATCATATTATCCCATCAATTTCTAGCTTTGGCAATCTCACCATTTGAGAGGGAGGGGTTGATACTAGCTTTGCTAGCCCGGACCAACTAAGAAAAACACCCATTTTCAGAAACAGGAAAAATTATTTGCTATGGTAGTTCAGTGGTAGACCCATCTGGCAAGTGGAGAGCCGGGTTCAATTCCCCCATCAACACAAACTTTTAATCATTTCCTCTTTTGTAAAAACCTGTAATTTTGGAGATATTTAGTTGATTCGTAACTTAACAGTGTACATGGATGCCACCTGTCGAAAATTTCCTGAAACAACATATTTAATAAAAACTTTCAACGAAAAGAATCACAGTCGACTTATTAGTCAAAATATAAATATTAGCTTAATATTACATTTGCAAATACAGTAAAACCTCGTTATTTCAATCCTGGATAATTTGAAATAGCGTGTAATTCAAAGCTAAGAGCAGTCCCTGGCCAGCATCATAGGATTTTGTGTACTTTTTAGTACAGATTATTCGAAATACGTCTACTATGAAGTTCGAAGTCATGATCTGGTCTGGTGACTCACGAACATTTCGTTTAATTCGAAACCTTGACCCATAGTGTGTGTTTAAGTGGAAAGTTCATGCACGCACATGACAAAGGCATTGCATTTTTGTTCTCCATTTCTCGAAAATGAAATATACATTGCCCCCCAAACAGGTAACTACTTTTTACTTATTTAATATTCAACGTGAAATAAAATCGTATATGATACAAATAGAAGAATCATCTTATCCTTGCATCACTAGACCTTCTTTATTCCAGGTTCTCGAATTACTTCAAGTATACTGCTTTATCGTAGATCTCTACCTCTTCCCTTTAAGTTTTTCAGAAAAAAAACTTCAAATAAGATTAAACAAAGATGCTAAAAGCGTGCAGGGACATAAGAGATGAGGTTTCGTATTTGCCCACTCAACAAAAAAATGCCAAAAAATATAAAATTTTACCTTAGTAATTTGAGCACGATCTTCAATGTTATTCTCACTATCACTCTATGAACTGACACTTTCTTCTGAATCACTTTCAAGTAAGATTTCAGTCTACTTTACATCACCAGATATTGCTTGCATTTTTCTATCAGTTGACGCCATGATAACTTCCACTCTTTCAATCTCTTAGAAATTAAGCAATAGTAACAACGGAGATTAATGAACAATAGCTGCCTCCATACTGCATAAATGTTTCCCTCAGAGTGGCAAGAGAATATTTTTTGTGCTATCAAAGCGCTTCCCATGCGCTCTGATTATGCTTTCAGTCAAGAGCATCGTAAATATCTTTGAATGGGCTTATTTGTGCATTGATAAGTGTTTCTATCTCTCACTCTCATTATATTGTTCTCAAGAAATGCTTAACCAAGCACTAGACCAGATCTGAAGACCATTCCTCCTCCCTTTCCATATAGCTCTCAAGTGTTGACGCGAAGAAAAAAATATTCATCTCAAGAGTGAGAGACATCTCAAAGCAAATAAACAGTGCCTGCATCCCCTTCCACCACACAGTAGCTTTCGTGCAGAGGTTCGGTCAGTCTCAGCATTGAATAGGGGTATTTAGAACCCATATTTCACATAACTGCACAAAAATTAAATCAAAATTTTACATATATTATAGGTAAAAAAAACTGAAAATTGCAGAATTAAGTGCAATAGGAAAACCCAAGATTACTGTTTTGAAATATTTCAAGATTTTTCAGATTTAAGAAAATTTATTGCATCAATAAAATAAAGATGTCTAGCGACCTCCGTGGCATACCCAGTACGACCGCATATGATGTTTTCATCCTGCGTGCCCAGTACGCAGGATAATGCTGAGGGGTTTATTACAATAGAGATAGTCCATAAAATGTGTAATGCTTATGTTTGCCTTTTAGTTTTCCCTCCTCTAAAACTTGGCGTGCCACGCTAAGCTTGACTCCTACCCCTCCCTCCTGCCTGCATAACGCAATTCATGGATTTAAATTCCCTCACCAGCAGTCCCAAAGGGAGAATGTGTTTAGTACGTATTGCAGGAAATAATTCATAAATATATACCGTATTTACTCGTGTATAAGCCACACATTTTTTCCAAAATTTTCATTCGAAAAATGAAATATGCAAATACGAACAAAAAAAATTCAAAATAGGATATTCTGAAAATAATATTTCAATTTCTCCTTTTATGCTATTTTTTGTTAAAATCCGTTGGCTAGATCTCGTGATTTCCTCTAGAATGCAGTATGGACAGAATCAACATCGGAGCGATATTTTCAATACATAGTATCTTTTCGCAACGTTTGAAGTGGCCGCCTTACCTGGAAATTCCAGACTCTTACAGAGCTTACAATGTAGTCTCGAGGTATTTGATTGGTTAGATCCAACTCAGCACAACTTCAGCACAAACACCAATGCTCGGAAATTACTGTGTTACCGAGTAAATTTGGTATTTTTATGGTAATATGGTATAAATTACTGGGGGTTCAGCCACTGACTGAACTCGAACTATTCTTGCCTCGAATGCTTTTCAAGTACAACATAATGTACACCTAATGTGTCTACAATGTAACAAGTATCTTGTAAACAGATGTGTGGTATGTATGATGATTTTTTGAAAAACGATTTTACGATCTTTTAAAATCACTAGTACTCGAATATAACATGGGGGCTACTTTTAAAATTTCATTTTTTGGGAAAAAAATCATGATATACTCGGGACAATGAGGTATGGTATTTTTTTCTAGTTTATTTTTCTTTGCTTGCTTGCTTATTAGAAGCAGGTGGGAAGAAGAGGAGTAAAATTATGGATTTCTTGAGTTGGATCCTGGCAAAGTCAGTTGAGAATGGATAATTGACTTTCTAAAAACATATTTCCATTTTTGATGTTGAAAAACCCTGGGTATGGCTTATATACACTGGCAGCTTATATTCAAGTAAATACGGTAATTGTAAAATCATCACCTGTCATAACAAGTACAACCACGTTATTTTGAGAGCACATATATTTTATTACAGCTGTGTAATATGAATGGAAATAATATTACAATGCAATGTATGAAATTGCCTCCAGCTAATAAAGAATTAATTAATTAATTTTGACCATACCAATGCACAGTGGTCGTTTGGTCTGTTTTTGTAGTCAAAATGCCATTTCATGAAATGCACAGGTTTTGATAAATATGGTTGTAGAGGAGAATTTTAAGGTCCAGGCAACTTAAAAATGTAAGATTTTGACCGACTTTCTCATGTATCATAGCAGCAGGGGACTCCAAACGCACACATCCATATCTGGTAGCTATACGGCAAAAAATTCAGGCTCAAGTAACGCTCTTATGTCAGTGTTTATCATACTGCTACCTGTTTAGTATGATTTTTACTCGCTTTTCTGTGCTTATATCTGCGTAGTAAGAGCACTATTTCCCAAGCAGGAACTGAAATAAGTAGGGCTTGGCAACATTTTTAACCTAACTGCAGAATTATTTTTCCTCGAAGTTTGCATTGGGCTACAAAACAGTCACTGCTGGTCATGGCGTTCTTTTTAGCCGTGATTGGTAGCTTTTTGCCTACTCTAACGAACTGCAAAACGTTTAGCTGAGCATACCTGCACTCTACAGATTACATAAAAAATAAGCCTTGTGCTCATGTGCCTAGGTCGATGCGATCACTTGATCGCTCTCTTCTCCCTGCGCAATGGCTTTGTATGCATTCATCTATTTCCTGCCTGAATTTCTGTTTTAAAGCCCGCAGGGAAAGTGATAGGGTCTTCTCATAGTAAATTGGGCAAAGTCGGTGATGAAACCCATCCTTTCATCACCTTCCACGCTTCTCAACGTCATCAATCACGTGAAAGGCATTCTTGTGTGGAATGGAGAGTAGTGTCGGGTGTGGCTCGCATTGCACGCTGTCTTGAAAATGCCCACTTGATTAGAGCTATTAATAGACAAGTGGTCGTGCGATGAAAATGAGAGGACAAAACATCTTTACGGTCACATCATTAGGTAAGTTTGTCAAACGAATACTGATCTGCATTTCAATGCAGAAATATACCAAACGCTTTTGCAATGTGATAACGACAGCACGAAAATAATGCTCACATCACGATTTCATAGGGAATCTTTCTGTATTGCTACACAGGATTTGTAATTTGGAAGACAGTTCAGACCGAAAAATGTAGAAGGTCTGCCACTGCGTGAGTGCTTTTTTTCAAATGTTAAAGAGAAATGGCAGCAAAGCCAAAGAAAACTGGACAGATTTTTGACATCCAATGCAGACTGGCTTGAAAAAGAAATACAGGTGTATAGTGGTAAAGGTGATGAGCCCTCAACCTCTGGAACTTCAGGTGCGTCTTACTCTTTAATTTAATATGAAGCAACCAATATCGTTTTTACACTGTTAGAAGTTTATGTTGAATTGTAGTTTTGACAGACGTTTATCTGACAGTGCATTGTGTATGACTCACAGGTGTGGTAGTTCAAGTGTATATTGGAGTTTTTTGTTATTCGTAGATCTGTGTCGCAATATGAAGAAATTCACGGAATTGAGCGACAGGTCAAAGCGCAGAAGGACAGAGGAATTGCGTGAAACTACGAACGCAAATGAAATGTTATGTGGCGAGTATGAGCTTGCGCTCAGCGGGTCTGGAAGAAGTGGCTAACATGTTGCATGAGGCGCTAACTACTCCCACACGAGCTTCCAAGATGAACAACATCTGGAAAGCATCCCAAGATCAGACGAAGCAGGTAAATCCATTCACTGACAACAAGGATTTGGCGCTATTTATTGATGCCAAGCTTACGAAAGGGCAGTACAAACTCATCCACAGTTCACTGAAGTTGAAGAATGACAACATTCTCCCACAGTACAATAAACTATTAGAAGCCAAGAAACAATGCTACACCGATCCACAGTTCATCGCAATATCCAAAACAAGTGCGGAAGTGAAATTACAAGCGTTACTCGGCCATACTGTAGATCATCTTCTTACAGTGCAGGAGCATGTATTAAAAATTTCATCTGATGAGGAAAGGTCAAGCCTGACTCTTATTTCCAAATGGGGTTCGATGGAGCTTCCGGACACTCAAACTATCAGCAAATTGTCCCCAATGTCGATTTTGATGATAGAAGTATTTTTATGGCATCACTCGTACCGCTTCAGATATTCACAAGGGCAGAGCTGGAAGTACCTGATAAGTTGATTGTGTGGCAAAATCCATGTACTTTGTCTACAAGGTTTTGCAGACCCATAGGGTTTGAATTCATTAAGGAATTAACACAGGCCATTTTAAAGCAGAGAGAGAAAATGGAAGAGCAAATAAAGCATTTACGCCCAACGACATTCCGCAAGTCGCAGATCGTATGCGCTGTAACACACCAGCTCCATCTTACAATGGCGGATGGAAAGGTGGTAAATGCTATTACAGACACTGCATTGTTCCAGTCTTGTAATGTGTGCCACACAAAGCCGTCCAAAATGAATAAATTAGATCAGATTGTGAAAAAAGAAGTGAACAATGAAGCACTTAAATTTGGTATTTCCTCCTTGCACTGTTGGATTAGAAGTTTTGAATGCATGCTCTACATTGCATGCAAATTAGAAATCCATAAGTGGCGCGCCTCAAGTGTACAAGACAAGAAGAGCATCACATCGAGGAAGGAGCTGATACAAGCGGCTTTCAGAGAGAAGATGGGACTCATAGTATGTCAGCCAAAGCAAGGGATAGGGAACACTAATGACGGGAACACCGTATGGCGTATTTTTGATAATCATGTCCTTTCAGCTGATATAACTGGTGTTGATCCCTATCTTATACTGCATTTGTCAATCATCCTACATGCATTGTCCAGTCCATTTGAGATAAATGTGAGTGCTTTCCGGGAGTATGCTTTGGGTACTACCAAGATGTACATCGAATTGTATCCATGGCATGAAATGCCCGCCTCCCTGCACATACATACATGGTGCGTATATCATTTCAAATGCTCCGTTGCCTATAGGACAGTTTTCAGAAGAACCTCAGGAGGCAAGGAATAAAGAAGCAAAGCGCTACAGAGAGTTTAATACTTGGAAAATATCTCAGTGAGAATGTAACAAAGATCTTTTTCACATGTTGCTTATCACCTCCAATACTCTGATTTCTAGCGCAAGAAAATTACCGGCATGGAAAAAGAGCAGCTTTTCCCAAGATGTTCTGAAGCTTCTATGTCCTTCTCATTAAAAGTCTGCTGAGACGTACGATGAAATTGGAGATTGACCTTTCTGTGTTATTAAATCATGCTTTTCTTAGTAAAAGTTTGAAATTTTTCATAAAAACTCGTTATTTTTGCCTCTATTCCCCACTAAAGAACTACCAAAACACGTAAGTGCACTTGAAAACATGCTCAGTAACACTGATTACAGAACAACTGCATTAAGGGCAAAACTAAAGCTGCAAATTGCAAAATTTGCACTAAAATATTTTTTAACATTGTACATAAAGGTATTCATCAAAAAAGGACTGCAAAATCATATTCAGCGACCTTAGAAACTCCATTATACCAAACCAGGATAAGAATCAATGATATTTACAATTTTGACTATGAAAACAAAGCAAAACGACCACTGTGCAATGGCATGGAAAGTTTGAACGAAATTGGAGTGAATTAATATGTGATGGTTCGTATCTATTATCTATATACAATATTTCACGCAAGCATTTTCCCAATCTTTTTAGCATGCATTTTCGTAATCTTTTGGCTGAGTACGTGCGGTTGAAAGTCTTTTCTTCCGAAACGTGGTGTAAAAGAGGAATTTGAAATAAAAACTGGGAAAATTGGTTTGTTCACTCGATCCTATTTTTCACACGTGGTGGTGTTCGTGAATCATGAATTAAGTGGTCACTTCAACTCTGTTAATGAATTCGCCATGTGTACAAACTTATAAGGTCAATACGTTTTGTAGCAGAATGGATAGATAAGACTATATTGTGATTTTACTGTCGAAGTAGTGGATCGTAAGAAATTTCAGTTTTTGTTAAGTTTGTTTATTTCAAACCCGGATAATTCAAAGTTGTATTTTGGTAGTCCCTTGAACTTCGAAATAATGAGGTTTTACTGTATATCTTAACCAAGAAACATTCTTTTAAACAGTTTGCATTGTATCAATTTGCCACCCTTGGCAATAGGAAACAATTTTATTTATTGGTGTATTTAGAAACTGAATGCTTAATGTCAGTGGTTATTTGAAGAATTACAATTACAATTAAACAAGCATTTGGTGATGATGCTTTAAGCCAAAGTAAAACGTTCCTTTGATACAAAAGTTTCAAGGACGGACCGGGTGTCTGTTGATGACGATGAGCATTCTGGTCGACTGTCGACAAGCACAACTCAGGCATACGTCGCAAAAGTGCATGAGGCTATCCTGGCAGACCGAAGGTGAACAATTCATGATGTTTGTGACATCATCGGACTGTCATACGGGACATGTCAACGCATTTTGTTGGAGAATTTGATCATGAGACACATAGCTGCAAAATTTGTCCCGAGACTGCTGAGCAATGACCAGAAAGACCATCACATTGCTGTCTGCAGGGAGCTTCAAAATGTAGTTAGAGATGACCCGAACTTCATCTCCAAGGTCATACCTGGTGATGAATCTTGGGTTTATGGTTATTACCCTGAGGCCAAGCAGCTGTCGTCACAGTGGAAGTTGCCAAATTCACCGTGGCCGAAAAAAGCGCGTCAAGTTCGCAGAAATGTCAAGTCCATGCTGATCATTTTTTTGACGTCGATGGGATTGTCCACAAAGAATTCCTCACACCTGGTCAAACTGTCAATGGAAAGTTTTACTGCGATGTTTTGAAGTGGCTAAGGGAGAACGTCCAATGCAAACGCCCAGACAAGTGGCGCAACAATGACTGGGTGCTCCACCATGACAATGCACCCACCCACACTTTCTCGTTATTAGGCAGTTCCTGGCTTCCAAAAACATGACAGTCATCCCCCACCCCCCTACTCTCCTGACCTTGCCCCCTGCGACTTTTTCCTGTTCCCCAAAATGAAACTCCGGCTGAAAGGGTGATGTTTTGACGTGATTGAGGAGATTCAGGCAGAATCGCAAGAGTTGCTTAACGCGCTCACACCTGCGGACTTCCAAGGATGCTTCACATCATGGAAAAAATGCTTTATAAAAGCCCAAGGGGACTACTTTGAAGGGGACTACTTTAAAGGGGACAGTGGAAATTAGGACCTAGCGTAAGTAATTTTTTTTTATACACAAATTCCCAGAACTTTTGGGTAGCACCTCGTACTAGGGGCTCTACCCCTGTGGCCTATGGCCACCAACCCCGCTCCTTGTTTCGCTCAGACCTCAAAGCCCTTGAGGCCTAGATGGGATTTTTAGGTGTTCTTTACTAGCGAAGCGTTAATAGCGGAATGCTTTATGGGCACGTCTGGTCCGTCCATCTGTTCATCTGTCCGTCCATCTTAACTTGCATCTCCTAAACAGCTGGATGGATTTTAAGTTAATTAAATTTGAGTAATTGTTATTAAAAGTTATTGCCCAATTGTGATTTTCAACTGAATCTGTCAATTAGAACTTCCACTTTGCATAATTACTTTAATAAACTTATACTTGTATCTCATTAAATGGCATCCGTCAAGCAACAATGAAATACCAAACTTTTCTCTCCCTAGGTCTTATATGATTTGTAAGGTATAGATTAAAAAATTTATTCAGATAGAGAATAACATTTACTACAAGAAAATCCATGAGGCCACATAATTACAAGTTATGGTTCGGGAGATAAAAATTTGAGAATATCGCGAGCAAAATATAGCATATTTTGTTTACATCAATCTCTAAGGCAGTTCTCTCTGCAAACAACAATTAAAATCGATGTTTTTCTATCCTCCATCTTTATATGATCTGTGAGGTATAGTTTAGAAAATTTATTTGGATGGAAGACAAGATTTACCACAAGATAGTCCCTGAGATCACATAATTACAATTTATGGCTTTGGAGAAGAAAATTCAAGACAATCCCGAGCAAAACATCATATATTTTGTTTACCCGATCGCAAAGATGGTCTCAGCAACCAACAATTAAAATTCCATATTTTTCTCTCCCATGCTGTTATATGATCTGTATAGATTCCAAAATTTATTTGGATAGAGAACAACATTTTCTACAAGATAGTCCCTGAGACCATATAATTATGACATAGTTTCGGAAATAAAAATTCAAGAATCACCCAATCTTTCGATACCATTTCATCCGTATTTCCCATTAAGAACGCCTTTGAAATCTCTGTGTATTCCATTTATGGAGTATACTTTTCCATCTTGTTTATAAACTATATAACGTAGCTAAATTCCTTCTTTCACCATTGGTGAACTGACAGCACAGGTGATTGTGTTGTTTATAATAATTATTATTTAAATAAAAGCAAAAATGGTATTATAGTTTTTAAAAACTTCATGAATTGGTATTAATAGTCAATAAACATGAAAAACATAAGAAGATAACCTGAGCAAGCAAATTTCTGTTTGGGTAACTTAAATATCTAGATTTCATGTCAATTTCAGTTGACTATTGGCTGAGTTGGTATAGTCGAAAGCTCCCATTAGGAAATTCAAGAGTTCAAGTCCTGAAAAAGTAAAATATTTTCTTAGCAAATTTTAATGCCAAGTAATAGGGAAGCTTCGTGATTAGGTTACCGACTACAACTTGAATAAATAGAGAGATATCCCATTTCATTAGGATTCCATACACTCGTAGTGTATTCTAAAATTGGCCTTACTATTGAGGTGTAGGCTAATTCTTTTGCAGTTTTGGTGCTTTTCTTGAGATTTCTCATTACAAAGTGAAAATTCTTATAAGCTTTGGCAAAGAATTTTTCAATCTGCAAACCCCATCCTAAGTCTTTAGTCATGCTAACACCCAAGTATTTGCATTGGTCCGACTGAGGTAACAGCTCTCTGTTGATGGTATAAATATTATATAGTATATTTTCTTTATACATGTCTATTTTTACTAATATTTATGTTCATCTTATTTCTATTAATCTAATCAGTTGCTTTATCTAAGTCATTTTGAAGCACCTTTTGTTCATCTTTGCTTGTTATTTATCTATAAATAATACGGTCACATCTGCAAATAACCTTATATCTGACTGTATGTCATTAGGTAGATCATTAATATTAATTAAAAATAGTAAAGGGCCAATTACACTTCCCTAGGGTACTCCTGTGGTAGCTTTACACTCTAGAGAAATTTTCTCTTATTCTATCTCTGTTTTCTACCTTCAAGAAAATCATTAATCCAGTACACCACCCTTCAATCAGTCTTTATAGTCACTACTTGTTCAATCAGTTTATCATGCGGAATGGAATCTAAAGCTTTAGCAAATCCAGTATTACAGTATCAACTTTTTTCTCCGTCATCCAATGCTTCAGCGACGTCTTGGCATAGAGCTAATAGTTGTATCTCACATGAATAACCCACTCTAAATCCATGCTGATTCTTGAATAGCCAGTTGCCCTTTTCCCAGTAATTGTGAAGATAGTCTGTAATGATTTTTTCCATTATCTTGCACATGATCGATGTTAAACAAACAGGTCTATAATTTTGCACATTAGTCTTATTTCCATTTTTGTAAATTGGTATAACCATAGCCAATTTCCATTCATCAGGTAATTTATTGTTATTAAGTGTCACGTTGAATAGTACTCTAAGGCAGTGATTCTCAACCTTTTGCCTCTTGCATCCCACCTACCACCTTTTCAAGGTGCCCTGGTCCTACCATGATATAATGATGAACCTCACTTTTTCTTATAAATGTATTTCTATGTCTAAGTATATAAGTAGTATATTAAAAATTGATAGATGTATTTAAAAATTGTAATCATATATTAAAATAATTTTATTGCATAAATTATGAACAAAAACAAAATTGTTACCTTAACAGAAATAAGATACAAAATTTGTATTAATGAGAAACCGGGGGTTGTGTTTCATTGACAATTATATCAGTTCTTGGTTTAATACTTGAAACAGTAAGTCGAAGTGTTGGTTCAAGTTGAAGATGGTTTCTTTCCTTTATTTTTGCGGTTGTCATGACAGAGAAAGCATTCTTGCAAAGATATGTGGAAGGAAAGGGTATTAGTTTCTTAATTGCTTTTCCACCAAGTTTTTCATATTCTTTCTTCACTTTAAGCTAGGTTTCCAAAGGCAATCTCTTAAATAATGCTTTCAATATAGGATCAATTGCTAATTCAATGAGACTGTCTTGCTCTGAGACTGAAAGGGACAGCTTATTCGTTTCACAGCCAGAATGAATGAATGGATTAAATAAACAATAACAATAAACAATTCTTGGATCATCTTCAGATGGAAAATATTTATTGAATTTGGCTTCAAGTTTATTCAAATGTTCTGCAACAAGCTTAGTAATAGTATTAATGCCACACTGTTTTCTCTACGTCTGAAAAGCAATGAAATATATCAAATATTCCTTCATCGACCCTTTTCTTCCATTTTTGAATGCTGCTATCCTAGTTGCAAGGTGGAAGTCATTGTGCCTTTTAACTGCAGATTCAGTTAATTGAGAGGTGAAAATATGTCTGCCATATATGCCAATTTTGAAACTCAATTTGTGCTAGCTTTGATTTCGTTAGAACTAAGAAACAATTTCCTGTCTAAGTTCAAAGACATGAGATAACACCTTGCCATGCGACACCATCTAACTTTGGTATGCAGCACAAGAATTACATATTCGGTACCTGTCTCATCACAAAGCACTTTAAATATTTGGCTGTTTAGTGCATTTGCTTTGATAAGATTTACCACTTGATTGCTTGCTATAATTTTGCGATGCATCACACAATATGTGGTTTGTAAATCAACATTTGAAACTTCGCAAGCTTTTGCAGCGACTCCGGAGTGTGAGCCTGCCATTGCATTTCCAATCCAGGCCATTATTTCAAAAATAACTATCAATAATTCGGAATATTTCTGAACTTGTCATTTTTGTGAGCATATTACAAACCATGAAAACATCCTCAAGCAATTCCTCTTCACAGACATTTATAAGAAATCCCATCAAAATGGCACTGTTCGGAGTACCTGTGGATTCATCTAATTGAAGTGGAAACAGCTCTAATTTTTTCAACCAGAAAATGAATTGAGTGTTGATATAACGAGGCATACTTTCAACGTGATGCTTAACCGTATCGTTTGAAAGTAGGATAGTAGTAATCTTATTTACTGCTCCATCACCAAGATCCTCTCTGCAAGCATCTATCATTGCTGGTTTTATCAATGTCTCCCCTACAGTATATGACTTTTTACATTTAGCAATTTGCAAGAAGACTAAAAAGGGTGCCCAATGGGGGGTGGCACCCTTAAGTCAGAGGACAGGGAACATGGTAATTAGGAAGGGTTAGGCCATCAAAGGAAACTCAGTTGCATCCCAGTCTTACTAGCCTGCTGGGATCTGAGGTGTTTCGTGGGTCAGTCGGAGACATTTGCAGGAGGACCAAAAATGAAATCTTTGGAACTGCTTTTGTGATCGGATTTCCCATCTCTTCTTCAGTCATGAGTTTGCATAGAGATTCTCAGCAAGCTTTACTTTGCTCCTTTCCTAATGGTGATATGAAACTCTAGATAGCAATATTCTGCTAGGAAACCCACAGCCATTTGTATTCAGAATTCTTCTTAGAAGGCACATTTGGAAATACCAGTTTACCATTCTGGGTAAGTTATTACCCTCAGACCATTCTTTTGCAGTCACTTTTCTGCATATAGTCCCTCAGTTGCAATACCTGGTTACTCGAGAGAAAACCAAACTTGGGTATTTTTCAAAAATGTCCAAAACAAATGGCACAACACATTCCACAAACTTTCTCACAGACGAAACGTCTTGATAATATATTAGGTATGGTTGCTTTATCACTGCAGTATACTAGCCATGGGATATCGCAGTGGAGGAAGAGGCGCTATGGCTGGCATAATTACAAATTTTGAATTAAGGGAGTGAGAAAATCTTTAGAATGGCAGGTTGAATTAGGAGCAATAACACAGAGTAAGATCTGATGCTTTCCTGGTGAATCGATGAGGTGAAGAGTTCCCGGGTTTCCAGCCGAGTGAATATGTTTTCAACTGACGTTTCGGCACCTTCCTCAAGTGCCATCTTCAGGGGTCTCCTGAGTGCCGTACCAGATGTCATGATCTTCCAGCCTGAGGCTGGCCACGTCGCATTTCCAGCTAAGCTGCTAATGCGAGACTACTCTTAAAAACTAACTTAGCAGACTTCGATAGCCCATAAATGGGCATATATCCCTCCCTACAAGCGAGGATGCTTGTTTGAAGGGAGGGCATCCTGCACATCAAGGCTGGCAATGGGCCACTTGTAACGATCCCACCAACTAGCCCTGATGTAGCCTAGCATTCGCACCTCTTCGTGCATCGATAATGCTGCCTTGCAGTAGAATTCCTTAGACATCCTTGGCAAGAGGATGTCCAGGGGTTCCACGTTTCCGTCTAAATGCATCCGGTCGACATGGTCGTATCTACCATGAACAAGTATCAACCGGAGTGCATTATTCTGCACTACCTGCAGCCTGTAGAGGGTGGTCTTGGACACTCCAGACCAGACCGGAGCTGCATAGGTGATGATGGGCCTCACGCAGCTCAGGTAGAGGCATCTCTTAGTGTTGGCTGTCATGACATCCGGGACGGATTCTTGATAACGCTCCGAGTGCCTTGCAGCGGACACTCTCAACCTGGGGCTTCCAGAGAAGCTTCCGGTCCAGCACAACTCCCAGGTATGTGACCTCTGGGCTCCAGGGGACAACCGTCCCCATCACCGACAGGTCGACTCAAGGCGGCGCTCCTCTTCCAGGATGGAAGACGACGGCCCTGGTTTTGGCAAGATTAACCGCAATACGCCATCGACGATACCAGGAGGACAGATCGTCGACGGCACATTGTAACCTCTCCACAGCCACATACTTCTTGCTGCAATGCGACAGGAGCGCCGTGTCGTCAGCATACAGGGCAAGACTGGTGTTCCACCCAAAATCCCAGGGGGGATCCTGGGTGAAGATGTTGAAGAGTATCGGCCCCAGGACGGATCCCTGCAGAATGCCGGCGCAGATGCATCGCAGTTCCGATCCTACCCGGAGCCAAAACACCCGGAACGTCCTGCCCTGCAAGTACGACTCAATAAGTCGCACCATCCAAGCTGGGAACTGAAGTCGAACCATCTTCAACAGGAGTGCTGGATGCCACACACGGTTGAAGGCCTTCGAGATGTCAAAGAGAGCCCCCGCGACCGCGTGGTTTTTGTTGAAGGCATTGGTGACGAAGTGCGTCACTCTACCCAGTGGTTGGGTAGTGGAGTGCCCACTCCTGAAGCCAAACTGCTGCAGCGGCTTCTGGATAAGACGCTCAAAGGTCTTCCCGAATCCGGCCAGGAGAGAGATTGGCTGGATGTATCCGGGGCCAACCTCCGTCCCCGGCTTCTTCGGGAGATAGATGACCTTTGCCCTCTTCCAGGCAGACGGAAAGTATGGAATCCCGACACACCCATTGTAAATGGTGGCCAGGAATTCTACTGAGGCAACAGGAAGCTGTCGCAGGACGATATTGGGGACGCCATCGTCCCCCGGAGCCCTCCTCGTCTCGAGGCGACGAATCACTACAATGATATTGTCCCCCGAGAACTGAGGGAACTCCAGCAGGGGACTGCGGTCGAGCGTCCCCAGCACATCCGCAATCTCGTCCTCCACCAAATCCGACTCAGCTGGAGCCGGGTTAGGACAGAATACCCCCTCCAGGTATTCTGCCATGAGCCCGGCGGCTTTCTC
Organism: Tanypteryx hageni; assembly: GCA_028673005.1. NCBI lineage: Eukaryota > Metazoa > Arthropoda > Insecta > Odonata > Petaluridae > Tanypteryx > Tanypteryx hageni. Next base: position 149,255,258 of record CM054116.1, read on the forward strand.
TTCTGGAGACCTCGCGACGTAGTCCCCCTGAAGTATCAGGGAGTCGCGCCGCTGGGTTACGCATAGCCTCCTGCAGGTCTTCCAGATGGACTGATCCTCTAGGGAAAGCGTGGAGAGATGTAACTCCCATGCGTCCGAGCACATGTCTCTCAAAATGTCTGGGACGGTCCTGTTGAGGGAGTCCAACTGGATCCTGAGGTCCAGAGTGTGGTAGCGCTGCCACCACCGCCGCACACTGTTGCGCCAGGTGATGGTGTCCCTGATGCCACAGGGCAGGGCGATTCATATACCCTTGGCCACGACCACCTTCGGGATCGCAGCATCCATGGCCTGCTGGACGGTGGATGTGAGGAGGTCAACCATTCGGTCTGCCTCCTTACGCGTCCTGGGCAGTGTAGGCACAACCGGCAGCCTTTCCGCGATGAATTCACAGAAGTGCTGCCAGTCGGCTCAAGCAAGGTCCAGGCACTGCGATGGTGGAACTCGCACAGGCGAGTTCCCCAGAAGCAGCAGGGTCGGATTATGGTCTGAGGACATGTCGTAGACAGCATGCATACTCAGGGATGCCCTGATGTTGCAGACAACAGCAACATCAAGGACATCCCTGAATGGCAGAAATGTCGGCTCGGTCAGGGCGAGGACCATGAGCCCCTCTTCATCGGCCAAATTTCTTAGCCGCGCACCCCTCGGATTGGGGATCCTAGAATGCCAACTGAGATGTTTGGCATTCAAGTCCCCAATGACGATTGAGGGGCAGCCATCCCCAACGACGTCCATCATATCATCCGGGTCCCATGCTCTCCTCGGTGGGTACTACACCGAGGAGACCCTGACCCACCCGGTACAGGTCCGAACGTCGGTGGATACAGCCTCCATCGATCTGTAGTTTCGAACCAAGCAGGGACGATGTTCCACAGACTGATGGATGAGCAGGGCAGACCCACCATGCCCCGGACCTGTCTCACGCTGGTCGACCCTGTCTAAGCGATATATTACCCAGCCAGGGATCTTTCAGACGTCTGACGGGCAGAGGTGGGTCTCATTCACGGCGGCCAAGGTGGCGTTCTTTTCTTGCAGGAATGCTCGGTGCTCTTCCGTCTTCTCCTTAACACCGCAGGCGCTCCATTGCACCATGACGCTACATCCCCTAGTCCCCATTATTGGGGGATGTGACGCGCTCCTTGACCAACTCCTCCAAGAGAGAGAGGAGGAGTTGGCCGGACGTTGAGCAGATGTACTGCCTTAACGCCTTACAAATCATGGCCACCGTGTGCCAGAAGTCGGGGTCCTCATCGGACCGAGCGGTTTCCGGCGCGCTGCTCAGCGGTGTGCTACATTTGGGGCCCTGAATCGGGGCCACTATGGTCTCTGCCGACCGAATGACCTCATATTCCATGGGAGCTTCCTCGGGAAGAGGCGCCATGGCGGGGCCCTTGCTGGGGGCCACACTCTCCACTACTACATGGGCCGAGGCGACCGTCTCCTGCCGTTCCCTCTCAAGCTCTTTCATAACCCTTCGCCTCTGCTTTCGCAGAGAGTTGGCGGAGGGCCTCTGAGGTACCGGCTCCTCCCCTATGATGACGGGACCAGGAGTCGGCTGAAGAGGTGCTTCGGGGGCAGAAGACGGATCCTTAGGGGGGTCCACCTGCCTGCCTGGTTCAGCAGCTGGTTGCTGAACCAGCGTAACTACAGTCGCCGATGGGGTCAGCTTGCTAGTGCCCCCAGCTACTGCAGCATAGGGATGTGAGGCGTACACTTTCGCCGATGGAGCAACCTTCATCTTAAGAAGGGCAGGCGCAGACTGCAAAGGTGCCTTCTCAGACGCCTTCTGCACAGATTTCCTCTGCCCCTCCTCGTACCTCTGCAGCGCTTCAAGGCATACTGGGCATTCCTTGAAGGAGGACGGGTGGTTGCCCTCGCAGTTAGCGCATTTTGCCGGTTCATCAAGAGCCTTGGGGCAGTCAGATCCCCTGTGCGGTCCCGTGCACCGGAAGCACTTGGTGTCACACCTGCAGGCATGTGACACATGGCCATACCGTTGGCAGTTGTAGCAGGTCAACGGTCCCCTGCTGCTCTTGAACTGCTCGATCTTAACCGAACAGTGACAAATCTTTTTGATGGCTGATGCCGGAGGGGCCCTAGGTGTCCTCTCCAGGTTAGCAACAAAACGGCCGATGGGAATCTTCTTCCCATCCTCTATGGCCGTCATCTGATGTAAGCCTCAGACTATGAAGCCTTTGGCCGTCAGGTCAGCCGCGACATCTTCCGGGGAATAGCCCTTCCCAACGTTCTTCAACAGAAGACGCATTCCCTGGACAGACTCCAGTAGGTGGGTATGGTATTGGATGCCAGCTTCGTCCAGGATCTTTGTTGCCGCACGGTGGTGGTCTGGGGTGTGAACGATGATCCTGGTGGAGGCCCTGCGAACCTCCAGCTTAAAATCATCGCCACACACCTTAGCAAGGTCGGCGGCGATACACTTGTGGGAGAGGATCCCGTACACCGTGATCGGTGGCACGCAGACCCTCGACTTTGCCCCCTTATTGGGGCATTGCCCCACAGGGGCGGAACCCTTTCCCTTACCAGCAGGAGGGCAGGAAGACTTCTTCCTTTTAGCCTTGCAACTTGTGACAGGTGAAATCCCCATCCTCGTCCGTGCTGGCTACGGCCTCAGCACCGAGGATCGGGGCCGAACGCACTGCCAGTGAGGCTTCTGCTGGAGAGGGCGCAAGCTTTTTTGCCAAAGCGGCCTTCTTCCGCTTGCCGCGGACACCCTCTGTAACTTCCATCACCTCCTCTGAGGCGGTGGGTTTATTGCCCTGCAAAGGGCCATTTACGCCAGTCTGCGTGACATTTTTTGCACCTTTGACCGATACTGAAGAGGGCAGGACCTCTCCCGTGGCAACCGAGGTATCTTCGGGGCCACCCTGACAGGGGGCATGCTTCAATACCCGAACCGACGAGGGTGGAAGGGGTACTACCGCGGGTGTTACTCCGCAGGTGCCTTCGTGGGAGGCATTATTACTCTGACCCTGGGCAGAAGTGGAAGGGAGGGCCTCGATGGCGACTGGGGCAGCAACGGGTGCCTTCTTGGCACACAACGCCTTGTACTACGTAGGGGTGATTCGACCGAAGGAGGAGTCGCTCGAAAGCGACGACGACCTAGCACGCGAGTCGATTTGGAGGTTCCCTCCTACAAGGGCAACCGAATCCAAAGACCCCCTTGGGTCCCATTCCATAAGGAAAATTTTTCAATTCCCCTACAGAAAACTCGAATCTAGGCCCTTTTCAGGGCCAAGAACAACCGGAGACTGGTCGCAAAAGACCAGCCCCCACTCGAATACGAGACAGGTGAGAAGAAGGAACAGGTTAGCCTTCCCCTGTCTCGTAACAACCAGGCAATGCAGACTCGAACGTACCCCGGAACTCTCGCGCAGCAAGAGCGCTACAGTAACGTGCGGCGGATACTTGAATCAAAAAGCACATAAAGTGCAAAAACCGGCTTATGGACTCAGTAAACTGAAGACCAGTAAGCAGGGCTCTCGGTGAGCTATTGCCGTACCATTCTTTCATCCTTGTATATATACTACCCGGGTATTGGAGGATCGTTCCCCATTGGCTGTTGGGTCAGCCTATGGCATTCCGTGATTCCGCTTCACAATGGAGAAGGAGATAGAGGGATCCCTTCCCTTCTTGGACATCCTGGTGAGCCGCAAACCCAATGGCACATTTGGACAGTGTGTATCGCAAACCTACCCACACCAACCTATGCTTAAATGGGATTAGCCACCACCACCCCTCCCAACGACAAGGAGTGTTGACCACTCTGATTGACCGGGCAAGAGCCATTCCTGACAAAGATAGTTTAGGGGCAGAAATCAGGAACCTACTCCTCTTGTTCTGACAACGGCCATGGAGAACGGGAAATCGGCAGGGCCCTGAAAAGGGCCGTTTCCGGGAAATCGAAGAAATAGCCGGAAGAAAAACCAGTAGCCACGGCATGTATACCCTTTCTGTCAACGATTTCTGGGAGGATCTCGAGGGTTCTAGGCAGACAAGGCATCAGGATGGCACACAAACCGCCACCAAAAATCCAGAGCTTCCTACCGCAGAACAAAGACCAACTAGGCCTCAAAACAGCCAGAGTTGATAAAATCCTTTGCTCGTACGGCAAGCAGTACATCGGGCAAACGGGATGGACAATAGAAACGCGAATCAAAGAACATTCAAGGTGCATCCGACTAAATCAGCCAGAAAAGTCGGCAGTCGCAGAGCACAGCATATCCACAGCCCATCGAATTAACTTCACGGAGGCCAAATTGATTGCCAAGGCCAACGGTTTTTGGGATAGGCTAGTGAAAGAAGCCATTGAAATAAGAATTTAGAAAAACAGCATTAACAGGGACACGGGATTCCCACTCAGCAAGGTGTGGAATCCCATACTCCCCAAAATCACAGAACGCCATAGGCCGACCCAACAGCCAATGGGGAACGAGGCTCCAATACCCAGGTAGTATATATACAAGGACGAAAGAATGGTATGGCACTCAGGAGACCCCTGTAGATGGCACTTGAGGAAGGTGCCGAATCATCGGTTGACAACATATTCACCTGGTTGGAAACCCAGGAACTCTTTACCTCAATAACACAGAGCTTTGTTGCACTCTCCTATGAGGGAACGTTGCAGTATCTGTCCGATAGGTTGGTTTCTGATAAAGAAAAAATAAAAAGTCAATGGCATTAGTGATCAGTGGAATCTTTTGAATGGTATGATTTTCCATTTCTCGGGTTTATCAATCCTATCCCCTCTATGTGGGACTTTGTTGAATGAGTGTCACATGTTTTTACTGAAAGGAACATCGTCTTACATTCGCTCATAGATTTAGAATAAAAAACATAGGTATTCATTCCTTCTCAATGAATATAAAAAATAAATAAAAGTTCTGTGGCATGAATCAAATGGAGAAGGTGCCAGAAAGTTGAACCGATTGGGCCTTCAGCCGGCTGGTCCTACTTAGATGACTTTCAAATCCCATCAGTGGGACGTGTCCCACCATTTGAGGAACACAGCTCTAGAGTACATAATGCCTGGCAGCAGGACGTACTCTAGAGCAGTGGTTCTCAACCTTTTGGATCTTGCGTACTACCTACCATTGTCAAAAAACCTAGGTCCCACCAACCATTTTGTCGAAAAATCTTGGTCCCACAATTATATCAACAAAAGCCATCTTTTCCAAGAAGTGGATTTTTATGTCAACTGCATGTCAGAACCATATTAATCCTTAATGACATTTTTAAAAACCTTAAATATTGGAGTAATTTTGTTGAGAAAAAGCTATATATTAATTACTGTCGAAACTTCGCGTCTCACCTAGACGACCTTTGCATCCTACCGGTTGAGAAACACTGCTCTAAGGTATGGAACTATTGCATCTAAACCAAACTAATATTTCTCCAGCAATATTATCTGGCCCTCTTGATTTATGAATTCCCAGTATATTTTGCAAAATATCTCAATCCGAAATTCTAATTGGTTTCACCTTATTTACATTATTGGTGCTAGTGCTATCATTCCTACATTCTGTATCAGATAATCGTCTTCTTCCCAAAAACTTCAGAGAACCATTTACTAAATTCATTTGCTTTATCTTCCTCCTCTAGGATTATTTCTTCGTTCAGTTTCTTCATCATAACTTGATTGAAATTATCTTTGCACCTTCTTATGTATTTGTAGAAATGGCTTGTTGCCGGTGTCCAAGATATTTAAAAGATAATTGTCATTTTCCTTCCTTTTTTCCCATACAAGTTCTTTAAGTAGTTTCTTATATTTGATATCTAGAAAGTTCACCACCTGCAATTAATCGCCATCAATTCATTGCCAGCAATTCAATGCCGCGAAAAATTCACTGCCACGAAAAATTCATCGCCATGGAAAATTTATCGCCATGGAAAATTTATCGCCTTGTATGGATCATGTTGTTAACAAAGGCTGTATTAAAAATGGATTTGTGGACTCTATGCCAACAGAAGAATACAAGGGCAAATAATCCAACTATAGCGGTTTTGATAAATATGATAATGTTTCATTTTTTGACCAGGGACGAAATGGAAGTAATCCACATTTACAAGTAATATGCCAATTGTTTATGACAACCGAATGAGAATTTTAAAAATAATGTTATGCAGAAAAAGTTAACAAAGAGTAATGGAGGGGGGAATGGGAGTGTGTAGAGGGAGGAGGAAGGAGGAGACGTCTAAGAAATTACAACTAAACAGGTGATATTGATATCAGTCAACTAGGAATCAAATATAGGCAATATTGATATCTATCAACTAGGAATTTAACAACAATAAGGAGTATTAAAAGAAAAAAAGGAAATAAAAGTGGTGTATGGGATAGAGAGGAAAGGAAGGGGAATGTAATGAAGGATGTTATTTTTGTAGACTCAGTTGTAAATAAACAACATTAAGGAAATCTATATTTTGCTTTCCATGACCCTTATTTGAAAAATGTTAGAGGAACAGGCATTATAAATTGTCTTGATCTTCTTGTATTTAAATATCAACAAATAAATTTCTTTATGATTTCCTGAATACAATTTTGAGCACTTCCATTTGTTCACTTACAACTCGAGAATTGCAAATACCATTTTTAAAAAAATTTTACTTTCTCCAGACTGATTATAGAAAATGTATTCTTTCGTGAAAAAATCTACTTCAAGATTTCAACGGAAATACACATTTTAGTATTTTTGGACACGAACAACGTTTGCTTAAAATAGTTTATAGTTTTGGCTGAATTTCATAACTTAAGGATTATTTATGCTTTAAATTTACAATTTATAAAAAATGAAACATGTATTTATTAAAACCACTATGGTTGGATTATTTGCCCTTATATTCTTCTGTCAGCATTGAGTCCACACATCCATTTTTAATACAGCCTTTGTTAACAACAAGGCGATAAATTTCCCATGGCGATGAATTTTTCGTGGCGGTGAAATGTTGGCAGTGATTTTTCATTGGCGATGAATTGCCGATGGTGAATTTTCCTAGACCCCTTATATTTATATGCATGATTGTTCCCAAGGTTCTTCTTTTTATGCCCCCCTCCTACCCTCTTTTTCAGTAATGTTATCCTTTTATTGTAATATTTAGGATCGGAATTTGATTTTAGCATTCTTTTAGGATGAAGTTCTGCATTCCTTTGTGAATTATATTCTTGAAGTTCTCTCAAATTTCATTCACACTATTTCCTTTGCTTGCCCAGCTAGGAAATCTATTCTTTAAAAACTTCTGGAAACCAACCCTATCCCCTTTACCGTATTTCCAAATTATCATATTTTGCAATGGATTAGTTATCTTTGGTAACCCCCACTGTAATTCTAGGCATATAGCTTTGTGGTCACTTATCCCTGGCATCGTTTCGGTGCTAATGACATAGTCATGTGATCTAAGAAGAAAAACATCCAGCACATTGTTCTCTCGGGTCGGTTCCTGTATTACCTGCGTGTATCCCCCTTCATGGATCAGGCCATTAACCAGTCCTTGGACCCTCCTACCATCCGCTGAGTCTCTGCCCTATCTCAACTTTAGTAAGTTAACTGCTTAACTGGGGTAAGCGGATATATCCGCTCTCCGAAAAGATTCCTCTACTTCGTTGGGGAAAGCGGATAAATTCACAATCTTTTTTATTTCCTTACCCTTGGGAGTTCTGCCATCTACTGTATTCTTTCAAAACTACATAGAACCCAAAAAGAAACTACTTAGACTCACTCTTGTTTAGTCATACCATGTCATAATGACACAATATTTGAATGAATTTTCTTAGCGTCTTATTCATATTGAATTGTATATTATGATAAATAAAGTATGACATTTAAAATTTGTTTTATACAATTTATTGTCTAAATGCTTTTGCTACAATCTTTCCGATAGTACATGGTTTTCTAATCCAAAACAAAAATACTGCATAGTAAAATTTCTCTTGTTACGAACCGCAACCATGTTGCACATATGGCTGCAATAAAGCCCCAAACACTCGAGCAGTTCCTAAACCCTCATAAAAGTAACAGGAGCCTATGAAGAACAGAATCCTTTTGAAGCTCTCTTTTTTTCCTCTATGCACTGCAGATTTATTTTTTCTGTGCTCACGTTTGGTTGTCTAAACCAGTTTGAGGTAGTTCTTCTTTATATTGTGATATAAAGTTGCTTATCCTTGCGAAAATGTCAAAACAAGTTCCCGATTCGTTAGATGAAATTGTAAGAGAAATGGTAGTAGTTAGTTACGCCTCCAAATATGTTCCATGATATCATCTTTAAAAAATACCAGTGCTTCTGTTTTACTTTTTACTATAAAATTTTTTATAACTATTGTATATAGAAATTGCATAAGTAACATTTGTTCATTTGATGTTTATAGCCTGCATGCAAAATTTATTTAACGTAAACACTCCTGAAGCATGATAGACTACTTCATTTTTGATGATCCATCGGTTGAACGTGCTTTGTGTGGAGATACCCCTGGAGGATATGCAACCTAAAGTTAGCAATAATTCGTTTTTGCGAAATTTGCTTCAAAAATTAGGAAAAAATACTTTTAATACTTTGTAATTGGAAAAATTACTAGGTAAAAATTGTATTATTTATGAACAATTGATTTATTAAAGAAAAAGTTTAAATTTTAAATATTTAAAATTGCATGATTTTGTTAATAATGTAAAATATCCATTACTAACTTTATGGAACATCATATGATAACTAATAGGACAATAATTTGTCAAATTCAAATTATTTGAAAGAATGGTTTCACTCCTCACCAGCTGTAAGATAAGAAAATTTAATTCCCCAGTTAAGGGGTTAAGGTCTCCTGCTATGGGTCACTCCAGGTGCATGGACTCTCCAAAAAACAGGTCATTTCAAACCTCTAGCAGGTGCATGTCATCCCCATATGTATGTATGCCATAATCACATCTAGCACTCTTCCACCACGCGTGCCCACAACCCTAATACATAACATTTTGCAGTAATTTCTAACCCGCTGAAGTACAGTAGAACCCCCAAATTCATGGCTTCCAAATTCGCATGCTTCACAGTTTTGCGGGTTTTTCGACTACTGCTGCCATCTGTGAATCGGCATCCGTGGACTATGTAGCAGCAGAAAGTTTTCCTAAAAAACTGCAAAAATACATTGAAGATGATGGATACACACAACAGCAAGTATTCAATGCTGACAAGACCGTCATTTTGGAAAGGAATGCTTTCTAGAACATTTTTGTTAGTCGAAGAGAAATTGGCTCCTGGGTTTAAAACAACAAAAGACCATCTCCAATGTGCTAATGCTTTGGGGGATTGCATGATGATGCCCATGATTGTATACCAGGCTTTACACCCTCAGACATTTAAGGAGAAAAACATTGTACATGGTCTACCAGTGTTTTCGAGAGCTAAGCAAAAAGCCTGGGTTATAAGTGCACTGTTTTTAAAATGGTTTAACAAGTATTTTGTAAAAGAAGTAGAAAAATACCTTCACCATCATTCATCACCTTTGTCACTTTTTTTACCTTTTACGTGATTCAATAAATATTTTTTTGGTATATTTATTGCTAATCATGGTTACGCGAAATTATCTCTGCAAACTTGCTGTATGGCTATGGCAGATTTAAGTGACATATTATATTGGTTCTAATCCACTTTTAGCTACCATTTCATCAGTTATTGTTGTCGAAATAATGGAGAGCCAAGAACCTAACTCACATTTTCTCATAAGGCCTTTGCTTCCATTTTCGCAGACTCCAAATTTGTGGTGTTTTCTGGAACGTAACCCCCACAAATTTGGGGTTTTACTGTATGCTCAATAGCCCATTCCTAACACATACAAATACGCCCCCACCCCTCTAATCACAGTCTCTTCAATGTACTGTGAAACTATTTGGAAAAACTTTATTAGAACTTGTTCACTTCTCAGCCATGATTCCGTTCCTACTATCAAGTCTAGATTATAAGAATCTATTAATGTTGTAAATTCCTCCCTTTTATTTAATAAACTATGACAATTGACCTGAAGAACTCTTATCACTAGAATGTCCGGACTTGATCTATCTCCTAGAACCTCCCCGGCCGTCAATTTGATGGCTATGTGCTCTTTCCTTTCATTTGGCATATAAGAACAAAAATAAAGTGCAGACGTGTTCTTGTTCTATAAGTAAACTTTATTGGAACTTCTTTACAATATTCATCATATATTCAGGTACAATAAATAAAAAAATATTAAAAAACAGGATTAGTGTAAAAGTTGAACCTATAATGCAAACAGAGTGCAATCTCATGGAAAATGTTAAGAAGAATATATTTTAGTTGTTCCATTTATGCCCCGAGCATAAAGAATAGAAATAAAAGCTTCCAACTATTCCAGTGACATAGTCCAGATGTCCTGCAGTGGTCGGCATGCTTCCACCTCTATGCACTTCTGGATATGCTTGAGCATGACGTTTCGATATAAATCTGCCAAGCATTAGCCTTACTGTTTTCAGCTACATTTCACCTTGCAGTCCTTGCTTAATCTCCTGGTTCTTCCAATAGGCCTTCCCCACCATCCGCTTCAGACCCCCGTATGTTCTGCAATAACTATACCATTTCAGCTGGTGCAAAGCTATGCTTATGCACCACTATATTGTATCTCTACCTGCTCGCCGGTGATGTGCATATAAATCCAGGTCTCCTAAATGAGCATTTACACACAAAATGTGTTAGATGCCAATGTCTCATTTACATTAATCTCTCGTAATTCTCAAGATACTTAGAATAGAAAAACGATATGATACCTCTTATGTGACACTGCTGCTGCAACAGAAAATCAAATATAACACAATGGTAAAGTGATAAGGAAATGCTTACATCTATATTGGAGTGAAATTATACAAAGCAGAAATATACAAAAATATGCTTGGAGGGATAACAAAACAATACGAAAAGTAGTGGAATAACAAGGAAATTTTCCGCTGGATGGTTTAAGGCTTCTCACTCGCTGCTTGCTCGTCCTCACATTCTCTCTGTCTCCTTCCTCCTTCTCAGGTTTGACATTCGTGACTGATGGGTCATGTTCCGCAACATTGCCAGGTTAGAAGTTTGCTCGTTTGATCTGTTCTTGAGAAGAGGGCGCACCACTCACGAAAGTCTATTAGTTAAATCGCATGTTGGTAGCGTTCCCTTCTGGGCTAATGTCTTGCTTATAAAAGTAGGGACTCTGTACGTCAGCGCAAAGCTGAAGTACTCGCATAGCTGAAGTATGAGCATATGCTGAAGTGCGTGCATATGCAGGGGTGCTTGCATATGCAGGGGTGCTTGTGTATGTAGGGGTGCTTGCATATGCAGGGGTGCATCATTTGCTGGAGTTTGTCGAAAAACTGATGGGGAACTTGATAAACTGTCAGAGGGTAAAATGCTGCACGTGAGAAGTTTACAAAACAAACTAGACATTGTTGACTCTCACTATCATGAGTTATCTTCCTTTAATATAATCACTCTCACAGAATCTTGGCTTAATGATAGTGTTGGCGATAGCAGACTTTCATTTTTGAAAAGTCTTTAGATGTGATCATAATGACTGCAGAGGTGGTGGTTTACTGTTGGCAATAAATTCGTCATTACCTTCCAAAAGATGCCAGGATTTTGAATTGTGCCCAGAACTTCTGTGGTGTGAAATATCCATAGGTTTAAACGAGAGTGGCAGCTTTAAAAATAAGCTGTTTGTTGGAATTTTTTATCGCCCACCGGCAAGGGATTTGTCTGTTCTTGAATCTTTCTTAGAGTTTGTATTATGTGTTTGCTCCATTGGTGATGTTATTCTATTAGGAAACTTCAATCTCTCTATTGAAAAGCCAGACAAAACCCTAAAATTTGAAATGCCGAGAGGACAGAAAGTGAAATAGGACAACATGTCTTCCTTTTGCCAGACGTCTGGTAACCCTACCGATGAGTGTCTTTATTTCTTAAATTCTCTTTCCCATCACCATGCTACAGCTTTCAACAGAGTTGGCACTATATGTTTAATGAATGCTGCCCCATGCTTAGCTAAACCGTTATCAGTCATCTACAACAGATTCTACTCAGCTGGTTATTTTGTCTCTCTTTGGAAATCGGCAAATGTTCTCCCTTTCTATAAATTCAGTGACAGAGATTTCATTAAGTCCTACCACCCTATCTATTTACTCCCTGATCTGGCAATGATTTGTGAGTGCATCATATTAAAAAAACTTGCGGACTTCAACGTACCCTATCTTTCTTTGACCCAGCATGGTTTTCCACCATGCTTTTCTTCACTTCAGCATCATACTATAGATGCAATAAACAGAAGCTCTCAGCTAGATATTTGCTTTTTAGACCTTGCAAAAGCATTCGATTCCCTTGATCACAGACTAATACTTCATAAGCTCCAAAACCGTTACAGCCTCCATGTTAATTTCCTTTCCCTCATTGAAAGTTTTCTTTCAAACAGAATTGAAAGAGTCATCCTCTGGTCCCTCCTCTTCTTGGTCTCCTGTCCTCTCTGATGTCCTACAGGGAAGTGCTCTTGGTCCTTATCTATTTACTTTGTACATGGACGATCTTTCCGAAACTATCTCTAACCAGTTACTACTTTTTGCCAATGACTGCAAAATATTTAAGCACATTGACTCCTCCTAGGACTGCTTAAATTTACAATTAGCATTAGACAGTGCATCCCACTGCACTGGTGCTCCTTATAGAGACTAAAGCCAAATCTGGAGAAGTGCAGTGTCATCTCCATTTCTCTAAAAATTCTGCAATTAACAATGAATACAATGTTGTAGGTCTTCCAATTCAGAGAGTTCATTGATTCTAAGTTAAACTTTAAGCAGCACATCAATTCTGTTAGAAATAAGGCCACATCGTGCCTAGGGATGCTGTACAGATTTACTGATATCAAAGATCCCATTTCACTCTACACCTACTTTGTAGCTGTGTGCTCCCGCTCTTGATGTAATATTCATCAATTTGGTGCATGTCTGCTCCATCAAATCTTTCTCTCCTAGACTGTGTTCTCAATTTTTTCATACAAATTGTTAAAATTTGTGTCCCCGTTCTTCACAACTCCTCTAAAATGCAAATTTTAGCCTCTCTTAAACTTCATACTCTTCATTTTCTACAAACCTTTTCCTATATTACCTTCATCTATGGTCTCCTGAATGACAAAATTGATTGTCATTTACTGCTTTCTTTACTTAACACTCTGCCTCTGCCTCTCATAAAATGTTCCCTTTTTTTCCATGTTCCACTTTTGCTCAACTCTCTTTCCATCAACAATAATATTTACCCCTTTCCTGTGCCTCTCAGAACTGTTCTCAACCTCAAGTTCCGAATTAAGATAGTACCTACCTATTCACAGTTTACCATAAACTTTCCTCCTGTTCAGTTTATTGGCATTTCTTTGTTCATATTCTTATTGTTTTATTTATTCATTGTTGATCGATCAGCTGTAATTGACTTTGTGCTGTGAGCAAAAAATGCATCGAGCAAAGAGAATACATGTGACACAAGCGGAATGCAACAAAGTTCACGACTGACTGGCAGGAGTGAGTGTGAGACGGGGAATGGAGAGTGATGCCGATGTAGGAGAGATAAGGGAGAGAACACTAGACAACATGTGAGTTCATGGAAATGGAATTAATCAAAAACAGTACTGCTGTCAAATTGGCAGCTCCAGGTGTTCTAGGTTACTCCCCTTTTTAGGCGTTTCTTACCAGTGAAGCAGTAATAGCAGAACACCTTATGGGCACGTCTGGTCCATCCGTTCATCTTAACTTTCTTATCCTAAACCTCTGGATGGATTTTAATTTAATTAAGTATGAGTGGACATTATTTAAATTTATCACCCAATTGTGATTTGTGATTTTCAACGGATTCCATCAATTAGAACTTCCACTTTACATAATTACTTTAATAAACTTATACTCATATCTCGTTAAATGGCATCTGTCAAGCAACAATCAAACTTTTCTCTCTCTAGCTCTTATGTGATATGTAAAGTATAGATTAAAAAATTTATTCGGATAGAGAACAACATTTACTATAAGAAAGTCCATGAGGCCACATAATTACGAGTTATGGTTTTGGAGATAAAAATTTGAGAAAATCCCAAGCAAAACATCGCATATTTTGTTTACATCAATAGCGAAGACGGTTCTCTCAGCGAACAACAATTAAAATTAAAATTATTTCTCTCCCATGCTTATATATTATATGTGCAGTATAGGTTAAAATTTTTTTTTTGATAGAGAACAACATTTACTACAAGATAGTCCCCGAGACTATATAATTACGACTTAATAGTTTTGGAGGTAAAATTTTGAGAATCGCCCAATTTTTTTATTTTTTCCCCCATGAATGCCTTTGAAATCTGTATTCCATTTATGGAGTATACTTTTCCATCTTGTTACTTTCTCCATACATAGTATAGGAGAAAGTAGTATTGTTTTCATGAAAAAATCGATTTCGAGATTTTAATGGAAATACACATTTTGAGGTCCCCTTAGCACATTTTGACCATTTTCTCGATGATGTGTGTGTTTGTGACATTTTTTTGTGGGTTCTCTAACTCGGAAACTATTAATCAGGTCAATACTAAATTTTATATTTCATATTTTTAAGATTTTGGTAAAAATTAGCCAACCAGAAGTGGGTGTTGACTCTTGTTGGTTATTTTAAATATTTCCTTTAATATTTGATATATGTAAAAATGTATTGGAATAAAAGTTGTAGGAAATTTAATTTTCTACAACCTTCGTTTGAAACATTTTTCCATTGTTTAAGAGATATCTTATAAATGTTATTTTTAGCTGCCACCACCACACCACCTACCGACGACTATTGTTAACAATTGATGCTTAGTTGTCTTACTAACACTCCTTTTTATTTTATTAATTGTTGGAGCTTTGTGGCTATATCCAATATCAGAAAGCTATGGTTTGAGTTTATTTCTGTTCTTAGTAAAGTCTAATGTTTTCTTGCAGTTATATATATATATATATATATATATATATATATATATATATATATATATATATATATATATATATATATTAACTAAAGGAAAAGAAAAGGTAGTGATGAGGGTGGCAACAAGGTGTTGAGGGAAGCCCAGCGGACACTTACCAAGTTGAGGACCAAGCTGGCAGGCTGCTGGGGGCGTCGAAGAGACACGTAAAACACACGAACACAAAAACACACGCAAGCTTATCGGGCCTAAGCCCTTCTTCAGCGAAAGAGTAACGTAAAGTGACACACTGGGCGGGAAATGACAGGGTGATGTGGGAAGGTTGATGATTGGAGGAGGTGGGGAGTAGGAGGGGTGGATAGCCAATAAAGAGGGAGTGTGATGAGGTAGAGTCCGAATAGTTACAAAGTAACAAGGAAACATTGTAAGGGGGCTAATAGGGTTAGCGGAGGTTGAGGCCAGGCGGAGAGAAAGAGTCGAGAAGATGGATATGTGCTAGTTCCCAGTGTCGGAGAAGGGGGGCAGGAGTGTCATAGGGTAAAGCGCGAATAATCCTAACATTGTAGCAACTATTGAAGGGGACATTGTGGGTATTAGCGTGTAATGCAACTGGGAGGGTGCGTCTGAGAGAAACGCTATTCCGGTGACCGTTCATTCGGATGTTTAACGGATTGCTGGTGAGGCATACATATATATATATATATATATATATAACAACTTACGGAAAAGGAAAGGTAAAATGAATATATGGATGTCAACAAGGTGTTGGGATGAGGAAACCCAGTGAGCACTCACCAATCAGACGACTTCAGGTTGGCGAGGCCCCGGGGATGTCGAAGCGACACACGTAAAATAACACAAAAACACAGAAACATCACAAACGTAAAGCTTTCGGAACTACTCCTTCTTCAGCTACAGAGAGAGAACGTTTGTGATGTTTCTGTGTTTTTGTGTTATTTTACGTGTGTCGCTTCGACATCCCCGGGGCCTCGCCAACCTGAAGTCGTCTGATTGGTGAGTGCTCACTGGGTTTCCTCATCCCAACACCTTGTTGACATCCATATATATATATATATATATATCTTGTGGATGAAGGAACTTCCCACTTCTACCACGCCTCTTGCCATAGGGTCTCACCCCTGCGGCAAACCTCGCTGCCTCACTTGTCCTATCCACCTACCCTCATCTTCTTTCTCGAGTCCCTCCACCAATATCTCCTACCCCATCACCTCTAGAAGCAACTGCACCACCCGTAACGTCATTTACCTCCTTACCTGCACTATTTTTCCCGCCTTTTACGTAGGCCTCACCAGCAATCCGTTAAATATCCGCATGAACGGTCATCAAAATAGCGTCTCTCTCAGACGCCCCCTCCCAGTTGCATTACACGCCAATGCCCACAATGACCCCTTCAATAATTGCTACAATGTAAGGGTTATTTGCGCCTTACCCAATGACACTCCTGCCCTCCTTCTCCGATACTGGGAACTTGCACATGTACATCTTCTTGACTCTTTCTCCCCACCCGGCCTCAACCTCCGCTAACCCTATTAACCCTATAAGCCCCCTTACAATGTGTCCTCTGTTACTTTGTAGATATTCGCACTTTACCTCACCACACTCCCTCCTTATTGGCTATCCACCCTTCCTACTCCCCGCCTCCTCCGATCATCAACCTCCCCACATCACCCTGTCATTCCCCGCCCAGTGTGTCACTCTCAGTTGCTCTATTGCTGAAGAAGGGCATAGACCCGATAAGCTTGCGTGTTTTTTTGTTTTTCTTTTTGTGTTCGTGTTTTCAATGTGTCTCTTCGACACCCCCAGCAGCCTGCCATCTTAGTCCCCGACTTGGTAAGTGTCCGCTGGGCTTCCTTCAACACCTTGTTGCCACCCTCATCACTACTTTTTCATTTCCTTAAGTTTATATATATATATATATATATATATATATATATATATATATATATATATATATATATATATATATAACAGCTTACGGAAAAGGAAAGGTAAAATGGATATATGGATGTCAACAAGGTGTTGGGATGAGGAAACCCAGTGAACACTCACCAATCAGACGACTTCAAGTTGGCGAGGCCCCGGGGATGTCGAAGCGACACACGTAAAAGAACACTAAAACACAGAAACATCACAAACGTAGAAGCTTTCGGAACTACTCCTTCATCAGCTAAAATGTGTAGCATTAGTACCCCATAATGCAGAAAGCGTAAAATTTTTAGTATTGCAACATTTGGGGATTATTTTAAACTTTTATTTTTGCCTGTTGGAAAAACGAAAATCGCTGCGGAGATGAAAAGTTTAGAATTAAAAGAATATTTGTAATGATGAAATGTCTGTCTGAAAAATCAATGTTTTTTCAAGGTGACATGAAATATATATATACGTCTATTTAAAATGATATGTATGTAGATATGTATGTTTTGGACCCCATCTAATCTGAAAAAAAAATCCAAAGCTGCTTGCAGGGTTCGAACCACCTCACCTCTCATAGCGTAATATGAGTAATTTAGTCAGCTCATCCACCAGATCCTTGGGCTGGTGCTGCAATAAATGTGTATTTAAATTCGCATGGGAAGATAGACAAGTGTCAATCATAGCTACGAGATTAAACAAACTATTGTAATTGTTGTTGGTGTAAGAAAACTTTATTTTAATTTGGATTTGTATTGATACTAGCATTCCTACGTTTTTGAAGGGTTATATCTGCCAATACTTGTAGGTTTTTATTTATCGTAATTATTATTGATACAGTAAAACCTCTCATTAACGAATATCAAGGGACCCAATTTTTCGTCTATTCGTTATTCGGAAATTCGTTGATCGGAGGTTATTGGGTGTTGCATAACTTCAGGGGCACATTGCCTGTTAGATTATACGGGAGCGACGGGGTTATCCAAATGAAGGCATATGCTCAGAAACGGAGTAACTCTACTAAATTACGCCCATTACATCTTTTCAGGAAAAAGTATCACATAAGTGGACGATATTCAAAACGTGCCCTCAATGTTTAATAATCGGCCATATTGATTTGAAGCTCTGACGACACAATGCTTTCTTATGGGGAAAAGGGACACTTTCATTCATCTCATTTTGCAATGTTTGACAGTGGCAAGCACCAAATAACTCGGAAATGCAATGTTATTTTTTCTAGCATTGATTGGCAGGTTCTGCACAAAAACATCCTCTGCAATTTTTTATTATGTGACTTTTTTCGAGGTTGTAATGCGTGATACACGCTGAGCCTATCCTAAAGCATCTGTTGAGTTGCTAAGTTTATAAAAAATATTCACAGCAACGCCACTTCTTAACGCCAATTAATAAACTACTATTTGACCACTGGTGCGGGTTGCAAATATTTCAAAACGAAATGAATGAAAGCAGCATTTTCCTCATAAGAAAGCACTAACTGTCGTTGGCACTCCAAATCAAGACTCCAATCAATATTTTTCACTAACCTTCTTAACAACACTCCAGCTCCATCTCTCATGAATAAATTAACTATCACAAAAAAGTGTATAGGAACCACCTCACCACGACACATACCTCATTGCTACGATCTTTCATTGAAATTCCCTTTAAATGGATTAGGGGATTAATTTAATCGGGAATGATTTCAAATACAACACTTTTTAAAAAGATTTATTAATAAATCAACATTTTTTAAAAAACAAATCTATTTTTTTCTGTTTTAAATTCTTCGTAAATTCTCGGGAAACGGCATTCTCCACTTCCCTGAAAGCGTGCATAGCGGCAGCACTACAACTCTCGGATGAGAGTAAATATCTTTCCACTACATCCAGTGCTGCACATACGTCGCTCGACTTCGGCCGCACCAACTCCAATTCTCCGTCTTCCTCCATATTGGACACTTCTACCCCTTCGGGATCCTCACTTTCCACAGAGCAGGTCAACAAATTGTCGTCTACATGGGCAAAATCTTGAAAAGACGCCGAGTTTAAATTTAAACCTGCCCTTAATTCCTCCCACCCTTCTCCCTCAGGTTCCACACACTCCTCACTTGCAATGGAATCACAAAAAAATCCCGTCCTTGCATAGCAGTTTTTTACGTTTGACGGTGAGACGGCTTCCCATGAAATGCAAAGCTGTTACATTGCCTGCAAGAGGTTCCATTTAAGGAGGGTTGCATTTCCCGCCACCCTGTGCAGCAAATACTGCACCAGTTGCTGCCGATACAATCGCTTAACCTGCGAAATGACCCCCTGGTCAAGAGGCTGCAGCCTACTGGTGCAATTTGGAGGGAAGAAAACAACCCTAATGTTTCTTAAATGAATCACCTCCAAATTATGCATTGAGCAGAGATCGAGAAATAGCATAATTTTTCGGTTCTGCCCTACCATGCGTGCATCCACACCTACCAGCCAATTCCTGAATATCGATGCCGTCATCCATGCATTTTTGCTGTTGCCATAAGTGCATGGCAATCGCCTCACATCTTTAAAGCACTGCGGCTTTGCAAATTTCCTTATTACAAGGGGAGGTAACTTTTCTTACCCGTCACTGTTGGTGCAGAAAAGCACCGTGAAGCGCTCCTTGCACATCTTCCCCCCATGACACGCCTCTCCCTTCACTCTAAGAGTGCAGTCGGGAAGAAGATTATAAAAAAATCCTGCCTCGTCCGCATTAAAAATGTCTTTGGGGCTGTAGCTCTTTCCGATCAACGCCAGCAACTTCTCCCTCCAACTCTGCTCAACAGCCGGACTCACACTTGCCTCCTCTCCCGTGATCTTAAGTGTAGCCAAGTTCCACCTCTTCTTGAACTTATCCAGCCATCCGTTGGATGCCTGGAAATCGTCCATCCCTAATCTTAACGCCTCTTCTCTCGCCTGCTCCTGCAAGATAGGCCCCGATACGGGAATCAATTTGGCTCGTGCCTGGGAGAGCCAGTTGAAAACCACCCGATCGAGATTGTCATTAGTGCAGGTCCGGGCACGTTTCCTATCTGGACCCAATTGTGCTGCATTAAGGATGTCAGCGCATTGCCCGATGATGGTTGAAAGCGTAGATGGCGGGATATCAAATAGTTGGGCCGCCTCCACCTTCTTAATTCCCTGGTCCACAGCTTTCAATATTTTCAACTTCTCCTCGACAGAAAACTGTCGCCGTTTAGCCCCACGAGCAGAAGACATGGCCTTTACAAATTAAAAATCGATATTACTTCTTAGAAAAAACATAATAGCTGAATTTCAGTTGAAAGAATTATATACCATGCACTCGCGTTTCCTTAAACCAAGAAAATATTGCATTAAAGCCAATGAATTAATTTCCTGTAAATGTACTCGGGCGTTGAGATTTTTGCACATTAATTCAACACAAGATTGTTGGGGATTGTAACAATACAAGTTTTCAATGCAATATTTACGTGATCAATTTTCATGTAAGTATGGTACAAGGCCACATGGCTCAAAAACTGCCAACTTACCTTTAAGAGCAGAAAATGAAGAGCAGCAAGCACAAAGCTAAAAGTTAGCATTGTGAACTACCGTTAAGCACTAAATATCAAAAGGAATTGATATTTAACGCACTTCTTCTCACTCAATAACTTGTCGCACTTTTACACCTTCTCTCACCTAGGACACACCGGTCAATAGCGCGAGAATGCCGGAAACACAGGAAATACGTCATCATGCTAGAAAACGTGCTATGGTTGGCTTGTTGTATGCTTAACGCTAATTGGCGCGTTGGCGACTGTTTTCAATAGTTTTCCGTACTTATGTAACTGAAAAAAATGTTTAGCGAGCAAAATTTCATTCTAAAGAGGTAAATAAAAACGGAAGGGACCACTTTTTTCCTTCGTTGTTCGGAAGTTTTCGTAGTATGGAAGTTCATAGTAAAGAGGTTATAATTAGGGATTTTGTATACAAGTTTGGCGGGACCGCCGTCAATTGTTCGTTATTCGGAGGTCTTCGCTATAAGGGGGTTCGTAAGGTAGAGGTTTTACTGTAGTAAGTTTTATTTATCTTATAACCTTTTTATCTTTATTCATTTAAGATTATTCTAAAAACTTTTCCCTATGAGTTTCATTAAGAATTACGTCTTGAAAATCAAGGTACATGTAAGTTTTTGTTGAATTTTTTATTATTATTAAATTCTTATCGCTCCTCTTATCATATTGCCTTATGCATGCATTTTATTATTAATACATTATAATCACATTCGTATTGTAATACCATTAATAATTGTTAATGCGATCTTCTCAGAATAGTTCACATTGAAAATTCATTTGAACACTACTTTAGATGACTATATTTGCTTATGTAGTTTGTGCCATGAACATAATTTTATTCTTTGGAACTGTTCACTTGGCTTATTTTTTACTTTGGATGAAATCTTTTCTAATTATAGGCCTTTAAGACCAATTGTTCTTGCATTTTTCTAAAAGTCCTCACGTTTAAGTATCATATTCCTTTTTTCAGTATTTAAGATAGGTAATGCTGTTGTAAAGGATGTTAATTTGAACAAATTTAAATAAAAAATTTTAAAGTGTTGTGTTGTAGCTTAGCAATTCTTCAGCTAACTATACTTATACAATTTATTATTTTTTCATTTAAGTTAGGTGACTAAAATATGAAATATTCAAGTTTCACTCCTACTAGTATCTAAAGCTGAATTACTTTGAACTAGCAATATATTTTCATTAATTTTAAGCAATATGAATGAATAAGTCAGTATTTTTATTAATGAAACAGAAGATACTATCAATCTTCATACTACTTATATACCAAACATTCTAACGTTTGTCACTGAGTTCTCTACTTCTGTCTACCATTCCCACAACTGTAAAAAGATTCAAGTTTAAATAGAGAGATCCCCACATCACTCAAGAGCTTGTAGACACTTTTGCAAATTTTTACGCCCATGCAAGCAAAAAGGTTATCATAATTATATTGTAGAGTTTATTCATATTAAAGTATTAACTACATAAAAGTTGGTTATAAAAATTCATTTTTATATCTTCACTTGTCTCTTGAACAGTTTGTCATATAGAAAATGCTGTGAATGCCATTTTGTTTCTGCCAACTAGGAGACCCCAGGAAAACTATTTTCATTTATGGAATTGTCCCGGTTCGACTCCAGGAGACGATTATATATTTCCATATGTTGACACAGGAGTTTCAATTTTTTAAGGTGCAAGGTTTAATTCTTTCATTCATTAAAATATGGACCGAATTTCTCCGTTTTTTCTTTATTCGATGCCTAAAACTATAAAATATCTTATTCTTGCAATGTTTTGGTGTTACATGGAATAATTTCTTAGAAACACGCATTTCTTTTCAAATTTTTTTGGCTTTTTCATTCTCTTTCCCGGTGATGCCAAGGCGACCCACATTGTTGCCTCCGATTGAATTAGCATCTATTAAGCCTTCAAATAGTCAAAATAACTGTGTTATCTGCTTCGTGCTGTTTATGAAGCATCAAAATTATAGTTGTAACAATGTTTAAGTTAATAGATTATAAGGTTAATAATTAAAGATTATTATTATTCAGTAAACAGCCTGCGGGCTATGGGCATTTTTAACGATTGTCCAAAAGAAAAAATCTTTGGTACTTTGGTATTAACATTGCCCCACCTCCGCAGTGCCCTTCTGGGGGGTGAGATATGGAACTACAGGGCGATGAAAGTGGTGGGATTAGGAATTGCATGGAGCAGTACTACATTGGAACTCAGATGGGTCAGGGAAGGAAAATTTGAACATGAAGGAACATTTTACACATCTCCACTGGGTTGGGTATGTTGGTGGAAGTTTTTAGGTTCCTCCTCATGTTCAGTGTTCCCCCCTCGGATACAGTAGTGTTCATCTAAATAAACGACACCACGAATTCCTGAAGAAACATTTTAGGCATACCCACCGGATTGGGTAGGTTTGTGGAAGTGTTTTGGTTCCTCCTCACGTTCACAGTGGTCCCCCCTTGGGTAGGGAGGCATTCATCTAAATAAGACTACACCACGAATTCCGCCGCCAAAACCTTAATTTTACCTCCATGTAATTCCTAATCTTGCCACTTTCAGCACCCTGTAGTTCTATATCTTGCCTCCTGAAGGGCGCTGCGGAGGTGGAGCATCATTAATACCAATGTACCAAATCTTATTTTCTTTATTTCAATACACCGTCTGAATAATTGGTTCCGGAAAACTGATGCGAAATGCAAATTTGCAAAGTGCAAGTCCTATTTTCCCATGAGACGCCAAGTTATTATGAGAGAGTGGCTCCAAGCCAACCTAAAAAATTCACTTTTTTATCATTGATAATGCTGTTTAAAAGAAAACGTACCCGTAAATAAAAACCTAGCATTATAATGTAAAAAATACTTTTAATTACCTTCAAAACGCATAATAGCAAATGAAAACCCAGCATAACAAAGTGATTACACTTTTTTCCCCACTTGTACAGTTTACTTCCACAAAATTTCACATGTGATTTTCGATTTTCTTTTGTTCATTCTAAGGAAATGGTTTAATTTAAATTGAACTACTGAAATGGAATATTTTCCTGGATTCTGCAACAAACATTTCCAAGCTGCAAAAAAACACTAGCATTAAAAAGTGGTTCCATTTCTTTTACTAACTATGTTAGAAGTGCATAACAGAATATCAAAACCTAGTGTAATAAAGCTATGTATAACATTTCTTTTAGCAATCGCATTCAAAATACGTGGCAGAAAATGTTATGTTACATGAGGATAGCAATTCTTAGATTTACATTAAAAATTTGTAATAAAAATGAAAACCTAACAAAAAAACAGTTCCTTAAATTACATTCAAAATACAACGATAATAGCATTAAATCGTTAAATATTTGAGTCAAAAACCAGCAACCTCATACGCGAAGAATGAATATTTTCAATGTCATACCTGTAAAAGTTGTGAAAAACTAGATTCCCACTTGGACTGTAATAAAAAGTAGCACCATTGGCAGTGAAGTTTAATCTGAGCTACAAAAGAATTAAGTCGATGGTTATTGTGTTTGTTTACTTTGAAAACTGTTAATAACAAGTATTATAAATATTATATAATAATGTCCATTTCTAGGGTGCTAAAGTTTAAAACGAACTTAGAAACAAAAAAGTAGAGGGAGTTCACATTTGTTGGCATTGTAAATGCATGATGCGAAATACAAGTATTATGCACGAAACACAAGTAATGGTCATAAAGACTTTTGACGCAGAGTCCAAATTCGCGAACCCCGAGCACGCAAAGTTCAAAAAGATGTTGTGCTGGAATGTGACACTTTTTGTATGGGAGAGACAGTTAAAATTGCACAACTGTTATAAATAGCTGCTTCTTATGGAGGATATGGGATATATATATATATATATATATATATATATATCATTTTAAATAGCTGCCTCTTGCATATATAGGATATACAGGGTGTCTGGCGACTTTATGTCATAACTTCAGGATCTTATTCCTTAAGTGATTTTGAGTAAAACATGTCATGTGAACATGGGTCTGATTCTCATTTGTTACAGAACTACGGGCAATTGAAATTATCTCGTACTTTGATTTGTACAACTTAATGGCTGAAAAAATGCATTGTTTAAATAAATGAAACCAGGTTAATTTTGATATAGTGCATAATGGTATGCAATATTTCTTGTTTTCCCATTTTTTGCCTAAATAAATAACTCTTTCCTGCATTCTTTATTGATAAATTTGGCAACTGTATTTTTTATCAAATAATCATAATAAACAATCGATGGAATGACTTTTAAAATATAGTTATTTCAGTCAAATTAAGTTCCAGTGGAAGAAACTGCATTATATTATGTGGTCATGAATCTCAAAATCGTTAAAAACTTGGGCAGGAATTGCAAACTCTAGGGATGCAACCAGTGGAAACACATTTGAAGATATATTAAAATTTAGTTCCCACGCAAATGCTGATTTTGTGGGCAGTGGTGTAAATATGGGTACGCAAGTTACGCGATCACGTAAGGGCCCAAGACCAAGGGGGCCCTCACCCTCGCATCCATTGTTTATAATAATTTATAAATTTAATTATTCGTAATAAATATAAATACTTTGTTTATCAAAATTCTATATTTATGTTATTTCTATTAACCGATTAGGGATGGAGCACCACCACAGTGGTGTTAGGGTACCGTCCTCTTCTGCCCTCTTGTGTGGGGTGTGTTAATTACCTGTAGTTCCTTCTTTTTGCTAGCAGCTTACGGACAGTTTTAAGTTTCATCCTGTGAAGTTGCACGTGTTTTTCTTAAGCAGTTACAATTTTACGTGTTTTTAAACTTAGCCCTTTTTTAATTTGACAATGGCGACCAAGAGAAAATGGTGTGATGATCACAAACTGGATTTATTGTTTTCTATACCAGATGATGGAGTAAAAAGTGATATATCCTCTATCAATAGTGATAGTGATATTCAAGAGGAAGAAATTCCTGAACCATGTAAAAATATTTCACCTATAACTTTAGACGATGAATCCGATGGTGAAATTGAAGAGACAGTTGAACAGGCTAATAGAAGCAGAATGACTTGGTCCAGAAGAGGTTTGATAAATTTAGGCACTAGTCTCTCTCAGTTGACACCTGGTCCTAATACTAACTTACTTACCAGAAAATTCTTTGCCTTTAGATTATTTTGTTATTTTTTATGGGCAATATGTTGGACCATTGTGTCAAGCAGACTAAATTTTATGCCTTGCAAAATATGTCAACTGCGGGCAGAGGTGGAAATATTTGGGAAGATCTTACATTAGATGAGTTAAAAGCTTGGTTAGGTGTTATTTTTTCAATGGGATTTCATGATCTTCCAAGTCTGAAAGACTATTGGTCCACAGATAGGGCATTGAATGTATCAAGTGTATCAGAAATCATGGCAAGGGATTGATTTTTGTCAATTTTGCAGGATTTTCACATAAATGATAATTCGCGGCAGCCTCTACAAGATAGCTTAGATTTTGATAAACTCTACAAAATTAGACCTATTCTGGATAGTTTGAATTGCAGTTATAAAAAATATTATAACTTTTCTGAGTATCAAGCAATAGATGAAGCGATGGTGAAATTTACTGGTCGCTCTTCAATGAAACAATATATGCCAATGAAACCCATCAAAAGGGGATTCAAGTGGTGGGGAAGAGCAGATGGAACAAAAAGATTTGTTTTTCATTTAGAATTATATACAGGGAAAGAGACAATGAAAAAGAATAATTTGGGTTTGGGTGGAAATGTCATGATGCAACTTGCAGAGCCTCTCTTTGGATCAGGCTGCACCCTTATTTGCGATAGATTTTTTACGTCGCCAGATCTATTTATGGAACTCTCGAAAAAAGGTTTGAGAGCCATAGGGACTGCAAACACCAACCGTGTCAATTATCCCCAAAAAATTGGTAGCAAACACAAAGGACTGAAAGCAAAGTAACCAAGGGGACTGTGAGTGGCTCTCCTCCGCCCCACTCATTTCCTTAGGCTGGCGAGACAAAAGGTCTATATTCTTTTTGTCATCGTGTTACGATTCACCCACATACCCAATGCAGTCTGTGAAATGGAAGGAGAAGGATGGGTTGAAGGTGAAAGTGTGCTGTCTTGAGATTGTGAGGTTATACAATCAATTCATGGGAGGATTAGATCAAAACGATCGATTATGTAGCTACTACAGTTTGCACATTCCTTCAAAAAAGTGGTGGCATAGACTGATGTTTGATTTTATAAATAGAATGGTAGTTAATTCTTATATCTACTACAAACAAGCTACCAATAAGCCACTTTTCCCCTTAAAAAATTCTATTTGAATATAATCGGAGACCTCATTGGAGGCTACAGTAGCAGAAGGGCGTGTGGACGTAGAGCTACAGTTCCTCCTTTACATAATTTTGGAGAGTGCCACTATCCAGATCAAGTGAAAAGAAATGAGAAGAATGAACTTTTGCATAAAGAATGTCTGGTATGACGGGGCAAAGGAATTAGGAAGAGGACAATTTTTGTATATTCTGTTTGTGAAAAAGGGCTGTGCATTGACACTTGCTTCAGAGAATTCCATCTGAATCTCCAATAATTAAAGAATAAAAAGCCTCGGTAAGTACTTGAATAGTTAATATAGACTGTTAGTATGGGTCAGTGAAAGTTTCAAGCAAATTAGAGTTAACATTCTTTTTCTATCGTACTTTTCCCAAAAAGGTAACAAATTAGCTATTAGCTACTCAACTCAACATTAAAATACTTTTTACATTTTACCGTCACTGCTATCACGGTTGCTTCTCCGATGGTAAAATCTTACATAATATCAGAAGAAAATACTAATAATGATGTTTTCATAATATGCTTGATATTGAAAATTATAATAAGTTAACTGATATGCTTACTGGAATAAACTTGATGTTAATTCAATTAAAGAAAAAGGAAAAAAAATAATTTCCATAACTCGAATTTTCTATAACTCGAATAATTTTAGTTTTCCCTTGAGATTCGAGTTATAGAAGTTCTACTGTATATATACAAATATTGAAAAATATCTTTCCATTACTTGTGTTTTCTAATACTCGAATAATTTTTACTTTCCGTTGAGATTTGAGTTATGGAAGTTCGTTATGACAGTATTAATTTCCATTAAAAGCATTAAATCACTGCAATCATAACGTATAATATCAGATCCCTTTAAAAGAATTGAGGTCTTTGCCATAGTATATAAAGATTTTCTTTGTTGAAAAGGGAAAATTTATACTTTCTCGATTAAAAGCAAATATTTACGCTAATTTGGTACGTATTTTAATTCTGCCTTCAATAATAAAGAACTCTGTTCTTTCAGATAGACAACTATTCTTTTACTGAATTCGTATCCCAATTTAAAGTAATTTAAAAATGCATTTTTGGAAAGCCTTGCACTGAATCCCATGCTTTTCTTACAGAGAATTGTAGTGGAACATTGTGGTTATAAAGACCATAAATATTAACTTTCGATTTTTCTCATCGGTTGTGCCACTCGACCAACCTACATGCCAAATTTCAGATTTCTAGCCCTTCTAGAAGTAACTTATAGTTTTGTGTCAGTGAGGCACAAGTAGCTATATTATTATATTCATATGATATAAAAGCTTTCTAAGTAACTACTTGGAAAGCTTTGAAATGTGGACTTGGAGGAGAATGCAGAAGAGAAAATGGACAGATAGGATGAAAAACAATGAAGTGCTATGAAGAGTAGGAGAGAAGCAAATTATTATACAGACTATTAAAAGAGGAAGGCAAACTGGGTTGGACATTACCTGAGGAGAGAGAATATGATTCAAGACGTGTTAGAAGGAAAACTAGATTGAAAAAGGGAAAGAGGTAGGAAAAGGTTTCAGCTGATAGACGATTTGAAAGGGAAAGAGAGTTATCAAGATATGAAGAGGACAGCGGAAAATAGGAGTATATGGAGAACCAGGTTTAACCAAGAATAATCACGGACCTGTCTACGGACAGACTACGTATGATGATGATTATATAAAACCTAAGGTACTTCTAGGTATGCCATGGACCTGAAATTTGGCAGAATAATAGTTTATTAAGTACAACCAACCAGAAAATTCAAATTCAAAATTTTTAAAAAATTTTGTGGGTTATTTTTGATCCCAATATTCCATTTTGATACACCATAAGAAAAACATGGAAATCTGTGTAGAGTTTCACAAATTTGCATTTTTAATTTATTTATAATTCAGACTCGTGACAAAAAGAATTCTATAGTAAAAGAATGAGGTTTCTTATTTTTAAAGACTAAATTTATATGAGTGCCGAATTGACGAAGAAATATGTTTTTGATCAGAAAAAGCAGATGCTCAACAATAAAGAACTTCAGCGGCCATAGCAACCAGGACAATGCTTTTCAATGGGAATTGACTATCTTATATTATATTACCATAATCATAGGTGAACTTTTTATAGACTATTTGGAATCTTATATCTCCGCTGCTGTTTGGGCTATTTTCGTCATCTATAAATTGTAAATATGTGAAATCTCCTGTTCTTTAACTGTACAAATTCAACCAGAAACATTAAATACTTTCTTTTTTAAGGGGGGTTTTCCGACACCCCTGCGCTCCATAAGAAAAGCATTGGAATCAGTTTTGGGAAAATCACATTTTTAAATTAGTTAGAATCAAGACAAAGTCCGGACCTGAATGGTTGTTTTGGAAAAAGAAAGAATTTCATTTTGGTAACTGTGAAAATTTAATCACATTCTGAATTTCCCAGAAAATATGCTTTTAATACGAAAAAACTCATCTTTTGAACAATGAGAATTGTCAGTTAACATGTCCACCTCATTTGTGCAAGTGGTAATATTGAGTGTATACTTGCTAGCCCCTTGACGATATTACATCATTTTGTTTGTTTACATGGAGTTTGAACATTTTTGAAGAATCAGTGAACCTTTCTCCTTTGAATTAAAGAACCATTTTATTCGTTATTGTAGCATCATTTAAAAAAATAATCAAATTAATTTCTTTAAGCCAAGCGAAAAACATTTTAAATGGTATAAGTTAGATTAAAATAGAGCCCCTTGATGGTATTACGTCATTTTATTTGTTTACGTTTATGTTGATTTATGTCTTTATGTTGAGCCTGTTTATTCTGTAATATTTACAAAGTAGAAAGTTTAAAAGAATTTAGCAAGGTCAGTGATTTTTATTTATCACATCAATTGGAAAATTAAAAAATTAAATTATTCTTATCCTTAATCCTATAATATAGATTAATAATAAATGGAATCTTATGTTCTAATTATGAAGAAAGAAGTTTACATCTTTTGTATAATGTGTCTGATCAAATTAATTATTTAAAAAAATTTAAATCAACTTAATGTGACAGCGAAGCATCATAGGCTCTCTAGTCCATATTATAATAGCATCGCTTTAATGCTTTTTATTAGGAAAATTATTATTGTCCCATTGATTTCAACCAAAGTTGTATACATATGATTACGTCATATTTTTAAAACGCTATATATGTTATTAAATAAAAGAACGTTACTCCTTTCAATAATAGGGGTTAATGAACTCTATATAATAATAGCTTTAATTTAGTACTTCTAAAGAGAATCAGTGGGTTGTATTGTAATGCAATTCATTAAAACTACGGCATAAACTTATAACTCATTCCGAGAATACACCTCGGGGCAGTTGCAACTTGTGCCACCCCTTCTTGCCTTAATCCAGCCCTGACTGCATGTAAACAATCGTATCCTATCCAAATAGTTTCTTTGCAATTACTACACATCTCATGCACATCTTATTTGGTGTTATAGCAATTTATCTCAGCATTCACTTTATTGCCTCCAGGTTTCATGTGCAGAGTCCACATTTTTTGCTTTTTACAAAGCAAACTTAATCATAATCTGGTTAATATATAATTTTCAGAATCTTTTCCTAAATAATAATTTTTGTGGATGCTATCCAATTTCTAGATAACAAGAAGATATGCTGAATTCAGTTCTGCCCTTGTTGGACTGTGTGAAAACTTTCCAAGTGAGTTGACAAAAGGCATGCTGACAGACTTGCGTGAGCTGCGTGATGAAGTGCAGTGCTTCATGCTGAAAATGGCCTCAGTGTTTCCCAAGAGAGAAGAGCAGAACATATTCTTAATCAATAATTACGACATGGTTTTGGGTGTCTTGATGGTAATGCACTTGAAAGAATTTAGATATTACACTTTTTATTACATTTTTAAAAATCTAGTTTTACTTAAAATGCAAAAGAATGGTTTTTCAGCAAGCAATAGACACTATAGAATATTTTTGTTTCTGTATCTTTTGCAGTTAATATTTATTTGAATGACTTTTGCAGGAGTGGACACGTGAGGACTCACCTGAGGTTGAATCATTTCAGAGGTTGTTAAATCAGCAAAGTTTTGAATATGTAAAAGGTATCCTGGATCCTCATTTTGGAGAATTTTTGCAATTTGTGTTGAATGCTGAAGAATTACATACAAAAGGAAAATTAGATCAACTTCGACTTTTGGAAGGTATGATGATTCTATTTGTACGTTTGCATTTGGTAAGAAAACCTAAAAACAAAATTAACACAAGTTTTTTAAGTAATTAATTTTTAATTATAATAAATCTTTTTTCAATAATTAAATAGTATAGTATATTATAGTACAGCATAGAATGTTTTTTAAGTTCAATCTATTGTAAAACGTGGCTCAAATTTTATTTTTGGGAATTATTCTATTAATTTTAAGTGATATATTACCAAGAAATGATAGTCTTTGCCATTGTGGTTTCAATTTGTCTACAGAGATGGTACTGTATATCTGTTTTATGGCTAGTTGGGATCGTTTTCTCTCATATAATCTGTCAATCAATTTGCTCAGGTAACCATTTTTAACTGCTATTTGTTTAATCACCTGAAGTTCTTTCCTGATGTTGAAATCTGACAAAGGAATGTTCAATAGCCTATGAAGCATGGAATGAAAAACGGCAATTTTGTGAGAAATGGTGTCTTGAATTGAAGTAAATGATTTGGTCGGTGTATGTGTCTTTCCTTTCTAAATTTCTATTTACCTTTGATATGGTGATGTCTAGAAAGTTTAGAGATCCATTGATTTCTGTTTCACATGTGAATTTTATTGCTTTATTAATGAAATACAGCAATTTTTTGTGAGAAATGGTGTTTTGAAGTGAATGATATGGTCAGTGTACGTCTCTTTCCTGAAAATGGTGAATTCTAAATTTCTATTTACCTTCTATGCCATACTATAATATAATATACTATTTAATGGCAATATAATAAGGGTTTTCTTTACATTTTTACATTAAATTATGATTTGAATCTGAACACAACGAATATTTACTTTGCATTTAAACCAATATTAATTTATAAAAAACATCAACTGGAAGTTTAAGTAACATAAATAATAATTTCATTTTGCTAATAATATGAAATAATTACTGTAAAAGTATCTATATATCTCTTTAAAATTAACGAGATTCGTGAAGACACTGAATCGCTCATTTTTTAAAAAGTACTTCATTAAAGTTTTATAAATAATAACTATCATGTCATTGACAAGCTGTGTTTAACACATTTATATTCTTGTTAATAAAGATAACTGACATATGTGGAGCAAGGAATTGGAATCGCTGAAATTAATTGAATTTCCTTAAATTCTGTCGGGTATCTTTCCACTTTCATAATCGCGAAAAATAAAGGTCTATGAGAAATAAACATACACTATGTAGCTCCATTTTTGGCCACTCAAGGCGCCACATTCATTCCTGTTCAATCCAAGATAACCCCTTTTCTTCATATACAGGGTGATTATAAAGTCCTTGACAATTTTTCATATATTAATAAAATTTAAACATAACATACAACAACAGTAAACAATTTCATAAAGCCTAATTCTACAAGTTTTTCCAATGAGTGCCATTGTTATAGTTATTTATGTTGTTTGTTAGCATTGTGGTAATTGTCAATTATTGGCAGTATTTTATTATTTTTACTATTAAATTTTGAATTATTTAAAGTTTGGTTTTGGTATTGCTATCATCAACAAATTTCTTTAAAACTCTAAAAATGTTATCCTTAAACCCTGTAGTGTTTATAAGGCCAGTCACAGAAGAGAAAGTGAACTGTGCTTTATGACTAGCTGAATTAAAATCAGTTGAATCTGTAAAACAAAAGTTTAGATAGCTTCATAACAATGATTCTCCTCCTACAAACTCCTTTAAAATGAATAATTTTATAGTAACAGGTTCGGCTCATGATCAGAAATATTCCAGCAGGCCGAATGTCAGTGCAATGGCCCTAACAACTGTAGAAGGATTTATTACAAATCATTTTGCTGTTCCTCGTGTGAAATGATCATCTCTGTTTGACAATCTGAAAAACTGCGTGCAGATGCTTACAAAACTCAAGTGGATCATACTTGATTTGAAGAAGATTACAATGATAGATTGAATTTTTGTCATCAGATTAAAAGGGAAGCTTCTGAAACTATCTGAATTTTTTGTATAATTGACTTTTTCAGAAAAAGCCACATTTCATCCGAGTAGGAAAGTGCAGGTGTATCCTATGTTAAAACTGGGTTATGTTCCTAGAAAATGTGGTTGTATCATGGATGGTTTTATCATGGAGTACCTTTTCCATAGACTTACATGTTATCAAATATGATCCGTTCCAGAACCTATGGAAACATAATATGAGTTTCCTTAACTTGCTATAATATAATGATTAACGTCACCAAAATATTTAAAGTTACATATTTATTCTAGTTTAATACAATTGATTAACAAAAAAAAACAAGAAAGAAAGAAAATAGTTACAATGAGTCATTTCTGGATGCTGCAGAAGATGTTTATTCTGGCTGCTGTGATGGTTTTTCAACATTTTTGAAGACTATCTAACTTTGTGGCCAGACGGTATGCTGGCAGATGTTATGCTGACAGACATTATGCTGAACAGACTTTATGCTGACAGACAGTATGGCAAACAGACTTTATGCTGAATGAACTTCATGCCGAGCAGACATTATGTCGAACAAACTTTATGCCGAATGGACTTTATGCCGAACAGGGCATTATGTGGACAGGATGGTATAGGTGGAGAATGTTAGCAAGTGATTTATAAACAATTTCACAGAAAATTTTTACCACCAGTAGCATGTAATATTGTAAGGAATGTAATCCATCCGGAATGCATAAACAATTGAACAGATGGATTGAACCAGCAGAAGTATAAACAATTGAACTGGTAATGTGAACAGCTAGTATTGTAAACCATTGAATAGTTAATGCGAATCACAAGAAATATAAACAATTGAAGGAGTGGATGAAATCATCTGAAGTTCAGCCACTCCTCAACTTACGTTAGGGTTCCGTTCCGCAAACCTTTACATTACCCAAGTTTTACGTAAGTTGGGATTCGCATGACTACCTACACAGTCCAGTACAGTAAATAAGTCATTCGTTGGGAAAAAATCGTTCTTATCATAGAATTAAGGAAATTATTTAGACCTGTGCTATCCCTCACTTGGAAAACAGTAATGGCAAAAAGTTCCAGCCTCGCAAGCAGTGAACTGCGGCAATACTCCCAATAGGTGGAGGAACGGCACACATTAGATAACATGCTGAACAGTGGTAGTGGTAAGGTTGCAGAAGTGCAGACTCTGTCATGATTGTAATGAAAATAAGGGATAAAATATCACTGAAAATTGTGAGATGATGCCGTTGGTATCAGCACAGTTACATTGGCAACAGTTGACTGAGCATAATGCAAGCACTTTGTGGGAGATGCCATAGATCTTGAATACATTGTTGCATTTAAGATCCTACTGACAAAAAAAAAATTTGGAGACTGCCGCTTTTATGGAAGTGCATAAACATTACTATCCTCCTATATATATGTTATATGTTACTCCTCTGTAAGAAACATCTATATACATATATATATATATATATATATATATATATATATATATATATATATATATACACACACACACACACACACACACATACACACACACATACACACACACACACACACACTAGTAGAAGGTGCTTGCATACAGCAAGCATTTTATCTCACCTTGAAAAAATATTAATTTTTTAGAGAGATAATTCATCATGGAAAATGTTGGGAATGATTTTGAAATGAGAAAAAAGTCTGCTATGACCGGGAATTGAACCCGGGTCTTCCACTTGCCGGGCGGATATTCTACCACTGAAATATTGTAGCAATCAATTTTCTCGTTTTTAAATGTGGATGTTTTCTTGGTTGGGACGGAACTAGCTATTATCAAACTGCCCCAACAGATGTCCTCGAAGAGATACATAGAATAAAACTCCTCCCTCTCAAATGGTGAGATTGCCAGGCTTGGCTAGTTCCATCCCAACCAAGAAAACATCCACATTCAGAAACAAGAAAATTGATCTGCTATGATAGTTCAGTGGTAGAATATCCGCCCGGCAAGTGGAAGTCCCGGGTTCGATTCCCCATGATGGCAGAATTTTTACTTGTTTCAAAATTATTCCCAACTTTACAGTTTATGCCTGTCTGCATATGATAGTAAAACAATCACTAATTGTTGCAATTTTCGGAATATTATAATTTTTCCACATTGGGTTAATAATGCCACATTTCTGCCAAATTTTAAGTTTGTAGGATATTTAGAAGTGAAATAACATTTTTCTAATTGTTTAAATTTGAATAATTTTTTCGGTCATAATAATAATTTCATGGATACTCTAAAATGATTATTCGTTTGTATAGACTAATCTCTAAATAACTTTAAAATTTCAGCTCCCAGTCTTTCCCCCTAATATCTAAACATTTACCTATTTGTTTAAACTTTTTTTTACCAATTCCACCTATAAATAAATTTCAGCTCCATAGCACATCCGGAATTACATAAACCTTGAAATTTTGTTTAAACTGTTTCGAATTTTTAGTGGCCGTAATGTAAAGTTTTTTCAAGATTTTCAGTTTTTATAGTCAGTTTTGTACATAGTCCTACTGACAAAAAAATTTCGGGTCTGCCGCTTTTCTGGAATTGCTTAAACATTAGTATCCTCCTATATATATGTTATATGTTACTCTTTCTCTGTAAGAAATGGCTATAAATACTGTTTTTCAGAGAGATATTTCATCATGTGAAATATTTCTTTGGTTAATAAGATTTCTCCTCTTGAAAGATTTTTGTTTTTTACAAATTCTACGTATAAAAAATTCATCTCCGTAGCACATCCGGAAATGCATACACCTTGAAAACTTCTTTAATTTCGAAGTTTTAGCGGCCACATTGCAGAACTTTCCAAGATTTTCGATTTTTCTAGTCGATTTTGCACATCCTATCGACAAAAACAATTTCGAGAGGAAACATATATATATATGATACTAGTAGAAGGTGCTTGCATACTGCAAGCATTTCATCTCACCTTGAAAAACATTAATTTTTCAGAGAAATATTTCATCATGGGAAATATTTTTTAATTCAAAAGATTTCTCCTGTGCACCGATTTTCGTTTTTTCCTTATTGAACAATAATGGAGTAAAACAATCACTAATTTTTGCAATTTTAGGAATAATATAATTTTTCCACATTGGGTTATAATGCCACACATTTCTGCCAAATTTTAAATTTATAGCACAATTAAAAGTGAAATAACGTTTGTCTAATTGTTTAAATTTAAATAATTTTTGAAATTTTTATTCATTTATATAGACTGCACTCTAAATAACATAAAAATTTCAGCTCTCTAACTCGCTGCGTAGTGTCCAAACATTTACCTATTTTTTTAAACTTTAAGAATTTTTAATTGCCAAACATTAAAATATCTAAATTTGTATAATCTCTGTTTCGTTTTTTTACAAATTCTACCTATAGCAAAAATTACAGTTCCATAGCACATTTGGAAATACATTAACCTTAAAAATTTATTTAAACAATTTCGAATTTTTAGCGGCCGCATTGTTGAACTTTTTCAAGATTTTTCCTTTTTTTCTAGTCGGTTTTGTGCATAATTCTACCAATAAAAACAATTTCGAGTCTGTCGCTCTTCTGGAGGTGCCTAAACATTAGCATCTACCTCATATATGTTTTATATGTTATTCCTCCTCTGTAAGGAATGTATAATGATAGTAGTTGAAGGTGCTTGCATAAAGCAAGCATTTCATCTCACTTTGAAAAAACATTCATTTCTTAGAGAGATATTTTGGAAATATTTAGGTAAGATGGCCGCCTCAGTGAAGCGTCGTATTTTTTTCGCTCTTTTTGTTAACTTCTTTTTGGTGGAACACTCCCGTTTCTCGTCTAGTTTTTGAACTCAGTGCTCAGACGCTAATATGAGACCTCTTTTCTCAACGTATGGACGTGATTCTGTTGTGATTGTTTATAGTAGACGAAGTTTCGTTTTCCCATGTTTTTCTGCATGTGGTTTTTCCCCTGGCCTCGCTTTCACTATCGAATTTACTATCAGGACTGTGTACCTCTTATTACACCAAAGTCGAAGAGGTTCCCCTCTTGGATGAAAAATGACACAATATTATCACTGAAAAATAAAAAGCATGCCTGGTGCCTGTGGAAAAAATTTCCTAGTTTTGAATTCTGTAAATCCCACTCAGACTTACTGCGATATTGTAAATTATTAATGCGTCGTGACTATGCAGATCACGTAGAAAAAGTGTCAACCTCACTATCTTCCAATCCAAGAAAATTTTGGTCCTATATTAGTGGTTGCTGCAATTATAGTAGAATTCCTGATGAAGTAGCATATGATCAATCAAAAGCCGTAGGATCTGCCAGACCTGATTTATTTAATAAATATTTTTCTGACTGTTTTATACCTGGTACTCACACAATTGTCGACTCGAATGATGTTCATTTACTTTCACCTGTTACCTCTGATTTTTTGTCTCATCCTCAAACTACCCCCAAGGAAGTGCGTGAGTATCTTAATAGGATATCACCTCATCGTTCCTCAGGCCCCGATGGCATTAGCCCTGTTTTTGTGCGAAATTGTGCTTCCTCTCTTTCTTTAAGTATTATCCTTAACCTCTGTTTTTCGCCAGGAATTTTCCCCACCAAATGGAAATCTGCGAAAGTTGTTCCTATTCATAAATCAGGTTTAAAATCCATAATTGCTATCTGTCGCCCAGTCTTCATCCTCTGTTTGTGAAAAATTTATTCTTAATCGCCTTGATTATTTTACATCACCCTATATTTCGTCAAAGCAGCATGATTTTCTTCCCGGCCGATCCTGTTTAACTAACTTGGCTGTTTTTCAGAAACATGCCATTGATGCAGTGGCAAAGAAATCTCAGTTAGAAACCATATTTTTAGACCTCACTAAAGCGTTTGATTCCTTAGATCACACAATTCTTTTACATAAACTCCAGCACCGCTTTGGTGTTCATGGTTGTTTCCTTAGTCTGATTTCTAGCTACATAATTAATAGAAGACAATAGTATTTGTGGTGTTTCTTCTGACAGGTCAATGATATCATCTTGTGTTCTCCAAGGAAGTGTCCTTGGCCCTTATTTATTCAACTTGTTTATAGATGACTTAACGATTTCAGTATCTACTTCTCAAGCTGAAATGTTATTATATGCCGATGATTGTAAAGTTTTTCAACCAATTGATTCTCTCCCTGATTGTCTTTCCTTTCAAAATACGATTAATAATATAACAAATTGGTGTGATACTTGGCAATTGCGACTAAACTTGTCTAAATGCAGTGTTCTCGCTGTCACTCTTTGCAAAAACCCCATTCTCTGGGATTATGCAGTGCCACCCTTAAAAAGGGTGACACTGCAGAGAGATTTAGGTGTCTTGACAGACACTAAACTAAACTATTCAAAACACATTTTCATGATGAAGAGAAAGGCTCTCTCTCTTCTTGGCATTCTCTACAGATACATGGAGCTGAGGGATCCGGTGGCTTTGAGGACGTATTTCTGCTCTATTGTACTTCCCGTAATTTCCTTTTGCTCACCAATTTGGTCCTCATCCTGCATAACTAATTTACGTTTATTCGAGCAGATTATGAACTTTTTTATAAAAATTATTAGAATACGTGTTCCTTCTCTTCATTATGATACAAAAGATACAGTTCTCTCTACAATAGCTGTTGGCAATCTTTCTACCAGTTATCATAATCAAGATATTTCTTTTATTCACAAAATTTTAAATTCTCATATTAATTGCCCTGAGTTATTATCTTTTTCCAACTATCATGTGCCTTCTAGATCAACCCGATTATCACACCTTCTTCACACTAATATCCCTAGGATTTCTTTGATCCAGCGTTCTCTTTTTTCCCACCTTCCATCCTTATTAAATTCCCTCCCATTTGATCTTGACATTTTTCGCCTCTCACTTCCCTCTTTCATAAAACAATTCTCTCAGTTTTTAAGTAAGTGATACTATATGCTGATATTATTAATTATTGTGATTGTGATTGATTGTTACTTACTTATATTATATCCCTGTTTTATATTTCACTGTAAAATGGCATTTTAAAGCTGTATGTGAAATGTTTAAATAAATAAATAAAATTTCTTTAATTCAAAAGATTTCTCCTCTGCACCGAATTTCGTTTTCTCCTTATGGAATAATGGATTGAAACAATCACTAATATTTGCAATTTTAAGAATATTATACTTTTGCCACATTCAGTTAATAATGCTGTGCATTTCTGCCAAATTTTAAAGTTGTGCCACATTTAGAAGTGAAATAACATTTATCTAATTGTTTCAATTTAAATATTTTTAACGGCCGCAGTAACAATATCATGCATACATGGAAATGTTTATTAGGATGTAAATAACTTAAAAACTTCAGCTCCCTATCTTGCCCGGTAATATCTAAACATTTACCTATTTGTTTAAACTTTAAGATTTTTTAACTGTCAACAAATTAAAATATCAAAATTTGTATAATCGCTATTTTGTTTTTTATAAATTCTACCTAATAAAAAAATTTCATCTCTGTAGTACATTCAGAAATACATAAACCTTGAAAATTTGTTTGTACAATTTCAAATTTTTAGCAGTGGCATTGTTTCACTTTTTCAAGATTTTTGTTTTTTGTAGTCGGTTTTGTGCACAGTTCTACCAATAAAAAAAATTCAACTCTGCTGCTCTTCTGGAAGAGCCTAAACCAGGGGTCGGCAACCTACAGCCCACAGGCCACGTGTGGCCCTCAAGAACCCTTTATGTGGCCCACAATGCTGTAATGAAAAAGTGATCAGGAAAATTTCTCATGGGCAATTTTATATTTTTTGAGTAAAATTATGGTCTCAATGTCTTTTCGGGTGAAGTTTTAATGCTAGTAAATTATGTAGACATGATTTAGTTCATATGAAATCACAGAATCTCTAGAAAACTCCTTATTTATTCGCTCATCCGGTCCGCCGAGGCTTTCTTGACTCCTAATGCGGCCCTCCGAAGCATTCACGACTACAAATGTGGCCTGCCATACAGAAAAGTTTGCCGACCCCTGGCCTAAACAGAATCTTCCTATATATATATGTTATATCTTACTCCTATGCACAGTGGGCAGAACGACCTATTTTCCTGGAAAAAAACCCTTAGGATGAATGTTTTTCAATGAAATTGATTTTTTTTAATTGTTGATGTGTGATTATATCACAGAGAAGCCTAGGACCAAATTTTTTGCCAATTGCCTAAACATTTGGCGCAATGCTGGTATTTTCCCATTCTAATAAAATGGTGGTTTGGTGTGTGAAATAATGGAAATTTTTTTATTGAAGGTAATCTTTATTATACCTAAAGTTACATCATAAAATATGTTTTCAAACATTTTTAGCATGCATTATTTGACTTAACTGTATTATTTTTGTGAAAATTCCACTTTAGTCATCATCAATATCACTTTCACTATATTCTTTCACATCTTCCAATAGTTCTATCACATCTTAGACTACCACTTTTTTGGTAGGAAGTTTCCTCAGAGAAGATATGAGTGGGGTCAGATGACACAAGCATTATGTGTAATAAGTCCTCATTTGTGTCTACCCTGGAAGTTTTTCTGCTGTGATGACCTCTGAACCTCCTAAAATCTTTATTTTGTGCTTCCTCGCTCAACATGCCAATGGGAAGGAGGCTTACAGAAATCACATCTGAGCTATGCATCAGAATTTTGTGCACGGATGCAGGCATTGGGTATCACAGATAGGAGCTGACATATAATCTTGCAGTGTCTAAGGCATACTGATTAAAGGATTCAGCATTCACAGCATACCCGCATGACAATGTCCTAAGAATGACACCATATTTATGTATTAGAGATTCTTCAATTCCTGTGATTGAGACAGATAGATAGATAGATAAAATGTCTTTATTCGAGCAAAATTTAGACCATAAGGTCCACTCTTACATTTAACCCTTCGTCAATGTTGTAACAATAAATTTTAAAGTACATTAAATTACATAAAAAAGATTAACATAATACAGACTAATACAGAGCATAGAGAGATAGATAGATACAAATCAGGAAAACTTCTAAGAAAAACGATATTTATGGGAAAAACCTAGGAAGGACCTTGCTCGGCCATCCTAGCAAAAACCCATCAGGAAAACACCCACGAAGTGAGGGGGGGGGGGTGGAAAAAACCTGCGAAAACCCTAGATACATAAAAGAACAATATGAACGATACAATGACAATAAAAGTGAAAAAAACAAATTATATGTTAATAAGTCAAGTGAAAAAATAGTAATAATAATTAAATAAACGAGAAGAAGTAATATTTAAAATAAAATTACCATGAATGTGTAAGAAAAAATTTATCAATGGGAATATATATATATATATATACACACACACACATAATAAATGTACACTAAACAATAACACAAAGAAAAAAAGTACAATAAAAACAGGAGGAATTTAGTAAGTACAATAAATGAGGAGTGTAGGGAGACGATTAAAGATTGCTTTGATGTTTTAAAAGATGAGTTAGACTCTTGACTCGACAGGACTCTCGACTTGTTTTATCATACCCTGACGTCAATGTCATTTCAATACGCCGGAAAATTTTACGAACAAACGGATGGCGTAGCCATGGTTTCACCCCTCTCGCCAGCAGTAGCTGATTTCTACATGCAGGAATTTGAGGTCGAGGCCCTCAGTTCGGCCACATTTCGACCCAAGTGC
The DNA here is from genome assembly GCA_028673005.1 of Tanypteryx hageni. NCBI lineage: Eukaryota > Metazoa > Arthropoda > Insecta > Odonata > Petaluridae > Tanypteryx > Tanypteryx hageni. The sequence goes on from CM054116.1 coordinate 149,296,927, forward strand.
TTTTACCACTACGTGGATGACACTTTCGCCATATGGCCACATGGATGCGAGACTCTACCAGACTTTTTGAACCATCTCAACAGCCGACACCCAGTTTACGATGGAGGAGAAGAATGGGAGCCTCCCCTTTTTGGACATCCTCATTCGACACCATACTGATGGGTGCTTGGGACACAGCGTCTATAGGAAGCCGACCCACACAGACCGGTACCTCAGCAACAAGAACCACCACCAACCGGCACAATGAAGAGCAGTGGTAAAATCCCTGGTGCACCGAGCCCATGCCATCTCAGACCGAGAGAGTTTACCAACGGAGAAGAAACACCTCCAAAGGACACTCCAACAAAACAGCTACAATGCCAAGGAAGTTGACGGGGCCCTGAAAAGGGCCATTCAAAAGATTGGAAATTCTGAAGGGACCCACAAGGAAAAACCAAAAGCTACAGCGTGCCTCCCTTACACTTCAACGTTGTTGGGAAAAATAGCCAGGATTCTCTCGAAAAGAGGCATCAGGTCAGTACACAAACTACCACAAAAATTGGCAACCTCCTATGGCCAGTCAAGGACGACCTGGGACTGAAAATGCCAGGGATTTACAAAATCCCTTTCCTACGATGGGCAAACAGGGAGAACCATAGAGACCAGGGTAAAGGAGCATGTCCGGTGCATCAAGCACAACCACCCTGAAAAATCTGCAGTAGCCGAGCACTGCATCACCACGGATCATTGACTACGCTTTGAAGACACCAAGCGGCTAGCCAAATCCAACGGCTACTGGGATAGGATGGTTAAAGAGGCAATTAATGTCTGGCTCAACCCAGGGAACAGGGAAGCAAAGCTTGAGATCCCATTATCTCCCGGATTGGCCACACACCTCCACCAATAAGCTTGGAGCAATGTGCAAGAAGATAGTATAAAAACCCGGACTGAACTCCATATTGGCCTCAGTATCCCTGAAGATGGCATTGAAGTCAGATGCAGAAACGTTGGTCCTGAACGACGACATGACCCGGGCAGTAACCCGAGAAAAAATTCTCATAGACAGATGCGTTTGAAAGAGTTTAAAGAGGGAGATGTTTTTAGATTCTGATCTATGTTATTGCTGAGTCGGCATCCGGAGACTTGAAAGGATTTATTGTAGATGTTAGTCCTGTGATGAAGGATAAGGAGGAGGTTTTTGCCTCTAGTATCATGCTTGTGTACTGAATTGATTTCATTGAAGAGGGAAGAGAGGTAGTAAGGTTTGTTATGTGTAAGTATTTTATACATTATTATAAGAGTATGTAAGTTCCTTCTAGTGTCAAGTTTGAGCCATGATAGTTTATTGTAATGTTCGCTGATGTGGTCACTCTTTTTAGGTTCCCATTAAATCTCATGCAGGAGTTTTGTGTACATAGGATTTTTAATGCCAGTTCACAGGAGAGATTATTATAAACAACATCACAGTAGTCAAAGTGAGGAAATAGAAGTGTTGCCACTAAGAGTTTATGCAAGGAATTAGGTTAATATGTTTTTGAGTCTTTTGAGAGAATGCAGGGAGGAGTTGATAGTACTACAGATTTTTTTGGTATTATGAGCCCAGGAGAGAGTTTCATCTACTATGATCCCAAGATTGACTATGGATTTCTGAAAATGCAATGTGCACACCTCTAGTGATAAATGAGGGGATTCAGTGTGATATATGGAAGCCAATAATTTTGGGTAACCGATAATAATCGCCTGATTTTTTGCAAGGTTGATCTTCAGGAAGTTATTAGTGCTCCAAATAGAGAGTGAAGCTAGATCAGAGTTAATTTTAGTGATAGCATCAGGAAAATCTGGCACATGCGAGTGATAGTAGATTTGGAGATCGTCAGCGTATAGGTGATATTTACAGTGAGTGAGAGCATTTGAAATATCATTTATGTACAAAGAGAAAAGCAGGGGGCCAAGGATAGAACCTTGCAGAACGCCTCTATTAACATTTAAGGGACGAGATGATGAATCATGGGTAATAACCTTTTGAGAGCGGCCATTTAGATTCGAGAGAAACCAGTTTCGAGAAGCGAGTGAAAAATGTAGAAGTTCGAGTTTTCAAAGTAGGATGTCTTTGTCAATGGAGTCAAAGGCTTTATTGAAGTCCAATAGAGTTAGAATGGTGATTTTTCTCTGGTCCATTGCTTTGCAGACGTCATCTGTTATTTTCAATAAAGCGGTAGCGGTGCTGTGCGATTTACGAAAGCCAGATTGAAATGGGTGGGTGGGAGAGAGTGATGTGGTGAGGGAGAAAGAACTCAGGGGTGTATGGGTTAAGCAAGTGTCTCCGGTTGGTCATTAGCGAAGAGTTGGGAGAGGGAAACACAGAGGGAGAAAAATTGAGAGAAGCCGGTAGAGAAGGACATACATGAGAGTTGAGACACTTAGCGGGAGAGCAGGGGAGGGGAGTTGGTGACAGGAAAAATTCAGATGCATTTGGGTTTAGAGAGAAAGGCTGGATCGATTGGGATGTGTCGTGCTGTGAGGGCATGATGTAGATTGAGGGTATGATAAGCATGAGCGTTTGGTTAACCCCTCAAGCCCGGAGAAGATTTATTAAATCTCACCCTTATGGCCGGATGAGGTTTTTAAATTTTCACGATTGCATTGCAAAAACGTTCGAAAATATTAAAATAATCATAACTTGAGAAGTTTTCTCTTGATTTTTCTGAATTTTTTTTGTGGATTTATGAAAAACATGAAATTTTTAAATATCTATTTTGTGTATATTTTACATACAAAGATTGTTGGAGTAGAAGAGAATGTACACCAATCGCTAATTTTCCGGCATGCATTCGCATTTTATATATAACATTCAGCACCGGAAAATCTATAGAAGATATTGATGTGCATTCTTAAAAAAAATAGCTCCAATTAGTAACTATTTCATTCTGCAAGTCTACCCATCTAAACCAATTAGGTGAAAAGTTTTATGCATCTCAACTTTTTCATGTCTTGACTGGAAATTTTTAAGTAAATGTAGTATTATTGATTTATTAAAAGATGATTTATTTATAATATAAACGTTTTAGTTATACAGTCATCATTCTTAGTCATTACAGAAGTCACATAGAAGAAATGGTTGCATTTCGTTCATTGGAAAGGGAGATATGACGTTGTATAAAACACGGAAAACTTTAGCTTATAGGTCCTTCCCAAATATTTTCAGAAAATTTACACATGCGTAATTGGATTCAGCAAGAAATGCCTTATTGCTTAGTAAAAACTTCTAGTAATCTATAGTGTAAATATACGGAAGAGCTTTTCGTGATTTTTGCTGGCGTGTCCTCTTCTTGCCTACTTGCTTCATCGCTGCTTTGGCCCTGCTAGCACAACAGCGAAGCACTTATCTGAAGAGGGAAAACAGACCATATCTTCTTTCAAATGTCAAAGAAAAGGAACCCAATTTGGTGGGTTCCCTTTCCTCAGGTATTTATGGGTCAACTTTAGAAACCAAAAATCCGTAGGTCCGTGGTAAAAACTAAAATTCTATCACAAAACTAAATGTATATTATGTGTAAACAAATACTTACAAATAGATATACTCAATTCCTCACAATTTTCATCAAGATTAAAATAAAATTCTAAAGGTCTTGAAAATTATATGACAGATATTATATATATATATAAATATTTTATATCAAATTATATAAAAAATAATATATAAAAGGAACAGGAGACAGAGGATTTAATCGGCCTTACCTTAGAAATTCTGCTCCGTGTGGTAAACCTCAAAGCAGTCAATGCACAATGCTACGGTACACTGTTCACACCAATATGTGGTATCCTTCCTCTTTCCATGTTTAGTACAAACAATGCACTTTCTTTGAGGCGTCACCTTTTCCCTCACAAAATGCCTCTCTTTGAGGCGTCGCCTTTTTCCCTCACAAAATGCCTCTCTTTTAGGCGTGGCACTAAATTATCGGAAGAATGTTGGCCTTTGATTTTGAAATCAGCTGTTTTGACGTTGATGCTCTTCTATGAAGCGATGCATGAAGGATCGCGTGGTAATGGAAGGGAATGTTTACAGAAATGTTTTCACTCAACCTAATTCCATTCTTCATGAATTGCATTGTAAACATTTGTAATAAGCTGTGCATAGACAGACGTAAGATGTTTTTCTTTCTTTCTTTACATACTGACGAAGACCTTTGTTGCATGACATAAGCAAAATGTCTCCACCAGGAAAAAAGAGGAGAAAAAACGTGCTCTCCTTTGAAATGATACACAGTTCCTACATTGCATTTCAAACACCAAGGAAAGGTTCCTTGCTGCATTGAAAAGCGACTTTTATACGGAGAAACACCGTCATATTATAGCAAAATTGAAAATTCTATCGCAAAATTCAACGTTGATTATATATTTTTTAAAAGGGAAAAAATACAGGACAAACATAGATAGGAAGTACAAAGCTTCCTCTTTCAAAATATATATAGGTTATTTAGATTTAAAGAAGTCTCTAGCATCATAAGATAAAATAAATTAGGGCTGACGCAGGACGTAATAGTATATCTGACGTCCTTGAGGGGTTAATAGGCAATAATTCTTGGGAAGAGGGCATCTCAGAGTAGTAGTAGGAAGTTAGGGAAGAGAAAAGAAAGAAAGAAAAGGGAAAAAGAAAACTGTTATTATGCTCAGTAAGTAATCACGGGTGCAGAGCAGGAAGATACATACAAGCCAGATAATGAATAAACTAGGAGATATATGTGCGGAAAATAAAATTTAGAGGATAGCAAAGCATTACACTGTATAGAACGCAAACACTAGCATAAGTAACGCAAGCACTACATTTTGCAGGGTGCAACCACTACACTGAAAGGAACACATACTAGGGAGCTTAGGGAGATGTTGTGTGAGTGAGGGAAAGATAACACTATATGGAGCACTAACTGCTTATTTGGGTATGCTAAGGGAGTAAAAGGGGATAAACGGGTGCAGACACACACACACACACACACACACACACATATATATATATATATATATATATATATATATATATATATATATATATATAATATATTATATATATATATAATATATATATATATTATTAAATTGCACTGGTGGTGTAGTGGTTAGCGTGTCGGCTTTCTATTGCAAAGTTCAGGGGTTCAAACCCCTCGACTGGAGGTTTTATAAAAAAAAACTATCATCAGTGCCTGGCAGTAGGCAGCAGTACTGTCAGTATGGTATAGAGCCGAAAACAAATGATGTTGGTTGGGTCTATATCCAATACAGCTGTAGGCGTGATCAGGACGATTTGAACGGCTACAGTACTGCGATGTGGAAAGCAAGAGGGAAACTACCACATTACAATCCCTAGTAAAGATTATATGGTTGGACAATATGAGTTCTCTCGAGGTAAAACAATCCGGAGGTAAAATAGTCCCCCAATCGGATCTCCGGGCGGGGACTACCTTGAGGAAAACATTTGTCGAAAGTAAATTACGAATAGGGACTTGGAACGTAAGAACTATGAGAAAGGCAGGAAAGCTAGAGAACTTGAAAGAAGAAATAGAGTTGACATTATAGGGCTAAGTGAAACTAGATGGGAGGGAGAAGGACAGTTCGACTCGGAAGAATTCACGGTAGTTTATTCTGGAGGAAATAGTGGGGAAAGGGGAGTAGCTCTGGTACTTAGGAAAGATATGATGAAAAGCATGACAAAGATAATAGCAACGAACGATAGACTGATCGCAATAAAGCTAAAAGCAGTCCCAGTGGGCATGCTGATAATCCAGGTATATATACCAACGTCAGCTCATGACGATGAAGAAATAGATGAGATCTATGAGCAAATTAATGAAATTTACGAAGAAGACGGAAGAGGAAAGGTAAACTGCATAATAATGGGAGATTGGAACAGCATAGTCGGAGAAGGACAGGAAGAAAATGTTGTCGGGCAATACGGACTTGGGAAGAGAAATCGAGGAGGGGAGAAACTCGTAGAATTCTGCATCAGTAATGACCTTGTAATGACTAATACATGGTTCAAAAACCATAAACGAAGGTTATACACATGGAAAAGCCCAGGAGATAGAATGAGATGCCAAATAGATTACATCCTTGTAAAACAAAGATTCAGGAACAGCATAAAGAACGCCAAGGCATTGCAAGGAGCAGACATTGATTCAGATCACAGCCTTCTAATACTTGACGTAAGTACAAAGCTCAAACAAATAAGAAAAACGAGAAGAGAAAGACAAACCTGGGACCTAGAAAAACTGAAAGAAAGGCAGGATGTAGTCAGCATGAAGTTAGAAGATAACCTAAGGAAGTTGGAAAACAAACCGAAGACCGTTGATATAGAATGGGATGAAATTAAAACCAGTATCAAGGATACCTTGGATAAAGAGATTGGAAAACAAGAGAAGAAAATCAGAAAACCATGGATCACGAAGGAAATGCTGGAGAAAATGAGTGAGAGGCAAAAATAGAAAAACGTTAACAGTGAAGACGGTAAAACCAACTATAGGCATATAAACAATGAGTTGCTAAGGGTAACAGATAAAGCTAGTGAAAATTATATAAAAGGAAAATGTGATGAAATAGAACAAATGGAGAAGTTAGGACGGTACGATATGATGTATGCTAGGGCACTGGAATTAGAAGATAAGAAGTCTAATGGAATTTGTGGTAAAGGAATTATGAATACGGATGGGAAAATAGTCTCAGAAACAAAGGATGTAGCACAGGTATGGGAAGAATACATTAAGGAATTATACAGCAAACAGGCAGGAGCAGCAAAAATAGAACTGGAAAATGAGGAAAACATTGAAGAAGACAACTTAGGACAAGTATTATGGAGAGCGAAGTAGAAAAGGCGATAGTAGAACTAAAGAAGGGGAAAACCACAGGCAGCGATGGAATACCGGCTGAGATACTTAAAGTCATAGGATCAGAAGGACTAAAAGCAATCACGAAATTAATTAATAAGATTTACCACACAGGAGAGTGGCCTCAGATTTTCCTAGAAGTAACAATGATCCCTCTAAAGAAGAAGCCAAAGGCAATGCAGTGTAAAGATTACAGAACTATAAGCCTTCTGTCACACTCATCGAAGATCATCACGAGGATTCTTAATAAAAGGCTGGAGAAAAAGGCAGAAGAAATAATAGGGGAAGATCAATTCGGTTTCAGAAAAGGACGAGGAACTAGAGATGCTATAGGAGTAGTTAGAATCATATCAGAAAGGGCAATAGAATACAGTCAAGATATCTGCACATGTTTCGTAGACTGGCAGAAGGCCTTTGATAGAGTAAATTGGGTAAAGTTGATGAAGATATTAAAGGATATAGGTGTAGACTGGAAAGACAGGAGACTGATTAGGAATCTATATGAGAATCAAGTTGTAAAGGTCAGGTTTGAGAATGTGGACACCTGCGGAATAAATATCGGTCGAGGAGTAAGACAAGGCTGCTGCCTATCGCCAACCCTATTCAATATATATGGAGAAAGTCTAATGCAAGAAGCTTTAGAAGGCATAGGGGATTTCAAAATTGGAGGAAGGATTATAAGAACAGTAAATTACGCAGATGATCAAGTACTCCTAGCAAGAAAGGAAGAGGAGCTACAAAAAATGATAAATAGACTAGTGATAACAGGTAGAAAATACGGTATGGAAATAAATACAGAAAAATCCAAGGTCATTCGAATATCGGGTAAAGAAGAGAATCTGAACATAACTATTGGGGGAAAGCCATTAGAACAAGTTTCAGAATATAAATACCTTGGAAGTATTATAACACGAGAGGCAAAATGTACTGATGAGATCAAAACTAGAATAGGAAAAGCAAAAGCGGCTTTCAGGAGAAAGAAACAACTACTTACAGGGAATATAAGGGAAGATATCCGCAAGAAGTTGATAAAATGCTACGTTGGAGTATAGCATTGTATGGGGCAGAAACATGGACGCTAAGGAAAAATGACATCAAATACTTGGAAAGCTTTGAAATGTGGACTTGGAGGAGAATGCTGAAGATAAAATGGACAGATAGGATGAAAAACGATGAAGTGCTACGAAGAATAGGAGAGAAGCGAATGATTATACAGACTATCAGAAAGAGGAAGGCTAACTGGGTTGGACATTACCTGAGGAGAGAGAGTATGATTAAAGACGTGTTAGAAGGAAAACTAGATGGGAAAAGGGAAAGAGGTAGGAAAAGGTTTCAGCTGATAGACGATTTGAAAGGGAAAGAGAGTTATCAAGATATAAAGAGGACAGCGGAAAATAGGAGTATATGGAGAACCAGGTTTAACCAAGAATAATCACGGACCTGTCTACGGACAGACTACCTATGATGATGATGATATATTAGAAAGAAAAACTGAAGAAAAGGGAGGGAGAAAAAATAAACTAAGGGAAGCACTATTGAGGTGTGGAGGGTAATAATAATAGTATATTAGTAAAGCTCTTTAGCGCTGATGAGGGAGGAGGGTGCACGATGGGGGAAACTTCTTTCTTCAGTCAGGAAACAGCAACACGGGAGCACTGGGAAAGCAGGAACAGGGATGCAGAAACCTCAGGATGCGTGGGAACTCAAGGGGTTCAGATACGACAGGATCTCAGGATATAATGAAGCACAACTCGTGGAAGGAGAATTGTTATATTTTACAGTCATTTGGGTTGGAGGAAAATAAATAGTATTACAAATGTACTCTACTTTAAAACAGTTTCCTCAAAACTATGCAAAAAGTCTTACTCAAAGGGAATACTAACAATGGTGTTCACTCCTTAGGTTGGGTTTTTGAAATTCCCGCTGCAGGTTCTGTAGCTCCTTCTAGTTGGTGATATGGAAACGACCACTATTTTGGGATAAGACTACGATTTTCCCGTCTTGGGTTCAAAGAGATCTTGGGCCAGCGATTTCCTTGGTGGAGAGGAGGAGACTTTTTCACTTTTGTGTGAGGGACTCGGTGACAAGGAATGAGTATCCCTCCAACTCACGCCATACTTTCTCCCTATCTTGGTAGGATAGGTCGGGGAAATTCTGTATTTTTGCTTGGAGGACCAATACAATGTGCTTGGGAGAGCATTGTAGGAGAGACTTCTGTTTTTAGGCGGATATTGAAAAACTCACCAGCGATTTTTAAGCAGTCTTCCTGATCACTCTCAGGGATGCCATGGATCAGGAGACAGGTTTGTCTTGAGTATTGTTCAAGGGCATCGAGTCGGTTGCCAAAGTCCTCCTGTCAACTGCTGAGATCATCTAAATGCCTCAAGATGGTTTTTACATTGCCAAGAACTTTGTGGTGAAAGGAATTGAACCATTCCTCCAGCAATGCTAGCGATTCCTTCTTTTTGGAGGCCTCTTGATCCTTCACTAGCTTCAGTTCTTCTTTAAACGAGGAGACGGAGGACATCACCATCTCAACCATCGAGTGAATATCACTGCTATCCATTTCCAAGACCATCTTCACCGGGTTGTTTTTCAGGGCCATCGCAGTGGGGAGAGTGAAAATTGAGATTTGCAGAGCGACCGTAAGACACGTCAGTCACCTCTGACCATAAGTGAGTAAGTGATAGGGGAGGATTTTCAAAGAATCGGCAGGCAGTGTTCCCATCATTTGTAGTTCCACTACCCTCCTTCACTACATCAACTGGTAGACCTATTTTTGACTTGAAGTTTGCTTGAATTTCAACTTTTTTGACATCAACTATTTCTTTATTATTCGCCTTTCTTTGCCATGATTTCACCTCTAAATGATACAAGACATGGATAAGCCATTCAGAAAACCTTTTATATCCATGGAGAGTCGCCAAACCATACTCATACATGCTAGTGTCCACTACGTTTCTCTTGAATATCTTATAAATATTGTTTATTTCTTCATTGTATCGGTCACAGCATTGCAGACTTTACTAACAACCATTGTAATGCATAATTGATGTTTTACATTATTATTATTACAGCCTGGTAACTGAATCCGAGTGGGAACAAGGTTCTCAATTTGTAACAACATTCGTTCCCTTTCCCTTAAAATAACATCGGTTGTTTCCCAGACAAATTTAAGTTTGATGGGCCTACAAAACAGTGGAGGAAGGACGTGGATACTGCCATATTACAACACTATTTTTATCACCAATATTTTCTTTTGCCATCAACTGTAGGGGTACTATACATGTTAGCAACAAATCGTCTTTTAAATCTTTATCTAAACTCCTTTGCTTGTAACGTGACTGATTGCTACTACCATCAAAGCCCCATTTTGAGATCAAATGCATCTGTTAACAAATCTGCAGGCAAGCTCATTTATAACTTCTTTTTGGATCTCAAAGATTCTGTTGATAGTGTGGTTCAATAAAGCTTGCAAGTCCACTTCAGATTTACCCTCTGCTATTTTGATATTCTCTTTGGCCGGATAATAGTCTTTCTTGGCTGTGGCTACTCGGTCATAAGAAGGATTAATATCAGATTTTCTTTCTTTAGCTTGTGTCCTAATTATGTTGTAAGAGTTCTTCATAAGATCCGCTTCTATGATAAGGGATAATGCCTCAGCAGGTGAATATGGTTGAATACCTTCATTTTTCTGCGCTGATTTCCAAGCACTAGCCATTTTGCTTGCAAGAGTGGGTGTGGTCTGCAATGCCTCTCGGATAAGCATTGCTTCCTTTTGCCTGCCATCAGCTCGGAGACTCATCCCACAGGCAAAGGTAAGCACATCAGCTGAAGTGGTTGCCCTGAGAGTTTCCGTTTTCATCCTTTCGGTATGGTCGGAGCAGCTGTCAGATGTCTTTCTTGGGCGTCCTCCTAACATAATGACCATACAAAAGTATTAAGCAACAATAACAAAATTAATCTATGATGTGATGGTATAATTTATAATTCTGAGGCGAAAGGTATTATTTGAAAATCTGCCATTTACCTTTGGTTTTGTTTTGAAGATCCTTCCACAAGAATGTTTTCTTCTTTTCCAGCCAAGACTTGTTTTTCTCTATAAACCTTTCTTCTGCGTGATTGCTCTCTTCTCACCTCTTCCATACAATAGCACCATATTTGGATACCCACTTACAAATTTCATCTTCCTTCTCCCGATATTCCACATTCAGAGTACTCTTCAGGTGTGAGATAACATATTTGTATCGTTTATCCCATGTTTCATTATGTTTCTGGAAAAGTAGCATGTACAATTCCCACCATGATATTGAGAAGGCCATTTCAAAGCACTATAGTGACTTGACTCGCTTGATTCTCACTCCTGTTATGAAGGTTCAAAGTGTTCAAAAGTTCTCCCTTAAACTTCTACCCCCTCCATATACCGCTATCCCATCGCTCTTTCTATTTTGTATATTATATACCTTGTTGTGTGGTGGGGGGATATGTATTAAGGGGAGTTAGGCCTAAGCTCCATCCACATTATCATCTGACCCTTACCGCACGGCCAGCTGACATAGCGAATAAGGCATATATCTGAGGTATTTTCTCACTTGGGGGCAAATATGGGCAAGATATCTTGGTAAGCACAGTGAGAGGACTCATTCATCTTTCAATTCTCAGTGGAAACTCAGTGGAATTGCGTGGCTTTTTTTTAGCTCTACAGACAGATTTTGAATTGAAGTAAAATGTATATCTTGTGTAAAGTTTCAACCCCTGATCCACCTGTAAAACATACCTTATCATTATATATACAGTAGAGGATCGTTTATCCGGAATTCTAAACAACGGAAACATCCAAACAATGGAATTATTCTAAAAGAATTTTATCACGGTCAATTTTTCCAGTAGCGCCAATTTAATACATAATTGAAGAACGATTTGCCATATTAGTTCCGAAAGCCACCACCACCGCTTGTTGCTTTCTAACCACGTGCGAGAGAGGTGTTAAAGGTGTGTTTACAAGGTGTTAAAACTTTTTTGTTTTAAGTGGTAAACAGCAGTTCTGCAAATATTTTATTCATCCTGTCCCTCAACCGTAATAATGGAGAGAATACCCAAGAAGACGCATCCAGAAGACGTTGGGACTGGAACAAGTGCCGGCAAGAGAAAAAGACAGAATCTCACTATCCAGCAAAAAGTGGAGGTTTTGAGAAAAATAGATTGCGGCGTAAGTGTATCTCAACTTCGTCAGGAGTATGGTGTAGGACAATCTACAATATATGACATAATGGCGCAGAAAGATAAAATTTTCCAATTTGTTGCGGAATCAGATTCAATGGCCGGTATCTCAAAAAGGAAAACTTTACATGGTCCCAAGAGTAGTGACCTAGACAAAGTAGTGTATGAGTGGTTCCGCCAACGTAGGAGTGAAGGGATTCCTATCTCAGGTCCTATGATGATGGAGAAGGCAAAATCTTACCACGAACACCTAAAAATCGAAGGAGAATGTCATTATTCTACGGGATGGTTGCAGAAATTAAAAAATCGCCATGGTATATGGTATTTAAAAGTTTCTGGTGAAAAAATGTCAGCAAATTATGAAGCCGCGAAGGAATATGTTAATGATTTAGCAAAGTTGGTGGAAGAACATGGACTTAGCACGGAGCAAATATACAATATGGACGAGACAGGTTTGTTTTGGCGTTGTCTCCCACGGCATACTTTTGTTTGCATTGATGAAAAAGCAGCGTCGGGAGTAAAAGAGTCTAAGGAGAGACTTACTGTAATGATGTGTTCCAATTCTGGCGGCACACACAAGTGCAAGCTCATGGTAATAGGAAAAAGTGCAAAACCTAGAGTCTTCAAAGGCATAAAGATTTTCCCCGTGATTTACCGTGCAAACAAACGTGCTTGGATCACTCAAGACATTTTTGGTGAGTGGTTTAATGGTCATTTTTTACCTGAGGTAAGGGATCATTTCAAGAAGGTTGGCTTACCTGAAAATGCAAAAATATTATTGTTGCTCACCCTCCAGTAGAAACTCTCGTCAAGGAGAATGTTTTTGCGTCGTATTTACCCCTAAATTGTATGTCTCTCATCCAACCCATGGATCAAGGCATAATTAAAAATTTTAAATGCCATTATCGAAGTGAATTAATGAGAAAAATTGAAAATTTTGAGGGGTCTTTCAGCTACGAACGGTTCAAAAAGGATGTAACACTGAAGGACGTGGTGTGGTGTATTTCACGTGCATGGAATAAAGTAACACCCTCAGTTTTAAAACGGTGTTGGCATAATATTTTGCCAGAATCAAAATTTAATGAAGATTCCAGAGACACAGACGACTTTCTTGGATTTGATTCATCCGAACTTAATGATGATTTTGTAGAATTTGTGCAATATACGAAGGGAATTAATGCTATCCCAGACCTAACCGATAATGAAATTGAGGGATGGATTGAATGTGATAAAAATGCTCCTATTTGTCAAACTTTTACTGACATTGAAATTATCGATGCTGTTATTGGCCCCATGTTAAATGAGAGTGAAGACAGCGAGGACAGTGATGTGTTAGTTGACGAGGAGAAGAAAATGACTATGTCCGAGGCTATTGTATGTTGTGATAATCTTATCAAGTTCATGGAGCAAAGGTCCTTTACAACTGAGCAGGAGGTACTCCAGATGTGCATGCTGAAAGAAAAATTTGAAAAAGAAGGGCGTAGCAAGTGCAAGCAGATGACACTGACAGATTTTTTTAAAAGAACTGTTTCATCATCCTCTCCTTCAGTTTCTGCAGATGCTGTTACCACAAATCCTACTGTTAAGTGATTCTCTACATCCCTATCTGCAGATCAACAAGGATTTCCAGGTAAATAAAATTTCAATTTTTATTTCTATATGCTTCTTTTTCGCGGTTTTTACGGAAATGAGTGGGCTTTGAAAATTGAGAATTTTCTTAATAATGATTATTATATACATGTAGTATAAAATAGTTATTATTTTATGTACGAACGAGTAGACCGATCATTGTAAAATTGTTTTGGGGTGTTTATCGCATGTTGACGAGCGAATTAGATTGGCTTACATCCAGATCGTGTGGGAGTACGCACACAGCATGGTATCCGAAGTGAAATCTATTTGCATGATAGTAAAATAATATTAACCAGTTATGTATGTCTACTTCAAATTATGTAATTATATTATATTATATTTTTGTCAACTTACGTTGTAACATACATATTATTTTTTTCCGTTTTCAGATATACCCAACTACGTCTTCCATTGCTGCAAAATTGATGACGATATTTAATACATACATTCTCAAATTCATCGCATGAAAAGTTTTCATTAAATTAAAGATTTTCTAAAACATATACTCTTTTTAAACTCATTTATTTCTTACCCTACTTTAGTCCCGTATTACGTATTATACATATTACGTGCTTAAACGTCTTTTTTTGAATTGTGCTCTTTTGTAGTTAAGCTATTTAAACAGCGGAAATATCGTTCATCCGGAAGAGGCCAGGTTACGGACATTCCGAATAAACGATCTTCTACTGTAGATGTTCCTTACAGAGGAGGAGGATATAACATATGTATTATATATAGATTCTTCTTACAGAGGAGGAACATCATCATTATATACAGACATTCCTTACAGAGGAGGATATAACATACTAGTAGAAGGTGCTTGCATTCTGCACGCATATCCTCTCACCTTAAAAAAAACATTCATTTTTCAGACAGATATTTCATCATTACAAATATTTTTTTAATTCAAAAGATTTCACCTCCACAGGGATTTTCATTTTTCCCATACGTAAAAATTGTAGATTAAAAATATCCCCAAACCTTGCAATTTGAAGAATTGTATACTTTCTCCATTATGGGGTACTAACGCTACACATTTCTGCCAAATTTTAAAGTTGTAGCACTTCTAGAAGTGAAATAATATTTTTCTGTTTAAATTTTAAACATTTTTAACGGCCGCCACAATATATTTATGGAGAGATTCAAATGTTTATTTGTGCAAATGCATTACTCTGTAAATAACTTGAAAATTTCAGCTTCCTAGCTCATCCCGTAGTACCTAAACAGTTATCTATTTGTTTAAAATTTAAGAATTTTTAACGGCAACACAAAGTAAAATATCAAAATTTCTATAATCCCTATTTAGTTTTTTTGCAACGCCTACCTCTAAAAAAAATTCAGATCCGAAGCACATTAGGGTATACATAAACCTTGAAAATTTGTTTAAACAATTGCGAATTTTTAGCGGCCGCATTGTTGCAATTTTTCAATATTTTATTTTTTTCTAGTTGGTTTTGCACATAATCCTACCTAAGAAATAAATTTCGAATCTCCAGCTCATCTGGAAGTGCCTAAACATTAGTATCTTCCTATATATATCTTATATCATCCTCTGTAAGGATAGTGTATATATAATGACTAGTAGAAGGTGCTTGCATACTGCAAGCATTTCATCTCAACTTGAAAAAATATTAACTTTTTATAGAAATATTACATCATGGGAAGTATTTCTTTAATTCAAAAGATTTCTACTAGGGACCAAATTTTTTTTCTTTATGAAACAATAATGGAGTAAAAGAATTGCTAATTTTTGCAAGTTTATGAATATTTTACGTTTTCCACATTGGGTGAATAATGCCACACATTTATGCCAAATTTTAAATTTGTAGCACATTTAGAAATGAAATAACATTTATTGAATTGTTTAAATTTCAATAATTTTTAACAGCCGTAATAAGAATTTCAAAGATACAATGAAATACTTCTTCGTTTAAATAGACTAAACTCTAATTAACTTGAAAATTTCAGCTGTCTAACTCGCCCCGTACTATCTAAACATTTACCTATTTGTGTAAACTTTAAGAATTGTTTACTACCCAACAAATTAAAATATCAAAATTTATATAATTCTAATTTCGTTTTTTTATATTTTCTACGTCTAAAAAAAATTTCAGCTCCGTAGCACATTTGGAAATACATGAACCTTGAAAATTTATTTAAACAATTGTGAATTTTTAGCGGCCGCATTGTTGTACTTTTTCAATGTTTTCGTTTTTTTTATTCAGTTTTTTACAAAATCCTCCTCAAGAAAAAAATTTCGAATCTACAGCTCGTCTGGAAGTGCCTAAACATTAGTATCCTCTTATATCTTTGTACAGGGTGTCTGGCGACTTTTTGTCATAACTTCGGGTTCTTATTCCTTAAGTGATTTTGAGTAAAAAATGTCATATGAACATGGGTCCCATTCTCATTTGTTACAGAGCTACCGGCAATTGAAATTATCTCGTACTCTGATTTGTACAACTTAATGGCTGAAAAAATGCATAGTTTAAATAATTATTCGTATCCATTGTTTTTTGTTGAAAAATGTATTATTTAAATAATCATTCGTTTACATTGATACTTAATCCATTGTTACATCAATGAGAAGTGTGATGCTTGCACGACAGACATGGACGTAATTTGCAAGCTCGCAGGCAGAATGTCAATAGAATGTAAGCTAGCATTCAGTGTAGTGCGCTGTTACACGTGTGGTATCATTAACTTTCAATAATGCTGTATACATTTCCAATTAAGAGTATGCGGATATGTACTTTAGGTACGGGTTTTGTGATGGATACTCCGTTGCTGCCGTTTATGAATACCGACGATGATTTTCACAAACAAGAGCACCAGATCGACGTGCCTTTATTCAAGTTCACCGACATTTACGAAAAAATGGCTCATTTCCTTGTGTATTTGAGAGCTGAATGTTGTACAAATCAAAGTACGAGATAATTTCAATTGCCCACAGCTCTGTAACAAATGAAAATCAGACCCATGTTCATATGACATTTTTTACTCAAAATCACTTCAAGAATAAGATCCCAAAGTTATGACATAAAGTAACCTGACACTCTGTATATAGATGTTTCTTACAGAGGAGGAGGATATAACATACTAGTAGAAGGTGCTTGCATACTGCAAGCATTTCATCTCAACTTGAAATAACATTAATTTTTCAGAGAGATATTTCATCATGGGTAATATTTCTTTAATTCAAAACATTTCTCCTCTGGACCGGTTGTAATTTTTTCATTATGGAACAATAATAAAGTAAAACCTTCACTAATTTTTACAATTTTAGGAATATTATACTTTTCCCACATTGGGTTAATAATCTCACACATTTCTGACAAATTTTAAATTTATAGCACATTTAGAAGTGAAATAACATTTATCTAATTTTTTAAAATTAAATATTTTTTTACGGCCGCAATTACAAGTTCATGTATAAATTGAATAGTTTATTCGTTTATATTGACTAAACTCTAAATAATTTTAAAATTTCAGCTTCCTAACTCACCACGTAGTGTCTGAACATTTACCTATTTGTTTAAAATTTAGAATTTTTAACTGCCAAACAAATTAAAATATCAAAATTTGTTTAATCCCTATTTCGTTTTTTTACAAATCCTACCTGAAAAAAAATTTTCAGCTCTGTAGCACATTCGAAAATACATAAACCTTGAAAATTTATTTTTAACAATTGTGAATTTTTAGCGGCCGCATTGTTGCAATTTTTAAGTTTTTCTAGTCGGTTTTGCACAAAATCCTACCTAAGATAAAACTTTCGAATCTCCAGCTCATCTGGAAGTGCCTAAACATTAGTATCCTCCTATATATCATTACTAGTAGTTGGTGCTTGCATACTGCAAGCATTTCATATCACCTTGAAAAAACATTCATTTTTCAGACAGACATTTCATCATTACAAATATTTTATAAATTCTAAAGATTTCACCTCCGCAGCGATTCCCGTTTTTCCCACATGTAAAAATTATAGATTAAAACAATCCCCAAATGTTGCAATTTTAAAAGTTTTACACTTTCTTCATTATAAGGTAATAATGCAACACATTTTAGCCAAATTTTAAAGTTCTAGCACTTCTTTAAGTAAAATAATATTTTGCTAATTGTTTAAATTTAAATAATTTTTAACGGCCGCCGCAATTCATATATGGTGAAATTGATATATTTATTTGTGCAAATTCACTACTCTGTAAATAATTTGAAAATTTCAGCTTCCTAGCTCATCTTGTAGTACCTAAACAGTTATCTATTTGTTTAAACTTTAAGAATTTTTAACTACCAAACAAAGTAAAATATCAAAATTTCTATAATCCCTATTTCGTTTTTTTAAGAATACTACTTATTAAAAAACTTTCAACTCCGTAGCACATTTGGAAATACATAAACCCTGAAAATTTGTTTAAACAATTGCGAATTTTTAGCGGACGCATTGTTGCACTTTTTAAAGATTTTCGTTTTTTCTAGTCGGTTTTACACAAAATCCTACCTAAGAAAAAAATTACAAATCTCCAGCACATCTGGAAGTGCCTAAACATTAGTATCCTCCTGTTATATCATTATATATCGATGACTCTTATATCATTATATATCGACGACTCTTACAGAGGAGGAGGATATAACATAATAGTAGAAGGTGCTTGCATACTGCAAGCATTTCATCTCACCTTGAAAAAAAATTCATTTTTCAGACAGACATTTCATCATTACAAATATTGTTTTAATTCTAAAAATTACAGCTCCGCAGCGATTTTCGTTTTTCCACATGTAAAAATAATAGTTTAAAACAATCCCCAAATGTTGCAATTTTAAACATTTTACACTTTCTCCATTATGGGGTACTAATGCTATACATTTCAGCCAAATTTTCAAGTTGTAGCACTTCTAGAAGTAAAATGAAATTTTTCTAATTGTTTAATATTTAAACATTTTTAACGGTTGCCGCAATATATATATGGAGAGATTGAAATGTTTATTTGTGCAAATGCACTGTTCTGTAAATAATTTGAAAATTGCAGCTTCATAGCTCATCCCGTAGTACATAAAAAATTGTTAAAATTTAATGTTCGAATGGGGTTAAAACAACCCCTAAAATTTACAATTTTAAAAATTTCGATATTTATAATTGGTTATGACAAATGTTCTATAAACCTGCAAAATTTCAGCTTCCTAAACCTATTAGATTGGTCTACACACTGGGAAAACCTTTTCCCATGCTAACTTATGGGAGATATTCCGGGGTCTCGGGAGTCGAACCCAAGACACTTTAAGTTAAAGTGACATTCCCAATAGATATTCTGGCCATCTAGCAACACTGAAAATTTCATCTTTCTATCTTACCGGCAAGTGCCCATAATTAATTTACAAAAATGGCGCAATGCTTTTCTTATGGGAAAAAACGCAACTTTCGGAATTTCTGGAGTGGAACTCATGTCACTTAGGTGAGAAGTCTTATTTTATCTGAAGGTTTCTCCGTCATATCTACAAAACATAAAACTTTCAGATCTCTAGCTCTAGTAGTTTGGGCTGGATATTAGTATCCTCCTATATGTTATATGTTAAATGTTATATCCTCCTCTGTAAGTGTCGTCGATATATAATGATGTATAACATATAGGAGGATACTAATGTTTAGGCACTTCCAGATGTGCTGGAGATTCGAAATTTTTTCATAGGTAGGATTTTGTGCAAAACCGACTATAAAAAACGAAAATCTTGAAATTGTGCTACAATGCGGCCGCTATAAATTTGCAATTCTTTAAACAAATTTTCAGGGTTTATGTATTTCCAAATGTGCTACGGAGTTGATAATTTTTTATAAGTAGAATTCTTAAAACAACGAAATAGGGATTATACAAATTTTGATATTTTAATTTGTTTGGCAGTTAAAAATTCTTAAAGTTTAAACAATTAGATAAATGTTTAGGTACTAAGGGATGAGTTAGGAAGCTGAAATTTTCAAATTATTTACAGAGTAGTGAATTTGCATAAATAAACATTTCAATTTTACCATATATGAATTGCGGCGGCCGTTAAAAATTATTTAAATTTAAACAATTAGAAAAATATTATTTTACTTCTAGAAGTGCTAGAACTTTAAAATTTGGCTAAAATGTGTAGCATCAGTACCCCATAATGAAGAAAGTGTAAAATTTTTAAAATTGCAACATTTGGGGATTGTTTTAAACTATTATTTTTACATGTGGGAAAAACGAAGAACGCTGCAGAGGTGAAATATTTAGAATTAAAAATATGTGTGTAATGTTGAAATATGAAATAGGAATGTTTTTTAATGTTGAGATGAAATGCTTGCAGTATGCAAGCACCAACTACTAGTATGTTATATCCTCCTCCTCCTCCTCTGTAAGGAACATCTATATATCATTCTATATAGACGTTCCTTACAGAGGAGGAGGATATAACATATGGGGTATTTATGCTACACATGTCTGGAAAATTTTAAGGTTGTAGCACAAATACCCCATAATGGAGAAAGTATAAAATTCTTAAAATTGCAAAGTTTGTGGATTGTTTTAATCTAAGGGAAAAACGAAAATCGCTGCAGAGACTTTTGAATTTAAAAAATATTTGCAATGATGAAATATATGTCTGAAAAGAGAATGTTTTTTCAAGGTGAAATGATATGCTTGCAGAATGCAAGCACCTTCTACTAGTATGATATATCCTCCTCCTCCTCTCTAAGGAACGTCTATATATAATAACATATAGGAGGATAGTAATGTTTAGGCACTTCCAGATGAGCTGGAGATTCGATATTTTTTTGTTAGGTAGGATTTTGTGCAAAACCCACTAGAAAAAACGAAAATCTTGAAATTGTGCTACAATGCGGCCGCTATAAATTTGCAATTCTTTAAACAATTTTTCAAGGTTTATGTATTTTCAAATCTGCTACGGAGCTAAAATTTTTTTTAGAGATAGGATTTGTAAAAAAAAAACGAAACAGGGATTATACAAATTTTGGTATTTTTATTTGTTTGTCAGTTAAAATTTTTTATTGTTTAAACAAATTGTTAGATGCTTAGACACTATGCCGCAAGTTAGGGAGCTGAAATTTTTAAATAATTTAGAGTTTAGTCTATATAAACAAATAAATATTTCAATGTATCAATGAAATTGTTATTGTGGCCGTTAAAAATTATTGAAATTTAATTAATTAGATATATGTTATTTTACTTCTAATTGTGCTATAAATTTAAAATTAGGCAGAAATGTGTGGCATTATTAACTCAATGTGGGGAAAGTATAATAATTTGAAAATTGAAAAAATTGGTGACACTTTTACTCCGTTATTATTCTCTAATCAAAAAACCAAAACTCATCCAGAGTAGAAATTTTTAGAATTAAAGAAATGCTTCTCATGATGAAATATCTCTCTGAAAAATTAATGTTTTTTCAAGGTGAGATTAAATGCTTGCACTATGCAAGCACATTCTACTAGTATTATATATATTTTATATCCTCCTCTGTAGGAAACTTGTATATATAATGATGTTATGTATGGTATCACATCATAACAGCGCATGAATAACAGTGAACGTCGTAACAGCGAACGTCGTAACAGCGAACATCGTAACAGCAAATGTCAAAACGGCGTAAAGAAAAATGGAGAACGAACAAAACAGCGAACGTAATAATGGCTGAACACAGTTTAGCAAAAGTCAGTATTGTAGTTATTATAGGTAATAAATAATTGCTGGTTATTAAATTTTAAATAGCCGGAAATGTTTAACCAGAAAATTATAGTTATAAGTGCGCTGAATTTACTGGAATTACTAAAATTAACATAAGAAACGAATCCTACATCCTATAGAAAAATTTAGCCGATTTTTTAGTGGTAGTAGGTCATTTTAAAAGAACGACATTAGCTAGTTTTTTATTGGTTTCTTTATCAAAAACTTTTTAAAGATTTATTATTACGGCTCCAAATTCGTTTAAAAAAATACATTTGTATTACTAAGATCTAAATTACATTAGTTATACATAATGGGCGACTATGATACAGAGTGCACAAAAGAATTATAAAATATGTAGTTAATGAATAAGGACATGTATGTACATTAAATGTCAAAACTAATACATTTTCAAATTACTGTTAAAACATTACAAAAGATACTTGAAAGTACGTTTTATTTGAAGGTATGTCAAAAATTGTAAGAAAAATATTACAAGAGATACTGAATTCAAAAAGCCTTATGCTTGAAGTTGAAAATTTTGTGCGATTCCTTTCAAGAAATCTAATCTATCTCGATTGTGGAAATCCTTGACGAGACCTTGGATATGTTTGTATGTATCTCGGTAAATTTTTCGAGTTTTCGAGGGTTTTTTGCCGGAAATATATTGTTCAATTTTTACTTCATGAACATTTTGTTCTTTTTGTAAGCATTCAATTAATTTCCATATGGTTGGATGACTGGATCCAATTAACTGGCTGAAGCCACGGTGCCAACCTTCCAATGCATTATTAGTTCTAGGCAAGCCTAACTTAACAGCCTCATGACAGTTCCACAATTTAATAGGAAAGTTTGGCCAACGACGTCCATTTCTGCGGTTCCTTCTTCCAATCCAGGTATCTTCAAAATAATCGATCATTGGCTGAAGGATCTCCTCCTTATCAACGTAGTCCTTAAAATCAATAAGAACTTCAAAAGAATGGATAATGTCAGATTCAGGAATGTAAGCAAGGGCTAGTAATTGCCTGATTTCAAGAGAGAAGTCAGGATCGGAGATGTACATCTGCTGCATTCCTTCTATTTGTTGGATTTTCCTCCACAAGCAATGACTCAAATGGAAGAAACAACCTCATTGACTTGCCCGAGGAAAAGCTTCTTGAAATGAATTAATTGAACTTCGCTCGAAATCTGTCATAATAGAAGCCGGATTTAAGGTGGGATTCAATCTTTTTATAGCTGATAATAAACTGTCATATGAAGACTTTGATTTGTGTGACAACAATGCAAACACTAGTGGAATTATAGTATCATACTCCATTGCGTGATGGTATATATCTGTGTGAAGAGTCGCGGAGTGGATTTAAATGTGCCATCGGCAAACCAATGATTGCATCGCACCAACAAATCCAAGTTCCAGTGAGTCAAAAAAAGAAGAATATGCTCGTCTGATGGTCTGCTGTCATGGAGTAAGAATGGATATCCCTTAAAAGTTTTAGTGAGTTCTTCTGGAAAATGTAGTCCTGCCAGGCATTTCGGGTTTGAAGGCGGAAGATTTTTATGTTTGCGAGTCCGTTGGATCATGCGTTTCAAAAGGGGAACTGAAGGCAGTTGTCCATAAACAGCTAATGTTAACGAGCATGTGGAAGTGGCAACAATCCGACAACTAGCTTCTTGTGTTTCTCCAGCTCTTTCTCTGATATCGTTGATTACAGATCTTGCGTGAATCTTCGAAGAATCACCCACATGGTTATGACTAGTATGATTAATAACTCTCGCATCCATAACACTTGCACATCCGTGACATTTTTTACTTTCATAATCAGTGCATTTCCAATACCCTTGTGTTCACGTTCTCGACTGAAATTGAATCCGTTATAAACTAAAAGATCGTAACGTTTTTGACTTCACATAATCTATCACCATCCCTCTAAAAATAATCAAAATAAAAATATTTAGAAATCGCATAAAATATTGTCTTAATTAAATAAATTAAGGTGTCGAGACACATAATACAAAATCTATAAAATGTTAAGTTTCGATTAAAGTTATATAATTTTAATATATTGAACTCTGGAACAGATTGGAATACTAGAATTATGTACATACATTTATCAGATGTTATTGGGTATTTTAATTGTAAAGTAAAAGTAAAGAACATTAAAGAAAACATAGACAGTAATGTAAGATAGGAGATATTTAAAAACATACCTTCTCAATATACGTGAATTGGAATAATACAATGCACCAGAACAATGAAGACTCGACGTTACACCAGCAATTCCACTTTAAAATGGCGATATGTTCGTTGGTTTTCTTCTTTTAACACTGGAAGAATTAATTTTATAAGGGCGTAGATGCCAAGTCAAGAGTCATTTCATAGGCAAAAATCGCACCTCCTTAATGCCTGAATAATACCACAACAGTAAAAGAGAGAACTTTAACAGAAGAATGTTACTCTGCACTCCTTAAATACCTCCAGTAAAGGATAGAAACAAAATAACTTCTCATTAGACGACAAGTAATTAAGAGCATAGCCAATGGTAAGCGAAAGGGAAGGGATTATTATCATGGGCGTGGGCAGGTGGGGGCAAGAGAGGGGCAGTTGGAAAAGTGGAAAATAATACCACAAACGAGATCGAGTATGCAGCAGAAGTATGGAACCCTTATGAGAGGGTCCGCGTACTTAAGATGGAGAAGGTTCAGAGAAGGGCTGCCATATTCGTGAAAATAAATTACGATGCTAGGAAAAATGTCTCTCCATTAATTGAGGATTTGGCCTGGTGATAGCTCGAGGGTCGCAGACTACAGGCTAGACTGAGGCTACTAGAAAAGTATCGTTTGGAAGGATTAGCTAGAGAGATGAATTCATTAAAGATCCCACCTATATTGGTAGAAAGGACAATGAAAATAAGTTTCGCGAGATCGATTATAGGACCGAACGATACAAAGGATCTTTTTTCCCAAGAACAATCAGGGAAAATAATCGAATAATGAGTTTAAAGTAATTGAGAAGTGCTATGTAACCCTGCCATCTACCAGACTAATAACTTACATGGTATGATGTAGATTTATCTTGCACGCGAGAACCATGAAGCACCACTCTGCAACTAGAGTGACGAAGTGCTATGCTGGACTTAGGCGAGAGAAATAAAGGAATTTGTAATTCTTGAGCTACAAGTTTATTGTGTATGACATTCTATTTATTATGCTTTATTTGATCTTTATGATGTTCCTAAAAAAATTCGAAAATTAGAATTTCTATCTCAAATCCATTTAATTTTAAAGATTTTGGATGGACTTTATTACTTACATTTCTGAAATATTTGCATATAATTATAATATACTGTATTTTCCCCCTGCCACATGCCATTGGCAGCTTGCAGGTTATATAAGTAAACGTATTTTGCTATATTTAGTTCAGCAATTTTCACGTTCGCTGTTTTTTACATTGCCATTTTTCGCTGTTCTGACGTTCGCTGTTTGGCCCGTTCGCTGTTTTTGTTTTCGTTGTTTTGACGTGCTCTGTTTTGACGTTCGCTGTTTTGACGTGGAACCGTTATGTATATGTTATATCCTCCTCTGTAAGGAATGTCTATATATAATGATAACATATAGTGGTTATATATATAGTTGGTGCTAAAATTTTCAAATTATTTACAGAGTAGTGAATTTGCACAAATAAATATATCAATTTCACCATATATGAATTGCGGTGGCCGTTAAAAATTATTTAAATTTAAACAATTAGCAAAATATTATTTTACTTATAGAAGTGCTAGAACTTTAAAATTTGGCTAAAATGTGTTGCATTATTACCTTATAATGAAGAAAGTGTAAAACTTTTAAAATTGCAACATTTGGGGATTGTTTTAATCTATAATTTTTACATGTGGGAAAAACGGGAATCGCTGCGGAGGTGAAATCTTTAGAATTTATAAAATATTTGTAATGATGAAATGTCTGTCTGAAAAATGAATGTTTTTTCAAGGTGATATGAAATGCTTGCAGTATGCAAGCACCAACTACTAGTAATGATATATAGGAGGATACTAATGTTTAGGCACTTCCAGATGAGCTGGAGATTCGAAAGTTTTATCTTAGGTAGGATTTTGTGCAAAACCGACTAGAAAAACTTAAAAATTGCAACAATGCGGCCGCTAAAAATTCACAATTGTTAAAAATAAATTTTCAAGGTTTATGTATTTTCGAATGTGCTACAGAGCTGAAAATTTTTTTTCAGGTAGGATTTGTAAAAAAACGAAATAGGGATTAAACAAATTTTGATATTTTAATTTGTTTGGCAGTTAAAAATTCTAAATTTTAAACAAATAGGTAAATGTTCAGACACTACGTGGTGAGTTAGGAAGCTGAAATTTTAAAATTATTTAGAGTTTAGTCAATATAAACGAATAAACTATTCAATTTATACATGAACTTGTAATTGCGGCCGTAAAAAATTATTTAATTTTAAAAAATTAGATAAATGTTATTTCACTTCTAAATGTGCTATAAATTTAAAATATGTCAGAAATGTGTGGCATTATTAACCCATTGTGGGGAAAGTATAATATTCCTAAAATTTCAAAAATTAGTGATTGTTTTACTCCATTATTGTTCTATAATGAAAAAACGAAAACCAGTCCCTAGGAGAAATCTTTAGAATGAGTCCATTTACGAATTTATTTTTAATACTTGATTAGATTCGATTTTTTCTTAAAATAATGATGTTTTTTTCTGCGAATTTGTGTGAAAAATTTTCGCTGAGAAAATGACATCAGAAGTTTGAACCGAATCGTTAGGCGCGAAAACGCGCAGTATTCCCGCCATTTTGATGTGACCTTACTTGTATATAATAAGTACTGGCAACTTTCACCGCTGTCTCAAGCAAATGCTCGTAACACCGCACGATTGTCTTAAACGTGTTTTTTGTAATTTTTAAACCGCAAACATGGGTGATAGTGGTAAAAAATACACTATAAGTATTGTTTTGTACCAAAATGCAGTAATACATTGGTTATCACGCCGGAAAAGTTGTTTTTTCATTTGCCGAGCAACAAGTTTCATAGGGAAGCCTGGTGTAAAGCAGCAGGAAGAAAATTCAAGATTTCTGCCAACAGTAAAAATGTTTACTGCTGTGAAGACCATTTTGTGGTAAGTAAAGTTCTGTATTTGGCGATAATAGTAAGTTTTGACGAATAGTTATGGGAATAAGTGGAAAATAAGCATGAGTACATCTAGCATATAGACTACGAGAGCATCAATCTTCATTTTTTAATGTTATACTTTAGAGACAGACATATTTTAAAGAACATAGTTTATATCAGTAAAGAGAAATTCCATAATAATTATAAATTAAATACCTATCACTTCAGAATACAAGCATTTGAGATTTATAGTTGATAATTTGTTTTTGCTCATTGGAAGCTAGTAGATCTATAAATACTGATATATTAACAGTAACAATAATAATAGTCATTTATTTCCATTTAGTAGTATAATTAAATAGGTATATAATACAAGCATTAATATATCACAATTATTATATTCCAGCTGAAAGAGGACACCAACAATTGGATGAGAGTGCAACTACAACAAAATGTTTGACTCACTTTAAAAAGTAAAATTGTTCCTCGTGTATTTAACTGCCAAGAAACACCAAAAAAAGGAATTCTTAAAAATAGTGCAACCAACACAATGCCTGTTCAGCAAGAACTAACCAAAGAAAAGGATGACATAGAAGACAGTTATTCTGGACATAGTGACTCTGTTATTGAATCACCAAGTGATGAGAGTTACACGTTAGATGAAGATGGCAAGAATGAGCTATCAGATTATGAAGATGGAAATGATGAAGCAATGAGGCAATCTATGCTAAAGGCCACAATTTTTACCATGAAAAAACATCCCAAATTATATACAGGTTTGCCTGAAGAATGTTTATTTATAGTAGATGAGCTTTCTGAAGTACTCAAGTGCAAAGAAGAAAATATTTTGATGGTACTAAAAAAAATTAGGATGAATCCCTCACATGAAGTACTAGGGCATGATCTTGCAATAAGTCCAAGTAAAGTGTGCCAAAATTTCCAAAAACTCGTTCCTCCATTGGCAAAATGCTTTAAAAGCTCATTCCTCCATTGGCAAAATGCTTCAAAAATTTTATTATTTGGCCTACTAATGATGAGGTAAAAATAAATTTACCAATTCCTTTCAGAGCTTGGTATAGCCATGTTCAGTCATTAATAGACTGCCTGGAAATAGAAATCGAAAAACCAAGCAATCCGATGAACCAGGCATTAACATGGTCTGATTATAAGAAGTGTAATACACTAAAATATCTGATTGCAAGCACTCCAGATGGGTTAATAACTTTTATCTTGCATGGCTATGGAGGCAGAACAAGTGACACACAAATTGTTATTGACTGTGGTTACTTGGACAAATTGTCTTCTGGTATGGCTTTAATGGCTGATAGAGGTTTTAAACATATTGAGTCTAAATTAAATGAAAAAATTGTGTACTAGTTAGGCCACCTACTGTATCAAATGATGGGAAAAGCAGTGTAGCAGAAGTTAGGCTGTCAAAGCAAGTTGCAAGTTTGCGCATTCATATAGAAAGAGTAATTGGACGATTGAGAGACTTTAGTTTATTAGGGCCCCATGCCCGTATTAACTACCAGCTGATTTCAACAACAGATTATATAATAATAATTGCTTGTGGAATAATTAATTGTCAAAGGTATTTAATTAAATAAATTTTTTTCTGAAAACTAGTCAAAATATTTGTCTATTTGCAGTCTTAACTTGATTGATGTTATTTTGTACTTGTTTCTCCTTTGTACAGATATTTATAAATTGAAAAATCCGATGGTAATTTTTTGTAACCCATAAGAACAGGAAAGATGGCATTAGCCCAGAAAATTAAAGCTTTTTCAACATCTCAGAAAAAAATGTTGGATCAAAATCAATACAAACTATTTCAACTTGTTTTGACTGTTCAAAATCAGGAAAAACAACACAAAATAATCCCTTTTTCCTATCAGCTAAGAGCATTTGCAATTGAATTTGAGCAAGATACTTGCCCTGTATTTTCCTATCACAGCTTATATAATTTTGGAAAGTTTTTGCCTTTGATGGACATTTAATTTCCAAAACGTAATCAGCATTGATGCCATCAGGAGAAGGGCCCAATAATGGAAATTTGGGATTAATAAATAGTCCACATTTTTCAAACCTTTTCCAAAGCTTGTTTTCAACAGCCTGGAAAACAAAATTTTCTAATTTTCGGCCCCTAGCCATGGAAACAGTGTCTTTTATTTTTTTGGCACCCAGAATTATTTCACATAGTGCTCCCTCAGGTGTACGACAATGAGCAACCTCATACAGCTTAGATGCTGTTATTCTGCCATATCGCAGCTCATACCACAAAGAATTATCAGCTTGATTTTTGGTCTCACTTTGTATTTGATGACATAAATCAAATGGAATAGCATTTGGAACAGTAATATATGAAGGACTGGAAACTGCTATCATAAAAAATTTGTTTTTTAAACTCTATAACTAAATAATGTAAAGAAATAGGATGTGCAGTTGGTATAAGATACTTGTTGATCTGACATTTTAAGCCTTCCTTCTGAAACTTGGCAGCACATCTCTTAAAA
Organism: Tanypteryx hageni; assembly: GCA_028673005.1. Lineage (NCBI taxonomy): Eukaryota > Metazoa > Arthropoda > Insecta > Odonata > Petaluridae > Tanypteryx > Tanypteryx hageni. The sequence goes on from CM054116.1 coordinate 149,325,990, forward strand.
AAAGTCTTGTCATCTACGTCAGGTTGCACAATCGGTTTCTCTAACTCGAAGTCACTTGCTTTTACAAACTTCACTGATGACCCCACTCTCGACAGTTTAGATTTTTTCCAGTAGCAAACTTTAGATATCACAGAAGGTTCTTTACTTCTTCTGTGAAGCCACATTATGAAGGCAATTGCATGTTTACATCCACCTGTAACAAGTGCATAAAAGCAAATAATGTTAAGTAGAAATTAAGGTAGGAATCAACTCAGAATCATTGAAAATATGTCTTGTTATGAGTAAGTTTCTAAACAATTTCTTAATCCATAAAGCTTCCTGGATAGGAGTAACTTAAATAAGATGATGCCCTTGCATACATTATGTTCAACTCATTTACAACAAGATAAAATTTGGAAAAAGAAAAGAATAATAAAATCTCACCAATAGATGCTGCACAATCTAAACATTCAGTAGATATAACTTCACTCTGCATTTCATCAATTACAGCCACAACAGAATAACATTTTTGGCAAACTCGGTGTTCAGGAGTAATTCTCGCTTTTATAGTAACACAACCACCACTCCTTCTCAACTGAACATATCCAATGGCACTGTCTCCATAAGTTGATCTACCAGCTCTGCGAGAAAAACATACAGATTACATTGTACCTTAAATTAGATAATTAATGAATGTAGTGCTGATCTAACTGAAGCATTTTAGTTTTTAAACAATATACTTATCTTGTTTTTCTGTTATTAAACTGCTGCACTTAATTTTGCCATTTCAGTTATTAAATTACTCCACTCAACTCATTATTTGTTCTGTAGTTTAATTAGTTTATAAGATTAGTACTTAAGCTTATAGGTCACCAGCATATAAAATGAATTCAATAGTTCCAACTACAGACAAAGGAATGAGGTTCGGTTTACTTGTTTAATAGCGAGATTAAGTGTAGCAGTTTAACAACTGAAAGGAAAGGCTCCATACTGCTAAATAATAACTAACATTATCTTATTACTTCAAAAAATAGTAAACAACCAAAGAACATATATAGTTTTAAATGAATAAGAAAAATAATACTTACTTGGCAGTTTTTATTCCTCGCATTTCAGCCGACACATTTCGAGTTTTGGCTAAAAAAACTCGCTACCATCATAGAATCAACTAGAGGCAAATTGTCGGATTGACCTTTAACAAAACCTTCCTCAGTCATCACGAAGGTCTGCTTCGTTTAAATAAAAGTGCACAGATTGAACTCTTCAACAACACTTCAGCATTCAATGACTTCTTTTCGTCGCACCGGAACCTGAGCGCTCAATGCCGGGATGCCGAAACTATAATATACTGATGATGTCATGCTAAGCTATGACCAATCACGGCTCATTTTTAGATAAGGTACCATTTCCGAGGATAATCTGTATTTTTAATTGACAATAATGACCTTTATGTTGAGAAATGGATTTTCGGAGAACGATTTTTTAAATTGCCGTATTATAACACATGGGATTCAAGTATTTTCGCTCGAAAATAAAATTTTGTAAATGGACTCATGAAAGAAATATTTCTCATGATGAAATATCTCTTTGAAAAATTAATGTTTTTTCAAGGTGAGAGGAAATGCTTGCAGTATGCAAGCACCTTCTTCTAGTATATAATACATATACATGGGTGTCGGCAGAAAATCTTGCAGGGGGGGCAAAACACAAAAATGCCTAACACACAGGGGCAGACACAATTTTTCAAACCCGTGAAAATTTTGCTTAACCAGCCTCCAGGTGACGACAAATCTACACCAAAGAACCAAATTCTATTGAAATTAGCTTAAGGTACGTTTGTCTTGAGTTTTTCACTTTGTGTATGATGATTGTTTTTCCCTTGAAGCACGGTAAAATGTACTCCGACAGGCTTTGCTTTGATACAAATAAAAAATATGTATTAATTTTTGTTTTGCCTAATTTTCATGGAACGATTAATGTCGAGTATAAATATTGCATTTTTATAATATATTTAAAATACCCACCTTTAACGAACAACCATGAATGTGTACATTTGCATTGGCAGAACATTTTTCAGGTTAAAATACATAGTGAGAAAACAACTAATAAGATTCATACAAATTCATTTATTTACAAAAACTATTAACAAAAACAGAATAGTCGTTCTCAAAATCAAAGAAATTAATTTTTAAACAAAAATTGCAAACACCTTGTGGCAGCACCAAACTTTTCTACTTCTTGGTCCATAAATATTTTTTTGTTTTCATTTACATATTTCCTATGTATGCTTAACATGCATAGCCCAGACAAATGATCATCACCCATAGTTGACCTTAACCAAGTCTTTACTCTCTTCATTGTACTAAAACTTCGTTCTATCATACAAGTAGAAACAGGCAAAGTTAATACAATTAAAACTGCTTTCCTAATAGTCGGGTAAAGGTCTGTGTGATCAATCAAATCCGTTGTGCCATTCTCCAACTCAAAATCCGCCTTACTTGACCACATATCATACCATGTCATCGCTTCATTTTCCAAATTATCGATTTCATAAATTATGTTTAGATTCAAAATTCTGTTTTTTTACTCCTGTCGTTCCAATTGACTCATTTGTTTTGGACAGAGTATGAAAAGATTGAAATGCTTCTCATTTTCTGGAGAAAATCGGCATTCAAGCGATGAGATAATCAAGTCTAAATATGGAATAAAAACAACGATGATAATAGTCCTCCACAGGCAAATCTTTGAAATTGGATTGATAGCTCTGGCGAGCACATGTTCTTGGTAGCATTAGATTAATGTGCAGTTTTTTGGCTAGATCCTCAACTTCCAAAGAAAATGTCGTTAAAATGACTCTCAACATTTTGTCTGTGATTTCGGAGCTCTATTAAAAGCTTTAGTATATGCTCATGAACTTTCAAAATCTTGGGATGCTTTACCAAACTCTGTTTCAGCTATTTGGTTTAATTTTTCATGCATTTTCAAAAAGTTAGAAATGAAAATCCTAATACTTTTGTGCTTAGCACTCCACCGAGTTTCGCATAGCATTGGTATAGACGGAATCAAAGATCTTTTTTTAGGACTGCCACGAAAATAGTTTATAATGGCTTTGGCTGAGCCAATGGTGTTACTTATTTCTGGCACTGCATTTAAATCATGTACAACTAGATTTAGTCTGTGTACAGAACAATGCACGAAAATGGCTTTAGGACATATTTCTTTAATAATGCTCTGCACTCCTCGCTCCTTCCCAGCCATTTTTGCACACCCATCATACCCTTGTCCAATTAAGTTTTCAAGGCGCAGCCCGAATTGTGCAAATTTATTCATTATGGTTTCAGCAATAGACTTAGCATAAAAACTAGTAAGGGTTGCAAACCCCAAAAATTCTTCTCGTATCATGTCCTTACTGTCTACAAATCGCACACCAAGAGACAATTGCTCTTTACCTGATATGTCAGTGCTTTCATCTGCTAATATAGAAAATCCGACTGATTTATTGACTTCTGCAATGATTTTCTGCCTAATGTTCTCTTCACAGAGTCCAATCAGCTCATGTTCTATTTGCACCGATGTGTATCGAGCATTAGATGGAAAATTTTCTAAATGTTTATGGAGTGTTTCATCCCCTGCTTCGGTCCAAAATTCGTAAAGGCTTTGCACATTTCCAATATTGCTGGTTTTTCCACGAAGTGCAATGTTGTATGTTCCACAAAATATGAGAGTGGATAATATGGGAAACAGCATCTTTCTATTTTCTTCAACTTTTAGCCTTGATGAACTGTCAATTTGACAAACAATATTCTGTTCTGGGTTTTTCTTTATTTTGAAAAAATTACTGGTATCTATTTGTGCATATTTGTGCCAGGAACTCGGAAGATGATTTTTAGCACTCTGATGAAACTATTTTTTGAATGGCTTATTGATAAAAGCTCCTTGCATGCCTCGATGAACAGTTTGTGGAAATAATATGCAACATTTGCAAACTGCACCTTTGAGTTTTATTGAGTAATTAAGGAATACATATGTCGTTATTATACTTTGTTGTGCTTAGAAAATCTTCAATTAGTAGAATGATAAAAGTGAATGAAAAATTGATATTGTTAGCTTATTAACCAATATTTCTTGGTCTATATCTTGAACATAGGTTTTTCTCGATAAATTTTATTAGACTGAAAATCCTATGCTAAAATGCATGTATTTTAAAAGAAAAATGTACTTACACCGTCGGTCCTGAACAACCACTCATCCTCTGGCCTCTAGGGGGAAGGGAACTATTATAAACAGACTTAAAGGCCCCTCTGCACTGTTCCAAATGACAGATATGATATGAAATTTTTATGTTCTTCTATCTCGCGTGCATCTGTTTATTAAGATATGAAATTTTTTTTGACTGCTCCTAATTTTGGGCCTTCCTGATCCCCATATTCACAGAGTCCTGCACCCTGGGGATGTTGCCCCAGCATCCATGTCCTCTCGGTGACCCTACCTAGTGGAGTTGATTTCAATAATTCATAGAAGTTCTTAATAAATATTACTTATTAAAAAAAAATCTTTTATAACGTGCATGCAACCTTTGTATTTAGTAATAGATAAACGAAACCTAAGATTTTGTTAATAAAAAAGGTATTTGTTCCAATAAAGTGACATGTTTGAATGGTAAAAATTCTCGCCATCCGTAGTTAATGTGTTAATTTATTAGGCATTTCCAGTTTATTTCCATTTAAAAGTAAATTCTAACCCTTTCGCTGCTATGAACTTTTAGCTTCTACATCAGCCATGTGCGCTGAGTTCAGTGACCTTGAAGCACGCCTGTGCTGAATACTTACTCTAGAAGCTTCGCGTCTACGTTCTTTCGTTTATCTTTTAGTCTCTTTATATTTTAAAAGTTATTTTGTCAATCATTTACATTCATATTGATTATTAACCATCTCGAAAAAATATTTTTATCTTTTTTGAGCAGCAAACAGAAAAGCTTGAAATGCATAATTGCGTCGTTAGCAGTCAAGGCACCGCTCTGCCCGTCCGCATATATGTGTCGATAGCAGCGAAAGGGTTATTGAAATATTTACGTTTTTCATATTTTCAGGGGGGGGGAGCAACTGCCCCCCTTGCCCCCCCCTGCCGATGCCCATGTATATATACATACATATTATGTTTGTTATATGTAATGTATGGATTTTTCTGGTTAAAAAAAAGTTCATTTGGAGGGTAAATATTGGGTCTCATTATTTTCCTTTTCATTCGTGTTAAAATCGGGTATAAATAAGTTACAGATTTTTCGTAGTTTTAAAATAAGTTCAATCTCGAGTAATTTTCGGATTTTATTATTTTGTAATTCGGATAAAATTCTTTTAAAATAAAAATTTTGTTTAAAAATTTAAAAGTTTTATCAACAATCAAAACTTTTTACTATATGTTAAGTATGGTTGAGAGTGTGATATTTTGTGTTAAACACCTCCAGGGGGAGAGGAACACCTTGCAGGTTACACCAATATTTTGTTTTCTGTTCAACTTCTTTTGAAAAGACACCTGATATTAGTGTAATAATTTTTCTTTCATAGTGTTTTCAACTAACAGACACTAGGGCTCTTTTTTCCTTATCCTATCAAAGATCTAACAGCGACTAGCTAAGGCAGGTCCTTGATTATTTGTGGTGCAAGCAAACCAAGGAGATTAAGATTGTGTTACGAAGTGAGCTTAAGAAAAAATTGTTTATAAAGAGAATAAACAGATTGACAACAAACATCTCGGACTGCACTCATGTGCTGATGTGCCTACCAGTGCCAAAATTGAAATTCTTTTACCAAATCTAAAAAAAAATGTGTTTAAAGAAAACTAACAATTTCAGATTATTTTGGGTTTTATCCAAAATTTTAAAAAGGCAATTTGAGGGTAAAAATCAGGTAAAACCTGAAATATCCATACCCTAGTTATATGTTAGTTGATCTTCCTCTCTAAGGAACGTCTATATGTAATGATAATCCTCCTGTGTAAGGATCATCTATATCTGTTATATATAGATGCTTCTTACAGAGAAGGATTAACATCATTAGATATAGATGTTCCTTACAGAGGAGAATACTAAGGTCCAGCCAGAACCACAAGAGCTGGAGAGCTGTGTTTATAGATGTCATGGAGAAACCTACAGAATAAATGGGACTTCTCACCTAAGTCACATGAGTTCGACTCCAGAAATTCCGAAATTTGCATTTTTCCCATAAGAAAAGCATTGAGCCATTTTTGTAAATTAATTTCAGGCACTTGCGGATAAGGTGGAGTAATTAAATTTTTAGTATTGCTAAAAGGCCGCAATACCTAAGAGGAACTGTTATCGGTTTTGCTTACTGTGTCCTGGGTTCAATTCCAGATGCTCTGGAATATCACCCATAAGTTAGCATGGGGAAAAGTTATTCCAGTGTGTAGACCAATCTAAGAGGTTTAGGGTGCTGAAATTTAGTAGGATTATAGGATTTTGCTCATAACCAACTATAAAAATCGAAGATTTCAAAATTGTTAATCTTTAGGGGTTGTTTCAAGCTCATTTGTACATTAAAGTTTAATAATTTTTAACTTGGAAACTAAAAGTCATAGGTACGAGTTTTTGCAAACATTTTGTAGCATAAAGAAAAAATGTAAATTTTGAAAAAGTTCAACAATGCCGCCGCTAAAAACTCGCAAATGTTTAAAATAATTTTTAAGGTTTATGTATTTCTGAACGTGCCAGGAAGCTGAATTTTTTTAGCAAGAATTTGTAAAAAAAAATGAAGTAGGGATTATAGAAACACTGATATTTTTATTTGTTTGGTTGTTAAAAATTCTTAAAGCTTAAACAAATAGGTAAATGTTTAGATACTACGAAGCGAGCTAGGGAGTTGAAATTTTAAAGTTATTTAGAGCATAGTCTATACTGATTTTCCTCACTTTATGCGGGGGTTGCATTCCAGGAAAGTGACGCATAAAGCAATTTTGCATAAATAGAATCCATATTTCCATGTAAAAGATACGTTCCACAAGCAATCCTAACTCCCCTTGATGATGTTCTTCTTTCGCTCCATTATGACTTTCTATGCCCTAATTTCAAACAAAAAAATTAGCACTAAAATATACTCATCGATAAAAGGAAGCAGATGAGCACAGGTGGTAGCTGTTGTAGGTGACATAACAGTGGAGGATTATACTGCTGGAGGGTTGTCTCGGCCCAACACAAGTTCTGCAGGCAAGAACACATCCAGTGGAGAATTTTCCGATGACAGAAATGGAGATGAGTTTAAGGAGGTGTTGCAAACAGGCTTGGGTGTGGAGGTGGCAGGCACATTAGGATGAATGGCGGAAGTGGAACGGCCAGCGAGGGCAAAGGCAGTGGGGGTTGCAGAACATGGCTGTTGGAACTTGGAGCATGGTGCACTGTTTGGTTGAACGTCGTTTTTGTGCATACACTGCCTTGTATGGCACAAGAAGATGGTCCAAACCACGCTTGAAAAGAAGACTTCTCTCCAAGCTAGGGTCCATATCCATTGCCATTTGAGTAAGATTCTCAGCATAAGTGAAATATTCCGTTAACTTCCTCGATGTCATGTCCTTCATTTCTAGAGCGAGTTCCAACTCTTTTTCCTCTTCCACTTCATCAGCGCTGATAATAAACCTTAAGTCATAAATACTAAGTTCCTCACCGTGCGAATCAAGTACCTCCATAACATCTTCTCCCATATCAGCAATACCTTCCCCTCCCAAGTTCTGCCCAAGTTCGATGACATCTTGAACCAAGTGTGGAACCTCCAGGAAGCTGGTGAAGCTAGTGACACATTCTTTCCATAAATTCTTCCATGCAGAATTCATCATCGATGGATTGACTTCATTCCAGGAACACCCCATATTTTCGATGGCATCCTTGATGTTGGAAGCCTTCCACCATTCCATAATTGAAGTTTTGCTGGCACCATAGTTTGCTTCAAGCGGCTGGGAAATAGTATGCTGCAGGTAATATGCCTTAAAAGTCAAAATATCTCCCTGATCAAGAGGCTGGAGAAGAGGCATTGTATTTGGTGGAAGAAATAAAATCAACACATTAGGGTCTATGGTAGTTAAATGGTTTGGGTGGCCAGGTGCATTATCAAGAATCAGCAATATCTTTAAGGTAAGATTCTCCTTTCCACAGTATTGCTCTGCCTCTACAATGAAATGGGTTTTAAATCAGTCCTCGATAATCTGTCCTGTCATCCATGCCTTCTTGTTGGCTGCCCAATGCACCGGCAACGTATTCCTGCTCACACTCTTTAAAGCATGGAAGTTATAAGAGCGATATACCAACAATGGCTTGCACCTGAAATCTCCCGTCGCATAGCCACATAAAAGATGCATCAACCTGTCCTTTGCTGCTTTAAAACCAGGTGCAGATTTCTCTTCCTTGATAATGTACGCGAAGGCATCCTCTTCTAGAATAGCCCAGTTTCATCAGCATTGAAAACTTGTTTCAGGCTGTACCCTTCCGCTACTACAATGTCTTGCAATGCCTTGGGAAATGTAGCAGCAGCAGCATGGTCTGCACTTGCAGCTTCCCCACTAAATTTTATGCTCTACCAATTTTGAGGATGGATGAATTTATTGTACCATTCTTTACTTGCAGAGAATGGTTCTTCAGCACCATCCTGCTCCTGCTGTAAGTGTTCAAACAGCTGCACTGCTTTAGCCCTTATAGTTGCCGGAAAGATTCATCCTCTTCTGGTTTTGGTCTTCTATCCAAATCCCTAACATACTCTCCATTTTTTTCCACAATAGGGTATCGCACCCTTGTGGTTTTCTTCGCAGATAAGGTAGTAGAGTGCAAAACGGAACTCCTTATTTTCTCAGCATTCTTTTTGATGGAGCGAATGGTAGACTCACCGACATTGTAGGCTCGACCGATGGAAGCAGATCCTTCCCCAGCATCCATGCTTTAAAAATTCTAGTTTTTGCTCCAGCGTCAATGCAGTCCTCATTCTCTTCATTTCGTGCTCAGCATAGCCATGCATTTGGAAGCCATTCTTTCAATGGTAACAGTGAAAAAACGCGTTACAAAGATACCAAAAAGTACTAATTCGCACAGCATAATGGACAATGGCACTAACGCCACAACTGGTAACTCCTAACTGTAGGCAAAAGCAACTCTCAGAAGATATCCAAGGCATATTTTGTGAAGAAAGGGAGAACGACTGACTAGTAAGGGAAAACATTCAAGGGTCTGCCACTCCACTACATCCGGGCCCTCTCCGCATTTCAAGAGATGACCTATGCAGTTACGACAGCCTCATTCGATTGGGATGAGTTTATTTACCAGAACCAAACAGCATGTTGTATGTAGAAATATGCTTAATAGACAAACCTCAAGTGTGCTCAAACAGTATCACACGTAATCTCCCTCTAATCTCCTTTACTGTAGTACTAATGCACACAGCATTAGAGACAATGAGACTGAATGGTCACCTTGTGTTGTAGTGGAGAACTTTCTTTCTGGCTGCATAACCACATAGGAGCAAATCAAAGATGCATAAAAAGAAATTCGGGTAGCAAAAGTTTGGTTGCGTAATAGCAAATTCGCATAAAGCAAACCCGCATTAAGCGAGGGAAACCTGTATAAATGAATAAACATTTCAATGTTTCCATGAAATTGTTTTTGCAGCCATTAAAAATTATTTAAATTTAAACAATTAGATAATTGTTAATTCACTTTTAAATATACTCCAGCTTTAATATTTGGCAGAAATGTGTGGAATTATTAATCCAATATGGAAGAAGTATAAAATTCATGGCAAAGTATAATATTCCTAAAATTGCAAATATTAGTGATTGTTTTACTCCATTATTATTATCATCCTTCCACTGTCTGAGTCAGCAGCCATTTAAAGTTAGTTTAGAGGCTTTGAAAGCAATCTGTTTACCGTGAGTAGTCTGACATCAAGATGCATAAACTATTCAATGGGGTAAAAATGTGAGTTACCATATAAAACATGGTTCAAAAAGCATAGTTCAGCATTGCCTGAATGTGTGATTTGGGAAAGGCCAAAAAACATGACTCCAAGTAAGGTATGCAATGTATTTATAATTTTTATTACAAAAAATACTGCCTCCACTTGCTCCTGGACTCATGGGTCTTGGTCAGCTCCTGTTTGGTGCATGCTGGGTGTAGCCTGCAGTGATCATCAGCAATTTGAAGAAGGAACTGCATTTGATCCTCGTCCTTCATGAGATGGGTGTTGTACTTCTCAATGAGAGCTATGCCCCTCTTGGCCATGTCGTTAATGACCTGCAGATGACGTGTCGTCTCCCGCCCCTATATGTAGTCTGCTCTTCCCTCCCATTCTGCAGGGTCTAAGCCAAGGTAGGATGTTTTAAGCTGCAGAAACCTGAAGAAGCTTTTAGTGTGCTTTGTGATGAAGCACTCTAAGCTTAACTTCAGCTCATAGTCAGGGTCAGTCCTCAATTTCACTCTCTTCGGGAGCTCATCATGTCCCTTGCAGCTTTCCAAAATGGCAACCATGTGGCGTTTTTCCTCAACGGGAACATCTGGGTCAAAGAATTCGAAGCCAATCATCTTCTCTCCTAAATACCATAGATGGTTGCAAAGCTTGTTTAGTGCTGCCTTTGAGACCTCGGGGCTCACATAACTGTAGTTCATGAGTTCCTTCAAGAGCTCAAGATCCTGCTGAGGTGCATTCACTGCAAGTGGGGCCGTGAACCATGCCTTCAAATACAACCTTACAAGGAACATGCAGAAACTCTGAATTCCATGGGTCTCTCTCGCTGTCAGGGTAAACGGAGCACGGAAAAGCCAAATCTTGAGCACGTATAGGCCTCTCGCTATCCTCCTGTAAGTAAAATTTAATAAGTCAAACTAATTCAAACATGTTGGTAAAGAATTTTCCCTCTCATGCAGAAAGCGTCATACAGAAGTTACTGTACTTCACATCCATGTAACACTAAAAAGTAAATTTGCCTAACCTGGCCTGACATGTTGCACCAGGAGCATGGACTTTCATATCTCCTGCAACATCCCCTCCAAGAAACGGGATTGTGAGCTGCAAAAACTCCCAATAGTTGTCTCATGATTGCACCACCTGAAAAGTAAACTATGTAACAGAAGTTCCACCAGCATAGTTCAACCGATTTGCATGATTCCAGTCTTGTACTATGTTTGCCTACCTTGAGCTGCTCACAAGCGAAATTCATGATGCCATTCCTGACCATTTTCATGCAGACCTGTATGGTATCATCGGCCTCATAGGGTGTGACTTGAGAATGATCTCTACCCTTCCACGACTCTTTGAAACATTTGAAAATAGGTACTTCTGGAGCATTGGTGACCCCCATGCACTGCTTGAATGTGCTCTTGAGAATAATTTCAAAGACGTGATGGCAACATGCAAAGTGCAAGAGGTCAGGACCCAGCATCGTCTCAATCCTAGCGCAAGCTCCATTTTTAGGCCCAGTGTTGCTGCTTGTGGTGTCAAAACAGAGCCCTGCCACCTCACCAACCACTTCCTGTTCTTTAGCTAACTTCACAACAGCAGATGCTTGCTCGTGTCCTGTTCCTGAGATCAGTTTTGGGATTCCTAGAATTTGATCATGGTCTAGTTTTGGTCCTGATATAATGACCGGTAGGTGGCCAACTTTATCTCTGCCTGAAAGGTCAGATAAGAGCTTGCCATCACAATGTAAAATAAGGGGACCATTCACCTGAAATTGCTTCTTTAGGTTCTCTGAAAACTCCTTGCAATGCTCTTCACAACAATGCCGAATACTTTGCCGACTGCAAGTAGCCTTGCTTAAATCTAGGCCAACACTCTGTACTACAGGCAACATGATTCTCATTCTGTTTCTGTCACTTGTATTCATGCTATCAAGTGTGGCAGTTATCTGAGGTGTTATCACGTTCACTTCGTTTACTGGATGTTTCAGATTCATCATGTGAACTCATTTTCATACACAGAGGATGCAAAGGATCAACATCTGGCATTTCCTCTGATTCAAAATCTTCACTAGTGCATCTCGTCTCTGCCTCTGAAAACAGAATCAACATTTGGACGGGTGCATATAAGCTAAGAAGAGCATAGGACCTTGCCTGGAAACAAAATTAATGAAAAAAGACATGAACTCACAATAAACCGTGCGACATACCCGAAATAATTGCAGGAATAATTTCTGTACTATCTCTGCATTCTTCTTCCTGGTGTTGCTCGATTTCATGTTGTATGCGATCAGATTCCTTCGACATATGTAAAGCTTTCCTCTTCTCCTGAGCGGCTAGATTAAAATCAACATCATACAATCAATGTGCCCCTTCATCCTCGGAAGCATCAAAAATTCCTGGTCTTCCTCAAACTTCATTATTTGCATCTCATTTGCGTGAGCGATGTCAAGCAGGTTGCCCAAACTATCAATGAATACCTTCTCTTTTTCTTTTTAAACCATAATGTTCTTGTTTTCGAATTTCTGAAGTGCTCTCCACTCCCCGTACATCTTTCTAATTTCTTAACCGCATCCTGTTCTGCACACATCGGACAACAAGCTCTTCCATAAAAGGGTGCAATCTCTCTAATTACTTGTAGAGATCCATAGTGGAGACTGTAATGCATTTTCCTCATTTTGAATAGCAGTAGCCCTAAAGCTTGTTTATTTGATGGCAATTTAATGCCCTTGATTTCCTCCTGAAGACTCTTGATTAAATAAATTTCCAAATGAAGTTGCATTGGCGAACTCATTTTGGACATCTGCCAAAATGCACAGCGTCAATGCAGGAATACCACTGCCACATGCTCTCGGCATGCTCTGCTGCAAAGCAAACTGCTCCCAACATGGATGCATTGCAACTATGTATAAACAGACATACATAGTTGCAAACCATCCATGTGCATACGTGCGAGCGTGTGAATGCATATACAAGTTTTCTTCCTGCTTAAGGAGGTAGGTATTTCGTGCTGGTGGTAGACAACAACAATTGCAGTGTGTTTGTCAGCACGGCCGTTCGAGTTCTGCAAAATTCAAATGCCAGGCAGCACCATTAAATTTTGTCCAATCAGACTAAACATTCATGTGTGAGTTACTCTATGATAGTGTTACAGATTGAGAGGGTCAGGTTTGCCATTTTCGAAAAACTCCCCAATACTAAATTTCATCAAAATACATCAAGCGGTTCACAAGTTGAAACAATGGATCATTGTCCACTATTTGTAAGTCATGTAAAGTGGTCATCGTTGTTGTCCAATTTTAACCAAAATTTGAATCAGTTGACCAATTTTAGCAAAACTCTCCAATACCAAATTTCATCAAAATACAACAAGCAGTTTCCGAGTTGAAACAATGTAACATTGTCAATTATTTGTAGGTCATGTAAAGTGGTTGTAATCGTTGTCCGATTTTAACCTAAATTGGAATCGGTCGACCAATTTTACCAAGGCTCCCTAATACCGAATTTCATCAAAATATGTCCAGTGGTTTCAGAGTTTTAACATGCGTTTGGATAGATGGATTGAATCAACCTCCCCTATATGCATTCACTTTGTGCAAAGAATGCATAAATAAAGAAAATCTTGAAAAAGTTCAACAATGCAGCTCCTATAAATTCATAATTGTTTAAAAACATTCTCAAGTTTTATGTATTTCCAAATGTGCTACAGAACTAAAATCTTTTCATAGGTAGAATTTGTTAAAAAACTAAATAGGGATTATACAAATTTTGATATTTTAAATTGTTCAGCTGTTAAAAATTCTTCAAGTTTAAACTAATAGGTAAATGTTTAGATTCTACGTGGCAAGCTAGGGAGCTGAAATTTTTTAGTTAGAGCATAGTCCAATGCAAAAATTAACATTTGAAAACCTGTTGTTGCTGCTATTAAAAAATTTTTAAATTTAAAGAATTTGATAAATACAAGGGGTTTCCAAAGTTCTGAGAATTATTTTTTATTTTTATATGATTACCTATATTTCATCAGTATTACACTGCAGTTTTTCAATATAATCTCTATTGAGATTTATAAATTTTTGGCAATGTGAAATTAGTTTTTTTTATATCGCTTTAAAAAAAATATTGTGGCATGTCTTATCCATCTGTCTATAGCACTTTTCACTTCATTCAGGTTCTGAAAATGCACATCTCTTAGTGGTTTCTTCATTTCTGGAAATAAATTAAAGTTGCTAGGTGCTAAGTGAGGAGAATAGGCTGGATGCAGCTACAATTCCCATCGTAAATCACCCAAAACTTCCTTTGTACGATGAGCCGTATGGGGCCTCACATTATCTTGCTGCAACAGTGATCAGTGCTTTGGCCACTTCTTGATAAGTGCTCTACTTAATGGCCCAGAAAGCAAATCTGAATAATATTGTGCATTAATCGTAGAACCCTTTGGGAGATAAACTAATTATTCCTTCACAATCCCAATAAACTGTAATCATAACCTTTCCGATTGACAGCATAACACGAGCTTTGATAAGGGATCCTTCTTCTGCTCACCTCCATTCTTTGGATTAACTTATTGTTTCGGGATTAAAGTAGTGTATCCAAGTTTCATCGGTGGTTATTAATCGATCCCAAAATGTGTCGCCGTATGCTTACATTAGGTCTTGCAATTGTCGACAAACATTCACCCTACAAAATTTCTGTCAGGTCCCATCAGTCGTGGCACCCAACATGCCAAAACTTTGGTTACTCCCAAATGTTTATACAGAATCTGATGAACTTGCCTGGTACCAATACCAATACTTTTACCAATTTCGCGAATTGTCACATGCCTGTCTTCCATCACAAGTTTTTTAACTGCAGCAATATTTTTCTCATCTGCAGTGTTTGGTCGTCCATTGGACTGATCATCTTCTAGGCTTGGTCATCCATTTTTAAATTGGTCAACCCAGCGATAATTGGTACTTTTTGATTTTGCAGACTCACCAGAAACTGCTTGCAAGCACTGAACAATTTCTGATGATTTAACACGATCCTTCCACAAAAAGAAAATGATTGCTCTTTGCAATTTTACAGCATCTTCAATGGGTACAATTGTAGAGTTCTTAAAGTATCTGTTTATTTACCGAGTGACAGAAGCAAACTTTGTTGCTTTGTTGCTATGGAATGATAAACATGTATGCGATTGTTTATAACTCCTATGATTCATTATGTGCTTAAAACCTAAGCAGCAGAACCCAATTATGTTTAAATTTTAAACAATTAGAAAAATATTATTTTACTTCTAGAAGTGCTACATCTTTAGAATTTTGCTCAAATGTGTAGCATTAGTACCCCATAATGGAGAAAGTGTAAAATATTTAAAAATGCTACATATGGGGATTGTTTTAAACTATTATTTTTCATGTGGGAAAAACGAAAATCGCTGCGGAGGTGAAATATTTGGAATTAAAAGAATATTTGTAACGATGAAATATCTGTCTGAAAGATTAACGTTTTTTCAAGGTGAGATGAAATGCTTGCAGTATGCAAGCACCTTCTACTAGTATGTTATATCCTCCTCTTCTGTATGAGACGTCGATATATAATGATAACATATAGGAGGATACTAATGTTTAGGCGCTTCCAGATGAGCTGGAGATTCGAAATTTTTTTCTTAGGCAGGATTTTGTGAAAAACCGACTAGAAAAAACGAAAATCTTCAAAAATTTCAACGATTCGGACGCTAAAAATTCGCAATTGTTTGAACAAATTTTAATGGTTTATGTATTTCCGCATGTGCTATGGAGTTGAAATTTTTTTTGTAAGTAGAATTCTTAAAAAAACGAATTAGAGATTATACAAATTTTGATATTTTAATTTGTTTGGCAGTTAAAAATTCTTAAAATTTAAACAAATGGATAGCTGTTTTGGTACTACGGGATGAGCTAGGAAACTGAAATTTTCAAATTATGTACAGAGTAGTGAATTTGCGCAAATAAACATTTCAATTTTACCATAATAGAATTGTGGCGGCTGTTAAAAATTATTTAAGTTTTAACAAATAAAAAATATTATTTTATTTCTAGAAGTGCTACAACTTTAAAATTTGGCTAAAATGTGTAGCATTAGTACTCCATATTAGAGAAAGTGTAAAATTTATAAAATTGGAACATTTGGGGATTGTTTTAAACTATTATTTTTACATGTGGGAAATACGAAAATCGCTGCCTAGGTGAAATTTTTAGAATTAAAAGAATATTTGTAATGATGAAATATCTGTCTGAAAAATGAATGTTTTTTGAAGGTGAGATAAAATGCTTGCAGTATGCAAGCACCAACTACTAGTATGTTATATCTTCCTCCTCCTCCTCCGTAAGGAACGTCTATATAGAATGATATCCTCCTCCTCCTACTCTGTAAGGAACGTCGATATATAATGTATGTTATATCCTCCTCCTCTATAATAAAAGTCTATATATAATGATAGGAGGATACTAATGTTTAGGCGCTTCCAGATGAGCTGGAGATTCGAAATTTTTTTCGTAGGTAGGATTTTGTTCGAAACCGAATAAAAAAACGAAAATCATGAAAAAATGCAACAATGCGGCCACTAAAAATTCGCAATTGTTTAATCAAATTTTCAAGGTTTAGGCGTTTCCGAATGTGCTACGGAGCTGAAATTTTGTGTGTAGAATTCGTTAAAAAACGAAATAGGGATTATACAAATTTTGATATTTTTATTTGTTTGGCAGTTAAAAATTCTTAAATTTTAAACTAATAGATAACTGTTTAGGTACTACGGAATGAGCTAGGAAGCTGAAATTTTCAAATAATTTACAGAGTAGTAAATTTGCACAAATACACATTTCAATTTCACCATATATGAATTGCGGCGGCTTATAAAAATTATTTAAATTTTCACAATTAGAAAAATATTATTTTACTTCTAGAAGTGCTACAACTTTAAAATTTTGCAGAAATGTGTAGAATTAGTACCCCATAATGGAGAAAGTATAAAATTCTTAAAATTGGAAAGTTTGGGGGTTGTTTTAATCTATTATTTTTACATTATTACATTTTCATGTATTTCATTGTATATATTGATTGACATGTTCCATGTTTATGCAGAATTAAATTTAATTCAATGGTAATATTATGTAAGTATGACTGTTTGTTTTTGACTTATTCTATGTTCATGTACTATGGATCAACAGAGTGAATAAATTACTTTACTTTACATAAAGGAAATACGAAAATCGCTGCTGAGGTGAAATCTTTACAATTAAAAAAATATTTGTAATGATGAAATATCTTTCTGAAAAATGAATGTTTTTTCAAGGTGATATGGTATGCTTGCAGAATGCAAGCACCTTACTAGTATGTTATATCCTCCTCCTCATCTGTAAGGAATGTCTATATTTAATGATAACATATAGGAGGATACTAATGTTTAGACACTTCCAGATGAGCTGGAGATTCGATGTTTTTTCTTAGGTAGGATTTTGTGCAAAATGGCTAGAAAAAATGAAAATTTTGAAAAAGTGCAACAATGCATGTGCTAAAAATTTGCAGTTGCTTAAACAAAATTTAAAGTTTTATATATTTCCAAATGTCCTATGGAGCTGAAATTTTTTTTAAAAGGTAGAATTAAAAAAAACGAAATACGGATTATAGAAAATTTGTTATTTTATTTTGTTTGGTAAACATTCATACAAAATTTCAAGGTTTTTATATTTCCGAATGTGCTGTGGAGCTGAAACTTTTTTGAAAGTAGAATTTGTAAAAAACCCAATTGGGATTATAGAAATTTTGATATTTTAATTTGTTTTGTTTTTAAAAATTCTTCAAGTTTAAACAAATAAATGTTTAAATACGACGGGACAAGTTAGGATGCTGAAATTTTAAAGTTATGTAGAGCTTAGTGCATTGAATCAAAGAAGCATTTAAAAACCTCTAACAAAGTCTTATTGTGGCAGTTAAATTTTTTTTAAATTTAAGCAATTAAAAAAAATTTATTTCCCTGCTAAATGTGCTACAACCTCAAAATTTGACAGAAATGTGTGAAATTAGTAACTTACATTGGATCAAGTATAATGTACTTAAAATTTCCAATTTAAGGAATTGGTTTAATTAAATATTGTTCTATAAGGAAAGATCAAAATTGGGTGCCGAGGTGAAATCTTTTGAATTAAAAAAAAATTTCCAATAATGTTATAAATCTATGAAAAATTAATGTTTATCTGGGTGAGATGAAATGCTTGCAGAATGCAAGCACCAACTCATATATATATATATATATATATATATATATATATATATATATATATATAAATGGATGTCAACAAGGTGTTGGGATGAGGAAACCCAGTGAGCACTCACCAATCAGACGACTTCAGGTTGCTGTAGTTGTAGCTGATGAAGGAACAATTCCGAAAGCTTCTACGTTTGTCATGTTTCTGTGTTTTAGTGTTCTTTTACGTGTGTCGCTTCGACATCCCTGGGGCCTCGCCAACCTGAAGTCGTCTGATTGGTGAGTGCTCACTGGGTTTCCTCATCCCAACACCTTGTTGACATCCATATATATATATATATATATATATATATATATAATGGTACTATTGCTTGCATTCTATAAACATTTCTTCTCACTTTGAAAGACATTTATTTTGCAGAGGTTTCATTATTGGAAATTTTATAATTATTTTGTTATTTGTAATCATTGTTATGGCATTTTCCTTAAAGTGGAATATATTCCTCTTGACTGTGGCACCGCAAATGGCTGTGGTCTAATGCAGTACTATGTCCTTCGGTTATATGTCCTCATATGAGTAAACACTGTTTGTACTTCAAAATACTTTTCCTTTTTATTCCAATAAAACCTTCTGTTAAGATGGATTTGGGTTATGTTCTTGTAGTTCCATCTTCACTTTATATCTATATATCTCACACTATTTCTAATTCCCTTTCCTACTATGATTACAGTGATGACTTAAGCACTACACAGTTCTCAAGGTTACCGGTCTTGACACAAGTGTCAGGGGGAGGATATATTGCACTTCCTCTGAATTTTTAAAATTGCGTTTCATTTAACAAAATTTTATTGTCGCGAATATATTTTGGCCGTCTACACGACTTTGTTATACTGACATTTCTCTGTATTTGGTTCATATTTAGAAAACATGCATTCAGTAAAAGTATGCTAGTTCATTCTTTAATTGAAATGCTTTGTTACAAATTTTTGATTTGGAGAAAAAAAACGGGATTTTAAAAATGTATTTTTAAAAATTAATACTATTAATTGAAATCCAGATTGTTAGTTTACATCGAATAATTTGGGTAGATACAGTTATTTTATATTATTTCATTTGTTTAAAAAATCATTGATGAACACCTAATGATACTTCCTATGGTTCTATGACAACTCATCGTGATCAGTTCAGCATGCATCACTTCGTTGGAGTCAATTCATCACACATCAATTCATTGCACTCCAATACATTGCATGACAATCTCATCGTGCGTCAATTCATTGCTCGACAAATTCATCACGTGACAAAGTGCATTACACATCTAACAATAATGAAGGCTACTTCTGTCTCTTTGTGTCTCCCTCTGTCATACTATAAAAAGGCAAATAACTCAATAAAAGATCGAAACATTTTTGAAATTCGGCAGGAATGCTAGATTTGCATATTTTAAGGTGATGACAAAAAATATCTCGAAAAAAGTTATAGGTTCAACTCCAAGGTAGGCATTTCCATTTCCCATATGATAACACAAAATTTGACTTCTTAACTGGCAGGCTTTTATTCTTTTTGAGATCTAAATTAGAAATAATTGACCTGTGATCTTTGGATCTAGCCCATTTTAAAGAAAAAACTATGAAGTTTCTTATTCTGTTCATCTTTTTCCAGCTACAATTCAAAATTTCTCATGTTAAATGTTTGATTCACATATTTTGGAGAAATTTTGACATTTAATTGGGATGTTGCCTTGCCAACCAATTATATTGTTAAACCTCGAAATCCTATTGTTATTTCCATCCTTATTTATTTATTTATTTAAAACTTAGTGCTACAAGTTGGCGATCTGCCAGGTGGTAACATAAAGAAACCTCCTAGGTCTCTCACACTTCCAACAACGAAATCTAAAGACAAACAATAATAAGATCTATAGTAATGACATAACAAAAATATTACTCATAAGAAATAACACTACAAACAAGAAAATTCAAAAGTTTCAAAAAGAAAGGAGAAATAATAAAAACAAAATCACAGAAAAATCACAAAACAGCTTTACATCTATTCCTAAAAACATTTACACTCTTTGGGAAGGGCTTAAATAGTTCAGCAGGCAACTCATTCCAGTCAACAATAGTTCTGTTTAAATATGAATATTTTTTATATTTGTTTTTTGTTTTCTACACTTGAATTTGTATTTGTGATCATTATTTCCTTTAAAAGATGGTTCTTCCACCCCCTTGTGTAACTCACTCCATGCTGCCTCCATATTTATTACATTAAGAAAACCACAGAGTCTACTCCGTTTCCTTCTCCTTTGCAAGCTCTCCCAGATTTTCTAGCATCTCCGTCACACTATCCGTTCAGCTTCCTGATATGCCCTTCTTATGGATGAATGCTCTTACAATTAGTATGAGAGAGAAGGAAAGAGAAGTTATTTTCATAGCAACCAATGTAAACATTCGTTGCCTTATTTACAAGAAGAAATACATTTTATGTAGAACATTAATCATTCGCATATTAAAATTTGGTACATAGAATCATCGTAGGAGTTCGGAACTTGAAACAATGCCTAAAAGAATGAAATTTTGTTTTCTTGCTATCCAAAGAAAGTCAAGGTATATTTATGTTCATTTTTTATTTCACAAATAGCTTTCCCATTGAATTTCAATGGGCATCTCCCTAGTAGTAAAATAATTTGGTTGGTAGTCCAGTATTTCATTAGGCAAGTATGGTATCACTGTAATTTACAGTCTGTAAAGCAAATCAGCTGTAACTGTTTGCACCTTGGTTTACCCTTAGTTAAAATGGCTGTTATCCTAGATTCTTGGCTCCAAGACAAAGTGCATGCTATGATTCGATTTTCAAACATGAAAAATATTTCAGCTAGTTAAACTCATCACCAAATTGTTGAAGTTTATGTAAAGAAAGTTCTGAGTCAAAGTGTATCAAAATGATGTGCAAAATTTTGGGAAGACAAAGCCCCAGTGATGCTGCATGAAGTGGAAGACCAGCAAATGCAGCATCTGATAAAAACATGGAATGAATCAACTATGCTATTATTCAAGACAAAAGAGTAACAATTCATGAGCTTCAAGCAAAATTCGATCTCTCGCTTGGAGCCATTTTAACCATTGTTCACAACAAGCTTGGATTCAATAAAGTTTGTGTATATTGGGTTCCCAAAATGTTAATGGATAACAACTAGACCCAGAGAATGGCCTGCAGTTTTTCCTTTCTTCAGCAGTATTTTCCTGAAGGTTTAGCTTTCCTGGAGAGCATTGTCACAGGTAATGATTCCTGTATAATTAATTGAGTCAGGCATGACTTCGTTGAAGTTGGTAATGTTATTCATATTAAATACACAGTACTTTTCTACAATTTTTTATATTTGCGACTGGTTTTGCACGTGATACTGCATCATCTGGCCAGATGATGCTGTATCATGTGCGAAACCAGATGCAAAAACAAAAAATTGTGGAAAAGTACCAAGTGTGTATTTAATATGAATGATTCCTGGGTACACCATCACACACCAGAGTCTAAACAGGCATCCATGGAATGGAAACATCCAGGGCCACACAAACCAAAAGTTCAAAATTTCACCCTCAGCTGGCAAGGTGATGCCAATGATTTTTGGGAACATGAAGACATTTTTCATGTTGAATTCATGCAGAAAAAGACAATAATAAATGATGATTCTTATTGTAAAACTTACAATTGAATAGCTTTAAGAAAAATAGCTGGATTACTTAGTGCTAGTGTGATATTCTTGTATGAGAATGCATACCCTCACACTGCAAATCAAACATGCCAACTTTTGGAATTGTTCCACTAGGAAGTCACGAATCATCCCACCCCATAGTCCTCACTTTGCACCAAGTGGTTTCCATTTGTTTCCATCCCTAAAGGAACAGCTCAGAGCTAAACAATTTCAAAATAATTCTGATATGGAACATGCTGCACAAAACTGGTTAAAAACTAAGAACCATACATTTTACTTGATTAATGTCAAAAAGCTTGTCTCACACTATGACAAATGTTTGAATCTGTTAGGAGATTATGTAGAAAACTAGTAATAAGTTGTTGTTTAAATACTTGTAATAATTACTTAATAATTTTCTTAAAAACATATTTTATACTTACTTTTAGAACAACCCTCATTGTTAAACACTTCTGTTGTCACTCAGGTAAAGCTGTGGCTCTGGCTGACTATTTCACATGTAATTGGAAAGGAGCATTGGAAACTTTGAAGAAGAAAGTTCAAGGAATATTTCCATCCTTAGAAAGGGAATCAGTAATACACCAAATGGCACTCTCTCGGGTGATTGAATATCACTTTCGTTTCCAACGTCTCTTCCCTTCAGTGGCGAGAGATCATTTGACCAACAGTCATCACATCTTGGTCGAGATGAAGCGGTATAATCCCTCCTTCTGAGAAATGTACTCCATCTGAAAGTAATCATTTTGTTAAAGATAATATAGATGTGAAATATATATTTATGTGATAAGTTGGATATTGCATGTTTCATAAATTTTATGAGTTATGATAAAAAAATGTAATTTAGTACTGTTGGTATTTGAGCAAGTTTTCTTGTGACAGTTTGTCTCATATGTTTCACTTGTATTGAAATATATTATTAGTAGTAATGCATAATGAAGTGAATGAATTTTGGGACAATTTTAGAGATATTTCTCCTTCCATAATGTAACCACTCAATAAAAAGATAAACTGAATAAAATTACATGATAAATAAATGCTGTAATTACCTTTTTCTGCTATTAATGTTGTTATTAAATGATTACTTTATATCTCATTTTGTACTCTATTACTTCACAATTTTTAAGCCATTAGCGTCTATAGTCGGGTGTTTCCCAAAGTGTGGTATTTCAAGGGGTATGAGGCAGAAAAGAAATTACTAAAAATTGCTCCACAGTTCTACCTGCTGTCAGATGAATCAGACATTATAAGGAAAGTTAAACAAATGAAATTACCGTATTTTCTGGTCTATAACGCGCACCTTATAGATAACGTGCAAGTGATTTTCTTCAAACCTGGTATAAATGTATAGATAACGCGCAGTAAAAAAAATCTATTTGAAACAAGCGCTTCCTGAAAAAAATGAATCAATTAAAATTTGCTGTGGCTTTCCGTTATTCAGTTGTTTTCATGTACACCACATGGTCTTATTCAGTCTTGAATTATCTTGGCATCGGTATTAAAAAAGTTTTTAATTTACCATGGAAAACAAAAATATGTGAAAGCGAAAATCATACACTTCGCAGTTTAAATTAGAAGTTGTAAAATTCGCTGTAGAAAAAGGAAATCGTGAGGCTGGAAGAAAGTTTAACGTAGGGGAATCAAGTGTACGAGAATGGCGTAAAGGCAAATTGGTGCTGAAAAAGTTGCATCGGAAAAAACGAGCAATGCGTTTTAGAAAATGCTTTTGGCCAGAACTCGAGGAAGAACTGTATGAATGGGTGATACGAGAAAGGGCAAAAGGCATTAGATTTCAACAACAAGGGTCTTATTGCAAGCGAAATGCATTGCTCAAGAGATGGACATCGTGGGCTTGAAAGCGTATCCTTCCTGGGGATTCCGTTTCATGAGGAGAAACAATTTATGTGTTCGTACATCGACAAGCATCAGCCAAAAATTACCGATAGACTGGGAGGCGAAAATGATTAAGTTTAGACAATATATGAAAGAAAACATGTCTGAAGTTGATGCAATGCATGTTGGCAATATGGACGAGGTTCCGGTGAGTTTTGATCTTCCTTATGCTAGAACTGTGAACCTTAAAGGGGTGAAAGATGTTTCCATAGCAACTACTGGGCATGAGAAATCGAATTTTACAGTTATTTTGTGTGCAATGTCTGATGGTTCTAAGCTTCCTCCTATGGTGATTTTTAAATGAAAGACTGCCGAAAGAATGCTTTCCCATGGACATTGTAATAACCGCAAATGAGAAAGATTGGATGAACCAAGAAATGATGAGGGTTTGGTTGGACAGTGTGTGGAGAAAGCGAAAATCTGCCTTTTTTAATTCGAAGTCACTGTTAGTCATGGATTCATGTCGTTGTCATGTGACGCCTGTAATTGAAAAAGTGGTCGGTAAATATTCAAAGCTAGCTATCATTCCCGGTGGTTTAACCAAAAAACTTCAACCACTAGATCTGTCCGTGAACAAGTCATTCAAATCAAAATTGCGAGTGGGAGGATTGGATGTTAGCGGGTGTGCATCAATATACTAACTCCGGGAAAGTGAAAAGACCATCTTATGCAGAAATGTGTAAATGGATTGTTGAGAGTTGGGGATCTGTGACGGCTGGCTGTGTAAAAAACGGTTTTGAAAAGCCTCTTAGTGATACAGTTATGACAGCACGGAAGATTTTGAAGGTGATTCTTGTGAAAATGAAGTTTCAAATGTGCCTGACCAAATTATGAGTGCTGTTGAATCATTTGACATTGACGCAGGTGATGATTTTTATGGTTTTGAATGAATTGTAAAAGTTAATATGCATTGATTTCAATAAAATTTTATTTTCCTTTGTATAATGCGCATGATGTTTTTTCCCGATTTTTATATTTTTTGTATAGATAACGCGCGCGTTATAGACCAGAAAATACGGTATTATAAATTTTGGCTTGATCAAAACACTGACAGAACTTATATTATTGTGGTCAATATATACTATATCAAACGAGAGCAGAACTTCCTCCATCGATCAATGTAAGCATTGCTCTAAGCATAGTATTAAATAGAGATGAGTACTCAAATCCACTTACCCCCCGAATCCACCGAATCTCAATGAATTCGAAGATTCGATGTGGATTCGAAAAATGGGGATTAATGTAGTTCAAGATTGCACCACCATTTTTTTGTTGCACTTTGCTAAATCACCCATCTATATTCAACCAGTTTCATAGTATCTCACAAAAAATAGGTGAAACAAACTCACAATGGGGTCATTCTCATGCGGATATTCATACGTGTTCCGTAGCCATAGTAAAACATTTTCGATATTAATTCCATGGATAGCTCATAGGTTAGCAGTTATTGCCAACCTACGGATTTTTCGTCAAAACGAGTTCATTTTTTCTTACCGGCTGGCAAAAAAAAACATTACGTATGTTATAACATGTGATGTTGCATAGTATGAATTTCTGGATTAATTTAAGGAACAATTAGTAAGAGTTGAAACATATTTTTACTTACAATTCAGCGTAAACAGATTCTTTTATGTTAGCTTTAGAGGCTGTGTTATCCCGCATTGGTAACACTGAAATTGACACATTCTCGGCGTCCCTAGAAGCTCATTATAAGTGAAATCATGTCATTGATGTACCGGTTCTTATTATATCGGTTTCGTGATTCTGGACTTTAGTTTCAAATGTTTTAATTCAATCAGAATTATGTCGGAAGTTTGGGGACACTAGACCATCTGTGAAGACGATAGGAGATACGCGAAATGCATGTATTGTGGCTTGCGCATTTCGAGAGGTGGGAAAAGCATGACCACCACAGCTTTAAAGAGACATTTGAAGCAACAAGCCGGTTTGATTGAAAGGCAGAAAGTGAGGGAGTGTGGTCAACCCTTACAAATTGATAATAATAATAATAATAAATCGACTTTATTTAAGGGCGATATTTAGACCATCTGGTCCATTCTTACATATAACCCTGTACATACTACTACTACCCTCGGCAGGATTCGAACCCGCGACCTTGGTCTCCGTTGTCAGATACTCAAACCACTCGTCTACCAAGGCCGGGAAGAACTGAATGTAGAGGAAGTTGATGATCCTTATTCAAGTGCTTCAACTCCTTCCACTTCGAGTGCTTCCGTCACTCCATCAAGTTCCCCAAACAGTGAAAGCACGTTTTTTAAGGAACCAAAGAAATTGAAAAGTGATGCCAAACAGCAAACATTGAAGGAAGCGTTCTATTGTTACCAGAAGTTTAAACCTGGTGACCGAAGGAGTGAGATAATTACAAAATTAATTGCACTAATGATATGTGTAGACAATAAGCCATTCAGTTTAGTGGAAGATAAAGGTTTCCGTGGTTTAACTGCCAACTGCCATGATTAAGTCCATATCTGGCAACATACAGATAATATTATGGCGTGATGGCAATTAAAGGTAAGGTTTTAGATAAAATTAATTCGTAAAATACATAGGGATGATCTACAACATAAATAATTGCTTCAAGACTTGTATAGCTGCAGCATGTAAATGTGCTCTTCGTGGTATTACTGTATTAGTCTGAATTTAGTCCCTCCCTGAATATAGTCTTCCCCCCTATTTCTGAAGCCTCAGTTTTGGGAACAAATTTGAACACCATTACAGATTTCACTTTTTAGCCTACTTTCCAGAATGGAAATACGCTTATGATTTTGTCGTTGTGTCTGTCTGCCTGTCCATCCCCCCCTATAAACTTTTGAACCAACACTGATTTTCATGAAACTACGTGGAAATCTCCTGCTACATGGGGCGAGCTCCTGAGGATAGTTTTTTGTTGCGAAGATTGAAGTCCTGAGTTCGATTCCAGGAACTATCCTTCCTATTTGATTTGAGGAAACGAATGAAGATTCTAATTTTATCTTAGAATTTTGCTTATCAATTGTATTTCTTAGAATTTTGCATAAATACGGGCGATTTTGCAGTTTTTATGACTCATTACAAGAGTGTTGCCATAGCAACTATTGTTGGACTCAGATTCGGTATATTCTAATACGTACACGCATTATTGCTGCACAAATATGCATGATCAATTTAATATTCGATTCGAATTTATTTGTAGTATTTTAAAACGCTAAAGTATGAAATTTGGGAACAAAGAGGTACATATCCGTGATTACTTTAAATTATTAAAGCCAATATAAGTATTAAATAAATGATTAAATGGAAAGTAGGCATCGTAAATTCTGTTTGGATCATCATGTAATATTCTAAAGAATGAGTTTTAATATGTACGAGCAATTTAGTTACAGCTATCAATTTACAATGAAATGGTGGCATGTTTTGTGTGTTATAGTTGCAGGCATAATTTAAATGTATCAAGTGTTACTGGACTAAATTCGAAAATTTTGATGTATGAATGTCATTTAAATTACATTTGTATCATTCCGATGTCATTGACAATGGCTACTTGAATCGTGCCTGTATAAAAAAGTAGTTATCACCAGATTTCCATTTAACATATTCTTTTCATAATGTATTTTACACGTATTTTCGGTACTTCCGATATTTATGCCTCGGAATATTACATCAAGGAATAAATTCTGTAGATAGGTGAAACACCTTCAAAACCTCGGTTTGATTTACGTAAGTAATACTTTTATAATGTGATTGCATTATATACGATCAACAGCTGTGCAACAGGACAGTGATCAGCTGACAGAACTGCCTACATCTAGGGATACGAAAAAAGTATCGATACTTTACTCATATTGATAATTTCCTTTCGATACCAAGTACTCGATTCTTTTCTTTCGATATTCTACTAATATCGGTTTATTTTTCTCAGTATCGAATCAAATGAGTACATGTAGTAACAAAAGTGAGGCAGAATTTGCACAAGCTCCCCAGCGTTGACACACTAAAATCACAACTTGATGAGCTGTACTAGGTCATTATAAAGGTTTATTCTGACAAAATAAGTGATCCTAGTGTGGGAAATGTTGCAATTACTTTGGACATTTTGACTGAAATGATGTCATGCCATAGTTTCCTGGGTATAACAGCACATCATTTGAATGGCACAGACATTGTTTCTAAATGCATTGTAACCAAGAAGCTCACGGAGAGGCATACATCAGTCAACATTTGTGAGCAACTTGAAGCTGTTTGCACGAAGTATTCTATCCCCAAAAGTAAGGTAGTATGTGCAGTCACTGATAAGGCTTCTAATATTGTTGGTGCAGTTAACATGTTTCTCGGCAAGGGAAAAAACCTTCCCTGTTTTGCACACACGCTTCATTTGGTGGTAGAAAAGGTAACATCTATGGAAAATGTACAAAAAATTACTAGCCAGGTAAGACAGGTTGTGAAGTTTTTTTGAAGAAGTGTTATAAATAGTGACATGCTTCGTGCTAAACAGATAGAAGTTAATAAAACCCCTCTTAAGTTGATTTTAGATGTAAGCACAAGATGGAATTCTGTGTGTTATATGTTAGAAAGATACGTTGCCTTGTCAAAATTTGTGCATCAGATTTTCCTTTAAAACCTGAAGGCTCCATTAGCATTAACTTCCATTGAGCTTGACACTGTGAATCATGTCGAAGTTACTCCAACCATTGGATTACATTACCAAGGAAATTGCGGGAGAAAAATTTGTAACGTTGAGCAAAGTGATTCCACTTATCCATTGCTTAAAAGCACAGTTGCAATCTATAGGAATTACTGTGGAAAATGACGTTGTTAGACAGGTAAAAGAAACACTGCTGAGCAAAATTAATCACAGGTTCGCTCATATTGCGGAGTCTCATCTGTTAGCTATATCCAATTTATTAGATCCGAGATTTAAAAACATACATTTTAATGATATCAAGGCTTGTGCAAAGGCTCAATCTAATATCCGTTCCTTGATTAGAATTAAAGTATCAAGCAGTGACACAGACAGTGATTCTACTCTGAATACAAAATCCAAGTATGACTTTTGGAGCCACCACAAAGTATTGGCCCATAGCAAGCAAAAAAGAAAACAAATACCATTGAGGAAAGAGATGAGCTGTATGTGTATTTATCAAATCCAGTTTCTCCTCTCTCCTCTGATCCTTTGAAGACCTGGGAAGAAATTAAGTGTGTTTTCCCCAATCTTTACAAGCTTGCACGAGCGTACTTGACAATTCCTGCAACATCAGTGCCTGCAGAACGTCTATTTTCTAAGGCGGGGGCAACCGTAACGCAAGCCAGGAATCGGCTAATGGGAAGCCGCCTGGAATATTTTTGGGAGATTGTACAGAGGAGGAGTGGGAGGTGTAGATTTTATTGTAGAGTTAATACCAAGTTTTATGCCATCATTTACAAGATATTCTTTGCTCGTGCTCACATAGTGTAAATGCACCTTTAAAAGCTGATCTGTTGATCGATTCGACGTGTATTAAAAAAATCTATGGCAGGAAAACAAACTTCCATTATTTAGGCATACGTTGTTTCATGTCTCTAGCTCCTATGATGATTCTGTGTTTTTAATATGCAAATAATTAATGTTCTACATTCAAATTTATTCCTTCTCGCATATAACACAACGAATGTTGTTTAAATTGGTTGCCTAATTCCTTTTTCAAAACATGAATTGCCCAAATTTATTTTTTGGGAGGCATGGGCCCAGTGGGCCTCCCCTCAGTACGCCACTGCTTCACTTAATTATCCTTCTTTTCGATTGGGTTGTCTTTAGTGGTTTGTTAGTAATGGCCATCCTTTCTTTGCCTGCAATGAGAACGGGAGATGGTAAACTGTTATGTTCCAACACATTGGAGAACTCGCATAGTTCTCTCTCCTACCCCTCCTTCCGCCAATTTTGCATTTGGGAATTTCATGAAATACGTTAGCCCTTCTCTCCCATCAGTTCTACAAAGCATTTTGTCAAAGAAACATCGGTCGAGTGAGTTTGGTCTTTTTGCAGCTCTCTGCGTCAAGATAGTGAATATATAACAGGTCTGTGTTTTCATTTATAATTATTTAATAATATTTTGTTGTCTTTGCTCGGCAGTTTATATCAATATTCACTTTTACTGTTTTTGCATTTATGAATGCAGGTGTTACTTAGCGACTTATGGACATAGCAAATTAAAATCAGTGCGGCATTTTTATCAAAGAGGTAAGTTTCGATTTATATTTAATATTTTTGCCAAAATCCATCTATTTCTGCCTCTTCCTATTTCAAGTATTTTTACATGACTGAGGTCTCAAAAATACTTCCTGCTAGAATAATAGTCTCAATTTAATCATTTCTTAATTTAACATGCTTGTGACGATCCTTTTAAACTTTGCTCTCATAGAGCAGTGTTTTTCAAAAACCTCATGAGCCGTATATTCTGGGAGATTTTTTATAGGTTAAAAAAACAACACGTGAACAATGAGACTTCCTATATTTATTGATTTTAAAACACTGCTTTTTCAACTTTAATTTTATTGTTATAATATGGTATAAGTAGAGAGCCTGTGACATGCATCGCAATCACATTGAATTGATTTTGTATATAAGTTTCCATTTGGTCATTTATAAGATAATTTCACGCCCTATATTAGCTATTTACATTGGCAGTTAAAACTATTTTTTTACTCCTTTTCTTTTCCCACCTCTCTATCCCTTTCCCTCTCTATCCTTCCCTCTCTCTCTCTCCATCCCTCACCCCCTCTACTCATTCCACTCTCCCTCCATACCACCTTCTTTCCCTACACATGTGAGAAATTGTACCTACATCTTTGTATTTACTCTGTGCTTCCCATAGTTTGAATTTAGCTATTAGCAATGCTTGTAATATTGCCCCCTTACATAATTGCATGGGAACTGTGGGTAAAGTGTATGTTTTTTCTAATACCTCAAAAAAGCAAGTTATATTAACTGTTATTCATGTGCAATTTGTTAGTGTATTTCATCAGGAACAGATTGAAACAGGTGCCAGCAATGTAGTAGCATCGGGACTCTGATTTATAGAGGTCCACAAATTTCAGATTATTTAAAATTTATTCTTTGGATTTTGTCAAAAAAAGGACCCCTATTTTTCCTGGCATAGACTCCCAAAATGGTTCGATCTAGTCTGATATTTCATGATATACTTCTAAATCACTGTATATAACTATGTAAATGGTATATATTTTATACCAAATATCTTGACATCACATTTGGATATTTCTATTAATTTTTTTATGTAAGAGTTATTTAAAATAAGTATTTCTTAATCTTTTTTATACTGCATTTGTTATAATTGCTGTCACATGTATATTATATTCTATTATATACTTTGTCTATCACAACCCTCATTGTATTCAGTGTGTACAACATATGCTGATAAATTCAGTTTAATAATTCAATTCTATATTCTTTTTATACCTTCTGTTGGCTATTTTGTTGTTAATATTATTTAATCAAATTTTTATTCTAAATTATTTATTCTGTGTATGTATAATACTCGACTAGTCCAACAATAGTCATTGCAATGGCAACATTCTCGTAATGAGTGATAAAAACGCCAGTATTTACGCGAAATTCGAAGAAATACGATCGATAAGCAAAATTCGAAGATAAAAATTGGATTGTCATTCTGGAAAGTCAAAAATACCGCGAAGGGGGTGGGGAATATTTTTCACGTGACGTCGCGACGTAGTTCCACATTTCGCCATTGGCAGACTGGAGCGCTCTGAAAGGAAAACTTTGGCTAAGATTTTTAGCATTGAGTTACCGGTCTTTCCTTTCCTTGATTAGTATTAACTTTACATATTTATATTCGTCCAAGCGATTTGTTTGCAGAAAGATGTTATAACTAGTAAAAATAAATCAGACGTAGGAAAGCATTCACAATACATCCATATGTAACAAATGGTGATTTGACTTATGTCAGTGAGATTCAGTTGCAGGTAAATTCTTCAACGGAATAGTTTTATTCTAATCGTTTATGAGGTACTCTCCGAGTTTCTGTTGGGAGTTTTTTATTGGCCTCCTTTTTTATGAGTAGCAGATAGCTTATTATAAAATACTAATCCAGTATATGCTGTACTTAACGCACATTTTTAGTAATAAATGACATCCATCTTATTTGGTGTCAGTGTTGTCATGGACATCGGTATTGGATTTTAATTGTGAAAGTTTATATTATTTTTATATATAGAATAAAGTAAAACACATAAACAGAGAACAGAATTGGAAGGTTTGTATACAAGTTACGACAACTGTCATGCTATTTAGCCTTGGCTAGAATTCTCACCGCCCACTTCTGCAGCTTGTATATCCGAAGAGAATGGTGGGAGCGATTCCAGACCGTAATGCCATATTTATTATGGCAGTAAATGTAAGCATTGTACACAAAAATTGCAGTGTGCAGGTTTGTCGTCTGCATCAATCGTATAAGAAGGAAACAGCCTGCACTAACTCCATATTTTGAATCCCATAGTAATCTAGTTTTTGTAGTAGGGTCGAGTGGAAGACACAGTCGAAGGCTTTGGAAAGGTCACATTCAGTTAGGGCACTGGAGCATTTCTCTTTGAAAGCGTTTAGAATTTTATTGATAACATGGTCAATAGCTAAAGCTGTTGATTTACCCGTATGAAAGCCAAATTGGGAAGGTGTAAAGATGTTATTACTTTTAAAATGTACATATATATAATGGACTTTTAATTGTGGTTTAAAAACCGTTGCCTGTGATAGGGACAATGGAGACTGGATGATAGTTACAGGGTAACACCTTATCCCCTTTTTTGTAGACGGACACAGTTTTAGCACAACTGCCTCTTGGCTCCCAGTCACTGTTGAAACAGGTTTTACCCCTGACGATGCCCACCTTGTGGGCGAAATGCATTGGGTGTTGTAACCCTCTAATTGTTTGGCTAAAGGAGTACTTTACCTTTATTAACTCGGGAGTAAACAATTTATTTTTAAATTTATTATTATAAGTTTGATTCATTAATTTCTTAGGGAAAGTGTTCAAACATACTAATAAATACTTCAAAAAAGATTGATTACCCTCTTTGATAGTAAACAAACTGTATCAGTTGACCTTAGCAAGAATTTGAAATTGTTCATTCCTACAGAAGTGATAGGCCTCATGAGAATGGAGTGGGAATTGCTCAATCTACTATTACTGGCTGTAGTTTTAACATGGAATTCTAATGCTGAATGGTTAGATAGACATGAGTATATTGCTTCAAATTTATATAATTCTTTTGGAAAGTATGTTATAACATTATCCATACAAGATTTTAGTCTAGTAGGCTCATGATTAGCACAGTGCATATCAAAGGACATAAAGAGAACTAAAATTTATTAATGCCTTCTCTTGAACTTAAGTAAAATTATCAATCATTAGCAGTGCAGGCCTTCAATAAGTAGGGGGCCGATGCTGTTTCCTGTTTGGACCCCCAAGATTAATATTAATTTTTAGTAAAATTCTTTAATGGATGATTCACTAAAAGTTTTTTATTTATTTAATCGTAAAGTGATGTAACCATTTACAAGAATATACAAAACATTTAAATAGCACATACAAAATAAAATAGATAGATAGATGTTACATTAAAATGAAATGTATGCATACCTTAAATATATGCTTACAAAACAGTAATCAGAATTCTGAATTAATTTAAATACATAATTATTCAAATAACCACTTAACATCTCTATATGTACAGGTAAAAATATCCAAAGAGATATATTTATTCAGTCTACATCAACCTATTGATTGGGAAATTAGCGCCATAATTTGTTCTATAATATATTTTAAAGAATAAATCATTCTGTCGTGTATTATACGACACAAAATGAAAATCTATCATACTCAATAAATTCTTACCATCTCATTGAGATGGTAGGATGCAGTGAAAACAAAGTATCCCAGTACAAAAAGTGAATTTTTCTTCATTAATTTTAAATTGACAATTTATATTTTGATATTTTACATGAACAACATTTTTTTGGAGCCCCTGGTATGCGCCAAGTGCAACTACCCTTAAATTGCCAAAGCAGTTTTTATGCTGAAGTAGTTAAGAATAGATATGAATTAATCACTCGAAAAAATAAGAATATCTTCATCATCTCATTGAGATTGTAGGACGCATATGTCCTCTTTCTCTCACGATAACTTATAAATCTTAAGGCAGCTTACATTTTTAGGAATACATATCACTTATCTAATGAAAAATATGAAACTGCTATAGAAATTTTATTTGTTAAAAAATTGTGACATGTATCTAGTGGTAGCAGTTAACATTGAGGAACACTTCAAGCTTTAATAATGTTTAACGTTACTAGAAAACACATGATGCTGAGACAATTAGTCGCAATAATGGAATGCTCATCAGGAAGAAGTCATGGAACTCTGAATAAGATTGATTTTTTCAGGCTTTCTGCAATAATGCAGGTTGGAGGAAGAGCAGCTGAAACTTCCCCTAGTTGAGATACAGCGATGATGGACATTCCTTTTCCTCGAAATATGACCTGGGAATTATTAAAAAAATGAAAGATTACAAACAATATAAGGCAACTATGAGGAAATGTGATAATACCAAGGAGATCACTACAATGACAATCTCCAGTTTAGAATAATCTTCGACTTGCTTTTCTCCAGCAAAAATATCAGTCCAAAATTTTGTAAACCCTATAAATACATATATTATGGAAAATGTGAAAAAAATAATTACATTCTCCGATGAACAAGCGATGAAGGAAGGCTGATTATGTAAAATGAATTGGGTAATAAAATACATTTCAAAGCTGTGCAATTATTTAGTTTAAATGAATGTATAACATTTCGTGTAATACAGGTCAAATATATAAATTCTGTAAGTAATGATAGGTACCCACTGCTTTAATCAGGTATTTAATTTGGAAGAATTTCAGATACCTGTTACACCCTCTCGCCACGCTGAGGCAGCAATTAGGATTAGTAATTCTAATTTCTCAAGACAGATGGCTATTACAGACAATATCGTATAATTATTGTAAGTAATTATAGCAATGGATTACATAATCTTCCTAATAGAATTACTGCTGTCATCGTTAGGTTTAGTAAGAATTTCATTAGAAAATTAATTCTTACACATTTAAAAAATATTTTATCAGTAAATTCCCTATCCCTTGAGTTGTATAAATTAACAATAATAAAATAATTTGATCCGTGGAGCTTTATCCAATAAAAATTATAATGGAGAAAATTTAGTGCTGCATCAGTTTTTTCGGAAAACCCTGAACATTTTAGGAAATAAGTAAAATAGGTGTTAGTAAAATAATCAACTTAGAGCGTGATTAAGGAATCTATGTATCAAATGTATTTTTAACCATCTACCTATAGCAGTTATTCTGCAGTCGTATTAGGGCTTTAAGGAAATTCGAGTCCGGCTGACGGCGAACAATAGAAACCTCGCAAAAATATTTCATCGAGTTGGCAGGTAACTTAAAACGGTGCCAAAACCAATCGACGGTTACAGAATATAAAAACAAACTTAAAATTAGTCTCAATAGAGGATGAAATAAATTACGAGTGGTTCTGTCGAGTTGTGTAGTAATTTAATTTTTACATTACCGGCGCGGGAAATTTCAAAAAAAGATGTCATGGAACCTCATATGCCGTAAGAACCACGAGGGGTAGGCGTTAGAAAAAAGCATTAATTTACGCATAATTTAATACTTTATATAAAACTACTATTTGCAGACACCTACCCCCGTGGTTTTTTCTCATTTGTCATTTACCGTTTTGATGAATTTCGAGTCGGGCCGACGCCAAACCGGATGAACCCCGAAAAAAATGTTTTCCATGAAATAGAGAAGTTTCGACTACTTAAAAGCACTAAGGTATTTACAGCTAAATTCGCTGTTTTTGTAGTTCGTATTTATATTACGGAAAAAAAACGATTTTCGCGGCGAAAATCGAGCGCGCTTTCGCCATTTTTGGAGAAGCCTACTTATCTCACAAAAAGTGGAAGGTAGGTTAAAATGAATTACATCTTTTATTACATAATTATAATGTGCAGTTAACACAATCACCTGCTATAACCTACCCTACATAGTAATTGCACAATAGGCCACGAAGTGCGGCGTCGACGCCCCACCGGGGACGGTAGCCCATCAGTCATCGCAGGTTAAAAATACTTATCGATGGTATAGGTGACGATAAACAATATCAACAAATCACCATGAAATGCTGCTCAGGTAAAAATAAACTTCCTACATTGTTTAATGAAAAAGATAAAAATTTTTGTCTTAAAAATGGGAGCGCGCTTTTTCCATTGTTTTTGGAAAAATCAACATATCTGACAAACAACGCGGTTTCAGAAATAGCAACATACACTAATGAACGCGTAATTTAATTTTCTATAGGATACATGTATTGACAAACACCTATCTTCCCCAAAATTTTGAACTATCGTACGGTCGGCCCGGGCCTGCAATCGAGAGGGGCCCGTTGCGCATCTGGAACCCTTATTGGAAAAACATTTTTGGGAGGGGTAGCTTGTTGAAACATACATAAGATTACAGACAATGCAACATTTGTATGGCAGGGTTAACGGCAATTTCCTATCTATCGTCTTTTTGCTCGAAAATTTTTTCGAGTTTTACGTTTACGTTTTTTCGTGATTTTGGCCTTTTTTTAATCAAAATATCCGAAAAACGGCGGGGGGTAGGTGAATTTAGTTTTCGTTGCCAAACGTGGTGTAATTGTTGACATTTTATAGTTTACCGTAATAAGCTACCTTGCTTGGTTTGGCGGATATAGTTGATTTCTCATCTTAGAGAGCGCCGGGCGCGGCCGAACTGACTGCGGAGATGTCCGATTAAGCGTTGTTTTAAACGTCCCAGATTCAAATTGACAACGTCGTGCAATTTAGACAAAAGTGGTTAATGTGGATGGTCAATATCAATTTCGTACGCCATTGAGTTTTTCTGCCAATTGGTATTTACCTCAAATAAAGTCTTTGATTCGACGCTTTGGTGTCTTTGAACGTATAGAAATAAGTTTCCTCTCAATGGAAGTAGTAAAAAAAATAAAGTTAAACACAAAATGATATACTTAGTTATTACTGTGAACAGTGGTAAGGCGGGGAGGTACCCTAAGAGGGAAAAAAGGAGGTGATGTTTGATCTGCAGCGGCCGTTCATAACGAGGTAGAGAAATTTCAAATCTGCGATTTTGCGTCTGAGAGGGAGAGGGGTTAAACGGGGGGTAGAAAAAATTTCGTCTCGCGTTAGGATGCGGAAATTTGGGACATTCATTCATTCAAAGCACGCATTCCTTAATGTATATAGCAGACATGGCCAAAGTGCGGCTCATTTGTACCCAATGTGCGGCTCGCGGAGAAATGTTTTCCATCTTTTTCCTGCATCAATTTCATCTTAACTTCCGGAAGCATGTTTAAATATGCGCCGAATCTATGGAAGTTATTTTTCGGAGTCGTTAAAGAAGAAACAGGCTTTTTACTAATTTCTTTTCTTAGTTTTTCTTGTGTTGCATTTTCAACCATCACAGCTCTCGCTCGAGTGCGGCTGGTAATATTTTTGAGAATGCTATATGCGGCTCGCAGACTCAAATGTATGGCCACCCCTGGTATATAGCACAGTACAGGTAACCCTCGATTAACACAGTGGTTTGATCCTGCGAAAACACCGTGTAATTCTAAACCGTGTTAATTGAGACTAAGACCTCTTTTAAAATAGGAGGTTAGGTTCCAAAAAATCAAACAAATAAAGATGATTATGATTATTACGAAAAATATATTGCTTAAATAAATACACAATAAAAAATAACAAAAATCGATTCTCTAATTATTATGTGTTATAAAGTAACAATGACGATAACGACTTCCAAAGATAATCGCTAGTAAAATATAATACACACCAAGGTCGCTTACTTAGACATGGTATTTTATGCTGAAATTAAGTAAAATTGTAAAAATCGAGTTATCGACTTAAAGACCTTTGCTCTTCTGCAAATTAAAATAAGAAAGAACTTCGGATCTAGACCGTTTAAAAAAATAAATAACGAGATTGTATTGACGTCTCGGAACCTAGACAAAGTCCGAGGAGGGGGGATCGCTACAGTTGGGTAATCGTATTAATTGGCAAATGTGAGATGCCGGAGTTATTATACCGTTGTAAAAGAAACCGATATAATTGATTGTAGGACTGTACCGTTGCATATATGTCCCGCGAGGTGGGTTCTCTTCGACGGGGTCGTGGGAAGTTGCGAGGATGACATTTTAATGCTCCGGAATTTGAGTAATTGTGAGGGTGAAGTTAGTAATTCGAAGCAACCTTAAGCTTGGATCACACGAAGCTAGTTCGCTCACGGGCTGAGGAGCACGTGAACTCACGTGAGAATGCAGCATACGTGATAGTGTCCATGCGATGTTAGGACGCGAATAACGTTAGTTGAAATGGATCTTTTGGGGAGCGATTTTGTGCGGATTAATAGCCCAAGAGTTGATCGAAAAAATAAAATACAGGAGTTAAAATCTGAAGATCGTGTCTTATAAGATTTTTTTAGACTGAATGACAAGAAGTGTGGTTTATTATTGAAAAAGGTGGAACCATTAAACCAAAAACAACGGACATGACTTATTTGATTTTGTTGGCAGAATTAACGCCAGCAACTCGGAATTCTTTCATTAAGAAATCTTAGTTCACATAACAATGCAAGTTATTGCAAGCTGAAAACTTTAGTTTGGCGAAGATAGAATTTACATACTTATACGAATGACACATATGGTATGGGAGAGAAATGGATGGTTAGGTTGGTAGGCGACAGGATGGAGTCATGTTGGGGGTAGTGAACAGGGAGGGAGATGTTAGGAGAGGGAGGTGGTAAGGGAGCAAGGAAGGAGGCAGGGGAGAGAGGAGGTAGGGGAGGGTGTGGTTAGGAGGGAGGTGGTGGGGAGGGAGGTGGTGGGGAGGGAGGTGGTGGGGAGGGAGGTGGTGGGGAGGGAGGTGGTGGGGAGGGAGGTGGTGGGGAGGGAGGTGGTGGGGAGGGAGGTGGTGGGGAGGGAGGTGGTGGGGAGGGAGGTGGTGGGGAGGGAGGTGGTGGGGAGGGAGGTGGTGAGGAGGGAGGTGGTGGGGAGGGAGGTGGTGGGGAGGGAGGTGGTGGGGAGAAAGGTGGAGAGGAGGGAGGTGGTGGGGAAGGTGGTGGTAGGGAGGGGGTGATGGCAAGGGTATTGGAGGTAGGGTGGTGGTGGTGAGGGTGGCAGGTGCTAGGATGGAGATGACGAGGGTGGTGGTGGCAAGGGAGGTAGTGGTAAGAGTGGTAGTGGCAAGGGTGCTGGTGAGAGTGGTGGCAGGGAGGTGGCAAAGGTGGTTGCAATGGTGATGGTGGTGAAAGTGGTTGTGAGGTTGGTGGCGAGGGTAAGAGTGGTGGATAGGGTGAAAGTTGTGGTAAGGGTGGTCATTAGGGTGGTGGTGAGCGTGATAGTTGCGAGGGTGATGATGGAGGGTGGTGGTGGTATCGAGAGTGGTTGTGGTCCTGAGGCTTGTGGTGAAGTGAATTCTGGGGATTTTTTCCATATTCATAGTCACCTGTTTCTAACAAGATGGGATATTTCACAACAAAATATTCATTCATACATTAGATTGTGCATTATATATTAATGTCACATTAATTTTCTCAATAATTATCATGATTTCGTGAATGTGTGGCATGAATTAATGAGTTGAATTTACATTGATTTATTATGAAAAATTAACTGTTCCAGGTTGGTAGCTGAATCAATTATCAATTTACAAATATTTCCGCTGCTGCTCTCCAACATTCAACTGTCTCTCCCTCTTCTTCCTTCGAATACTCCTTAAGCTATGCACAGGCAACTCTGACGACGATGCATTATCCTCTCTGGATGAGACTGTTACATCGAGTGCCTATCCAAAATGAAACAGGGAGAGAATTTTACAAAGCATTCTTAAGTAAGAAAATTAACATAATGACAGAACATCAATCGCAACAGTCTAAAAAGCAAATGAAACAATACCATAATATTTCTCACAATAGAATACAAAATATAATACAAAAATAAAATATGACTATGCCATTAGTTCCACAATCTCCTCATATTACCCAAGAAAATTCCAGCAAATCCTACAACTCCATCATCATCAATAATAATAACAAAAATGTTTCTTTCTCCCTTTCATATTTGCTGCCATATTATATGAAATTAATCCCGCTCACCAAGCACCCCCTTTGCTAGCTGTTTCCTTATTCCTACCATGGGGATTATTATTTAAAATAGAAAGAAATAATTTTTTACTCGATTTTTCTATTAACTCGAATAGTTCTTACTTTCTCTTGAGATTGGAATTACGGAAGTTCCAGCATATATATACAAATAATAAAAAAATATATTTCTGTATTTTTAATTTTTAGTAACCCTAAGAATTTTTACTTTCCCTTGAGATTCAAGTTATGGAAGTTCTACTATAATCCATTATGAGGGCATTAATTTACATTAAAAGCATTCAAACCATTCAAACAGAGTTCCTTCTTTTATAGCAACAGACATTAGCCCAGAAGAGGACGCCACTAGCGAGGCCCCAGAACCAATAATCGTTCGCGAGTGCAGTGCGCTCTACTCACCATTCACGGCAAACTAAGGGATTCCCGATCTGATAACCTCGCCACGAGCGAGACGGAGTGAGAGAGAATGAGAAAGGACTCGGAGACGGGCACACCTGACCCGCGGCAGTTTACCCTGCGAGTCGAATTCTTTTCGTATCGTTTGTGATTACTCAAGTGGACATTTCTATTAAGTATCTTATTATATTTCTGCTTTGTATCATGTCGCTCCAATATAATTGTTATTATATTTCTTGTCATTTTGCCAGTGTATTATATTTGATTTCGTGTTGGCAGCAGCAGTGTCAGCAAAGGTGTATCGTATTGTTTAACTATTTTCAAGTACTTTAAGGATTACGCGAGATTAATGTAAAATGAGACAGTTTCGTCTCAAAACCTACACTGCAGCGGAAGAAAGGAGAATGCCTGGATTTAATATTGCAAAGGACAGACTAACTTCGCGTTTAGGGGGCAATAATGCAGGAGATATTAAATTGAAACCCTTGCTTGTTTATAACAGTGAAAATCCCAGAGCCTTTAAGGGACTAGTAAAGAGTAAACTGACTGTGATTTGGAAATCGAAAACCAAGGCTTGGGTCGCGAGGCTGCTTTTTCAAAAATGGTTTGTGCAGCATTTTTGCCCTGCTGCGGTAACATATAGCAATAAT
Source organism: Tanypteryx hageni (assembly GCA_028673005.1). NCBI lineage: Eukaryota > Metazoa > Arthropoda > Insecta > Odonata > Petaluridae > Tanypteryx > Tanypteryx hageni. The sequence continues at coordinate 149,367,046 of CM054116.1, forward strand.
AATAATTTGGATTTCAAGGCATTGCTTGACGATGCCACAGGTCAGTCACTCATTTCAGCACACTTGTATTAAATGCTTAAAGTGGTGTTTTTGCCTCAGGGACGTAACTAAGGGGGGTTCAGGCCCCCCCTGAAAACTTCTTGGCCCACCCAGCTTCCACTGAATTTGATCAGCAGATTGCAATTACCATCCCCACCCATTTTTATCGGAATTTTTTTACTGTAATTTTGACATTACGTTCGCAAGAAGATAGGTTTCTACAATATAGTAGTTTGAAATGCGCGAGAAGCTAGGTTCTATAATGTAGTTCTTTTTAATCTCTTGAGTAGAGGATGCATTCCAAACGATGTAAGTAATACACTCCAAGGAGGCACTCGTGTGCGTGTGTGTGTTTTCTTCACAAGAATTAGGTCTCGCCGATTCCTCCGGAGACCTACAGCGCGTACGTGAGTTTTCTCTTTCCTTTTTTTACGGTGAAGAATATATTACCTTTTACTTGCTTTGTATTGTATCACCGTGTCTCGCATTACCCTCTTATCATTCAAAACGATGTCTCCAGTCTCCAGATGCCAACCAGTCTCATAGGCACTATCCCGGGGCTGATTGTGAGTGGTCACAAAATATTTTCCATGGGGTTGTTGTTGTTTTGGTGTTATCCAATTAAACAGATTTAAAAAATTGCCGATTGGTGAATCAGTTCTGTGCTTCGTGGGTGCTACGCTCAGATCTACCTTCGAATGGCGACGCTCTCGACGTTGTTTATTTCTCGAGTGGATACTCACTCACGTTGTCCACTATAAACATCCTGTGGATCGCCACTCTGCCTTATGAATGTGAAGCCGAGATACATCTGGCCTTTTTGGAAGACAATAAATCGGATTGTATCCGTGGGAAACTGCCTCAGCTCAGCCTGAATTTTCCACCAAAGATGAGAATACGAATGCCCTAGTCCAGTCGAAGTCTAACATTTGAAGAGTTAAGAACAGCGGGATTTAAGGTCGGTTCAATTCAGTGATGCAAAATATCGTTATCGCTAGAAAGTTCGTATACTTCATCGTAATGGAATTTTATAGTGGTTCAGCAGATTCAGAAATATTTATATTTTAATTCTATTTCCTAATTAAGGTTGATTGTTTGAAGACTACTTGTGACATTGAGTCCGGAGAGGTATTCCAAACACAACGTCTATTAAGTTTGAAATAGTTCAGGTATGTGAAAAATTTTATTATAATTAGTCAAACGATGAAAAGTCGCGAAAATTGGTAATCGGAAGTTAACGAAATTTGTACAAAATGAATATTTATCCAAAATAAGGTGACACGTGTTTTCCCGTTTTGTCCCATCCCTCATTTTTAAGAAATTAATTTTTACAAACATGAATTTCCACCAATCGCCCCAATATAGAAAGCATAATCCCCCTCTGTGCGTGACGCTCTTATGAAAGTTTACACTGGATTAAAATGTTTTAAAGTGCGAGAACTCTTTACATCCATTCATAAAAATACGTAAATATGGACCAATTTTCTTCTAGTTTGCTTTATCCTACAGCTAAAACTGTAAACTATTCCGTACTTGCAATGCTTAGATGCTAGGCGTTCGAAATCTTTAGAAGTACGCAATCCTTTACGAAATTTTATGGATTTTTCGTATTCTTTCCGAGCATTGCCAAGGTGTCCCGCATTGTTGTCTCCGATTCAATTATCCCCAATTTATATAGGGAAATATTTCACTCGGCAGTGTGGGCTGAGTTCTGAAGGTTTTCCCGGGCCGATTTTTGCTGCCAATCCGCCCCTAATCTAGTTTATAAGCTTTTTCCTGTAACTTAACTTTACAGTAAATTGAGTAAATTAGTTATAAACTTGACAATACATAATTTTGGATGTACTTAATAATTTATTTTAAATTCTGTGATTAATAGATTTTTTTCACTGATTTCGATTTTGAAAAAAATACCGTTTAAAATTTCCGTTTTTAAGGGACCCAGAGCAGTTGAACAAAATGAGTAGCAAAAGGATTAATATATCGGACTATTTTGGGAAAGCTGCGAATAAGAAGATCAAAGTAGAAAATCCTAAAGAAACGGCTATTATCGAAGAGGATGACTTTGAAACAATTATTAGTGAAAGTGAGGAAACGAGTTCAAATTCTGAAAGTGAATTCCAAGATTGTGAACTCGATAAAATGAATTTAATGCTTAATTCCGATTGCGAAGATAGAGATAGTGTCGAAACAGAGCCAAAACTTAAAGAAATTCCTGGACCTCAAGATTTGTCTCAAATTGTGACCGACGGCTCTAAACAGCCGAAGTTGTGTTTTCCGAGTCGGAAATTTGCAACACGGAGAAGTTTCAACCCTATTTGGTATAAAAAATTTCCATGGTTAGAATACAGTGCGTTAGATGATGCTGCATATTGCTTCCCATGTCGTTTTTTTTTTTCAAATAATATTGATTCGAACATGCCGTTTGTATCTGTTGGATTCAGAAATTGGAAGAAAGCCAAGGAAAATGACTCAGGATTTCTGCAACATGGCAACAGTGATTCTCATAAAAAGTGTGAAAGGTAATGCAAAAGGTAATGTCAAAAAATAATGCATCTGTAACTTCCTCGATGAATCATGCTCATTCTAGCCAATAAGTGAAAATAGGCAATATTTAAGAATTATTTGTCAGGTATTAAGATTTACAGCAATGAAAATATAGCTCAGCGGGGAAATGATGAATTTGACCAAAGTTTAAATAGAGGAAATTTTCTAGAAATTTTAAACATCCTATCTGAACATTCCGATATAGTAAAAAAAAATTTCTCGATGGTCGAAATAATGCCAAATATACTAGTCCTTTAGTTCAAAATTAAATTTTGAAAATAATGTCGGATTTGGTGATTCGACAAATAAAGGATCAAATTAACCAAGTAGAGCATTTTTCCATTATGGTAGACGAATCAAAGGACATTTCTAAGAGTGAACAACTGTCGGTTGTAGTTAGTTATTTTATAGATTGTACAGTATTTGAACGATTTTTAGGCCATAAACAAGCGGAGTACCTTAATGCAAGCACACTATTTTCTTATATTAAAGAAATATTTGCTAATTGCGTTTCACAAACATACGATGGCGCAAGCGTTATGAGCGGTAGATTGAATGGAGTACAAAAATTAATTCGAGATGAAGTACCTCATTGTATATATGTACACTGTTTCAATCACAGGCTGAATCTCGTGATCGTCGATGTTTGCAAAAACGTAAAACATGTAGACGTGTTTTTCCCTGTGTTGGAGGAATTGTATGTCTTTTTTTCAGCATCAGCTGTACATGCGCGATTTATAAAGCTACAAAGGGATATTAACCCGAATAGCAAATTGCAGTAACTAAAAAGAATTTGTTTTACCCGATGGACAGCTCAGGCATCTGCATGTTCGACAATGAAAAATACTTTTGAGGCCGTATTAGTCTTGTTGAATGTAATTTCAAATGAAGCGGGAGCCAATCGTTTGCTCGATGCAATTGATTTTCAATTTGTATTTAACTTGTGTATGTTTACGGAAATACTGCGAAAACTCAAATCTGTTAGCGATTTCTTGCAAAGCGTCACTTCAGATTTAACGAATTCATTAATATTTATACAGTCTTTGGAGACGTTTTTCTTGAACGTGAGATCTGATGAAAACTCTGCTTTGAACTTTAACCAAATTTACAAAGAATCACTAAAAATTGCAAATAATAATAACATTAATATTCCAAATAATGAAAATTCTAATAGAATTTCCAAATTTTGTACTAAATATGCAAATATAGAACAGAAAAAGAGCTTACCAAATCCATTGATTTAGATCAAGTTTTAGAAAGATTTGCACAAAAAGCTGGTGGTAGACGAATGCAATTATTAAAATAAAATGCTCGTCTTAATTCTTGTACAAGGCATGAATGTATTCCCATAGTATTAATTTTTAATAATTTATTAGTATTAATCTTTTATAATGTATTAATGCTTAACATACATGTTTGTCTACTTTCATAACTTTATGTTAAATGTGATAAAAAATTTTTAATCTAAGTTTGTATTATTTGGTAATTGATTTGTAATTAAGATGGAATGACTATGTGTATTTTACAAAATCAAAAATACATTTCACATTAGGTACTTAATGCAATTGAAATGTGTTCATTTCTGTAGTAGATTAAAATCCGTCATTATGACAAAATTTTCGGAGGAATTAAAATTATCTTTTTTTTAATAAAAATGTAAAATCTTTTTTCTAAGTAATGAAGTTGTTTTTAAATATAAATTCAAGAGTGTATAATGTATAAATCTCACATAATGTAATAAAAATTTCAGTCTTTATAATTCGATAAGAAAATGTCTGATCTTTGAAAATAGAATACAAAAATGTGTTGATATTCTTTCCCCATCTAATTCTATTATCAGACCAAATTCCAAATATAACGTAAGTTTCCTAAGCATTGATTGATCTTTATATTCATCCAAAATGCATAGCCGTAATTAATCTGTAAAGTATACCTAAGATGAAGCAAAACATATTTATTGCTTTATATATCATCTTTTCATTAACTATTCAATGAAAAAGATTCGTTATTCTAAAATTATTCAATCCTCATGAAAAATAAATATATTCCGCAATTAAAATTTAACTAGTTTCGCCATTCTCTCGTTTATTTAGGAAATACTGAAAATTACCCTGCCCCCCCCTCAATTTTCATTGGCCCTCCTTTGCCCCCCCCCAAGAATAAAAGTCTAGTTACGTCCCTGTTTTGCCTCCGAACACAGCCTCCCTTTCAAGTCATATTATGTCAAGAAGACTATAGCTCAGACCATAGCTGCTACTGACAAAGATGAGACCCTAAGCCTCAAATTGTTCTGGAAGAACTGCTATGTCCTTGATGCTGTGAGACACACTGGCAGCTGCTGGAAAGACAAAGGAATGAATGGAGCATGGAGTAAACTGTGCCCCTAATTTCTCTCAGACTTTCAGGGCTTTGAGGAGACTCCTGAGACAATGATTGAAGCAGTTCATTCAATGGAAAGGCACCTAAACTTGGAAATGAATGCAGATGATGTAAGGGAACTCCTGCATTCTCATGAAGACTTATTTTTCTACATAATTCCCCTCCTTTTGTATACAAAGATTCCGCCTTCTAGGAAGCTCCCATATACCTTCAAAAAAGAATGATTTCGGCTGTGAAACGAGCCACAAATGCACGGCCTCTTTTAGTTCATCATCATCGCTGAATCTCTGTCATCGAATATGATAGTTCTTTTCCCAACGATTTCATTAGATATGTAAATAACTATCAAAATATTTAATGTAAAATGGAGAATGTTTTGGTACAATCCCTCAACTGCATATCCTAAGTAAGTGAAATAATCCGTCGTGCTTTTGGAAGGAATTTCCAGACATTTCTGTATAGAGGATAATTAATGCATTTATTGCCTCTCATCTCGATAATTTTTAATTATGTCATCGTAGATATCACAAAGAAAGCAAAATCAAAATCAAAATTTCATGATAAGGCCTCATGGATGCCATAACGCTCCTCTTTGCTGTAGCACTCCGCTCCCAGTCACCACGACTTTCGCAGAGCTCATCAGTGAGTTTATCTGTGTGTGAGGGGATGCGCTGGAGATCGATTGTCTTCATTTCACGTATAGGAAGTTCTTCTTCCTCTCTTTCCTCCTCTTCCCTTTGGCCCAGTTGTGCGGCCAATTCTTCTAAGTCTTCATTAGAAAGAGGCTGCCCATGGCTTTCCAAAAGTTCTGTTACATCTTCATCTGTCACTTCGTCCATGTCCACCTATTGTGCAAGTCTTCTTACGTCATCTATGACGTTCCCCACTGCGAAGTAAACAAATTCTGGCAGAAGTTTGCCCCACACTCCATTCCAACAAATCACTGATATTTCCTCCCAAGCTGCGTTGATGTTATTAATGCCCCTAAAAATGTCGAATGAGCGCCAATAATCCTTTACGGTTTTGTCTGAACTTTCCAAAACTCTCAGCACTTCTTTGAAGGTGTTTCGGAGATAATAGGCTTTAAAGGTCGCTATTACACCTAGGTCCATTGGTTGCAAAAGTGACGTGGTGTTAGGAGGCAGGAAAATGACTCTGACATCCAGAGGTGTTCTGACTTCTGCTAGGTTTGTTGAATGGCCAGGGGCATTGCCCAAGAGAAGAAGGGCTTTGGTTGGCAAGTCATTCTCATGACAAAAACTGAGCACAGTTGCACAAAAATAGTTGACGTACCAATCCAAGAAGACTTCTTGAGTCACCCAAGCCTTTCTATTTGTCTTCCAGTAGACTGGCAACATGGCTTTGTTGAGACCTTTGAAAGTGCGAGGCATCTTCAAATGGTACACCATCATTGGCCTTAATTTTCAAGTGCCAGAGACATTGGCACCTAGCAAAAGTGTTAGCCTGTCTTTTGCAGCCTTAAATCCTGACGCAGACTTGTCTTCACAGACGATAAAAGTTCATGAAGGCAGTTTCTTCCAATACAGGCCTGTCTCATCAACATCAAAAATGAGACAAGGAAGATATTCACTCTCCTCCACAATGGCCTGAAACTCTGCAGGTTACGCTGCAGCTGCACTTAGTGCGAGATTTGAATCGCATAAACCAGCCCTTGCTTCCTAAGAATGTCTCTTTACTAACCTCTTTTATCTTAAGTTACTCAAAAATTGACTTTGTCTTATCTGTGATAGCAATTTGAGTCAAGGCAGGGGTCGGCAAACTGCGGCTTGCGAGCCACATGCAGCTCTTTGGGTGCGTACATGTGGCTCTGAAGTAAAATTGAAAATGAAAATAAAACTATCATAGTTTCATTTATTAAATTTTTAAAGGATTTTATTCATATAATGGTGATTTCATTTGTTTTATAGGTCTCGCAAAACTTCTTGTCACTAAGATGCGCGAAGCATGGCATTAGGGAGGGTAAAGCAAGCGTGGAGGGGGTATACAGAGGGAATGGAGGGGATGGTTGAGCACATGGTAGGCAGGGCAGCCAAACAAAGTGACTAATAAGTGAGTGCACGGGCGCCCTCTGCTGGGCAAGGCAACGTTGGCAATGGCGAAATGTGAAAGCGGAGAATCTAGGGGAGGCACGTGTAGTTGTTTTTTGTGTAGTTGCGCGAACGTGGAGTCCGTGTCGCTTTGCTGTTTCTGCAACTTAGTATTCTCATTTGGCTGGGTGCATCCAGAAACTGCATTAATCTTCTCATCCAAGGTTACTACAAGTTACAAGGTATTGTTGATAAAGGCAACCTGGCAATTATTATTATTAAAAAGGCAATTATTTCAAATATATATATATATAATATTGGTTTTATTATATTTAGATACGCTGACGGTAGAGATTTAATGCAGCGTGTTTTATTTCACATGCAACTGTTACAATAAAACGTGTTACTGGTGAGATTTATTTTTATTATATTTTCGAATTATTGTTATTTATTATTTTGAATAATCACTTAGTTCTTTTTATTTTCATTTTATATAATGTATTTATATAACGTGTTAAATAAAATATATTGTTTAGGGTGCTTTTCAACATGGCTACGAAGAAAAAACCAAGACAAACAATAGATGAGCATTGTCACTTGAAAACTGAATGGACTGAATCTTTCGCGTTTATCTCGAACTCAGATGGCCTTCCAACCTGTCTTATTTGCCAAGAAAAACTGGCGCACAACAAAAAGTCAAATTTGGAGAGACACTTCACGACAAAACATGCCACATTTGCCAGAAAATATCCTGTTGGTGACACGAAAAAGAGAGCAGTTGAAGAACTTCAGAAAAATGTTGAAAAATCAAGTTCTGTATTTAATTATTGGATACAGTCTGCCAATAATGTTAATATTGCAAGCTTCGTAGTGAGTCAGGAGATCACTAAGAGAGGAAAACCATTCATAGCTGGTGAATACAGGAAATGTTGTTTTGTTAATGCATCTGAAGAACTTTTTTGGGATTTCAAAAACAAAGCAGAGATTTTAAATAACATTAAAAACATACCGCTATCTGGCAAAACAGTAGCAGATAGGACAGCTAAAATGTCCTCAAATGTGACCAACCAACAAGTAGAAGATGTTAAATTAGCTTCAACTTTATCAATTGCGGTAGATGAGTCTTGCGACATCAAGGACACAGCCCAAGTTTCCTTTTTTGTGTGCCATATATCATCTGAGGGTCCGAGAGAAGAACTTCTGGGATTATTGCCCCTCAAGGGCCAAACGCGTGGAGAGGCAAATGCCGTCCTTGAATGCATGGAAAAAAATTATATTCCACTCAATAAAATTGGGTCAATTGCAACTGATGGTGCAAAAAGTATGACGGGAGTGAAAAAGGGTTGTTTCAATTTTAAAAGGAAAAATTAATCATTAAGTGATTACTTTCCATTATATACTCCACCAGGAAGCTATTTGTGCATAAACATTTCCAGAAGAAATTGGTAAAATTATGGAATTGGTAATTAAGATTACCAATACCATTATAGAAAGGGGACTTAACCATCGACAATTTAAAGAGTTGCTAAGTGAAATGGAGAGCGAGTATACAGATCTTCTCCAGTACAACAGGGTTCGATGGCTTTCCAGAGGCGACATGTTAAAGCATTTTGCATCTTGCATAAATGAAATCAAACTATTCCTCGACAACAAGAGTGTTCAATATCCAGAATTAACAGAAGATCAGTGGTTGCAAAAATTGTACTTTATGGTTGACGTTACATCACAACTGAATCAGCTCAATCGTAAATTACAAGGCAAGAGAAATACTGCTTTCTCAATGCTAGAAGAAGTTATTTCGTTTGAAAAGAAATTGATTCTGTTCGCTGAAGATTTAGAAAGGGGAACTTGAGTTCATTTCCCAAACTTGTCTCAACATCGCCGAGAAAACAATGCCCTCATTAACAGAGATTATTTCAAGACAGCAATTTTAAACATGAGAGAATCTTTTCTTCAAAGGTTTCAGGAATTCAGAAATGATAAAGCAACTCTAGCTTTTATTACAAATCCTCTAAATGCCAATGTAAATGAATTAAATTTTTCTCTGTTTGATATTGACACAGCTAATTTTGAAATACAATTGCTGGACTTGACAAGCAAAGACTTATGGGAGGTCCAAATTTGTACGTCTTGGTACTGAAATAGAAGACTGCTATAAAAGACCTACAGAAGGTAGACTCAATGATTTTCAATACTTGGAATAGTCTTCCGGACTCGTATCTTGAGTTGAAAAATTTGCATTTGGTGTTCTCAGTATCTTCGGGTCTACATATTTATGTGAGCAATCGTTTTCTAACATGAATTTCATTAAATGTAAATTGAGGAGCCAAATTACTGATGCCAACTTGGAATCGTGCCTTAACCCTTTCACGACCGGAGCGCCCAAATACGCCCGTAATTACGGCTGCTGTGATCGGCCGAAACCGCCTGAAAATGTCTCTTTTGAAATTACCTCCGAAAACTCGGATTGGTCAACGTATCTCATTGAAATGGCTTGTTTCTCATGTTAACAAAAGAATAACGAAATCAACTAGATTGTTGGCGTCCTTTTTGGAGTTTGCGTACACGTGTTTTTTCGAAGTTTTTGATCAACATTTTTTCTGTTTTCTTCGCGAGTAAAGTCACCCCAAATGGCTGACGATAACTCAAATTATGCCAATTTGAATTAGAGTTTGAATTCTGATGGTTCAAGCAATGAATTCTTGGGATTTAAAGTGGAAGACGATAGTTTCGGTGTAACTTCAGGCAATGCTCGATGAGGTTTGGAAGGCGAGTCAGACATCGAAGTGTCTGATTTTTCGTATGATGATAGTTTATCCGGAGATGAAACGCAAAATATTTTGTCTGATGAGGGAGATTCCGTAAATATACATGCTCAACTATCATAATGCTATTTCTTTAACATAAAAGTATTTTTTTTAATGTCTTTTTTAGTCAATAAATAGCCTTTTAAGTGAATGTTGTATTGTTTTACTAAATCTGACCCTAATTTTGGCAGCCATCTTGGATTTCTCTGGACTTTTGGGGTCAGACTAACTACAGCGTCTCCGGTCTTGAAAGGGTTAAATTAAAAACGACTAGTTACAAACCGGATATACAGAAACTTTCTAAGGAAATGCAAGCTCATTGCTCACACTGATTAAAACCAATGAGAGTAAGTTTTTTGTGATTTTTTCTTCATTTAATAAAGATATAATTAATATTATAACTTGTTATAATATTACTTTAAATTTTCCTTATTTGTAAAAATATAGTTATGGCTCTCGAATAATTTTTAAATTGTTGCGAGGGACAGGTTTGGCTCTTCCGTCCCAAAAGTTTGCCGACCCCTGAGTCAAGGGAATGTTTTTTTGATCCATGTCATCCACCCATAGCGACAGTAATTTCTCCATTTTTTCTAAAAGTTTACCTCTGCTATAACACACTTGCGTTGCACTTATTCTCGTAGCCTGTTGCATTGTTTTATTTTATCTGAATTTTTCATTATGATAGTCACAGTGGAAGGAGGCAAATTCATACTTCTACACACATTAGGATGGGAATCACCGCCTTCTATTCTACGAATTATGTCCATCTTATCTTCTAACGTAATAGACCTACGTAACTTTTTAGCAGCACATTCACTTCCACTTGTTTCCACTGCACTTCTCTTACCAAACTTGGTGGCTCTTATTTTATTAATTTAATCCACAATTTATAAATATAATAACCCAGTTGCTACTGCAGAATAATGGTCAAACAACAACACAAACACGTTAGCTCTCAGTTTTCAGCACATTCAATGCGTGAATAAAAATCGAACTGAGCGCATTTTATCTTGCCTTTACGTCTTACCCTCCTTCCACTCCTTTCCATGCCAGACACCCAAACGGGAAAACCCTCTTGAGGAGCGAGTGGAAAGGGAAACAAAACAAACCTTCTTATTGAGTTCGGTCCTTACTCCTTATCTAGGCAGAAGGGAAATGACTCACCATGACGAGTGACTAATGCTCACCTGACTGTCAAGGAAGGGTGTCGGTTTTTGAGGAGATTATCTCACAATTATAGCAATGAGTGGGTGCACAATTCGTTGGTCCTCGTGAATGACTGTAATTCTTTCGTGTGATCGATGTGTACAGTCATCTCTGCTATTACTCGATAGTTGCATTCATGTAAGATGCCGACCTATAGAAAATTGCGTAATAAAAATAACCCCGGGACCTCCGCAGAGATGAAATTTGTGCTTTGATAGGTTAAAGCGCCGGGAATGAAATCGCATAAGAGCAAACTCGCATATGTAAAAGTTTACATTTTACAAACAGCTTTTACCGATTAATCTCATTAGAGCAAATTTGCAGAGATGACTGTATTTATAATTTTTATTCAAAATCAGCGATGTAAGAATTACGATTTAGTATAAGAAGCAGTACAAGAAAATTGTAAAACGTTTTAAATAATAGTAAATATATTTTTTTCACTTTTTGACCTCCTGGTTTCAAAATCGACATTATTCTGAATATATATATATATATATATATATATATATATATATATATATATATATATATATATATATATATATACACATATATACACATATACACACTTATTTATTCATTACCTAATACAGTAAAACCTCTACCTTACGAACCCCTTTATAGCGAAGACCTCCGGATAGCGAACAATTGACGGCAGTCCCGCCAAACTTGTATACAAAATCCCTAATTATAACCTCTTTACTACGAACTTCCGTACTATGAAAATTTCCGAACAACGAAAGATAAAGTGGTCACTTTCGATTATATTTACCTCTTTAGAACGAAATTTTGCTTGCTAAACATTTTTTTACGTACGGAAAACGATTGAAAACAGTCGCCAATTAGCATTAAGCTTACATCAAGCCAATCATAGCACGTTTTCTAGCACGATGACGTACTTCCTGTATTTCCGGCATTCTCGCGCCATTGACAATCTCGTCCGAGAGTTGTAGTGATGCCGCTATGCATGCTAGGGAAGTGGAGACTGCCGTTTCCCGAGAATTCACAAAGAATTTGAAACAAAAAAATAGAATCGTTTTTTAAAAAATGTTGATGTGTTTTAACTAAATCTTTTTAAAAAGTGTTGTATTTGAAATCATTCCCGATTCAATTCTTCCCCTAATAGATTTAATGGGAATTTCAACGAAATATTGCAGCAATGTATCGTGGTGAGGTGGTTCCTACACACTTTTTTGTGATAGGTAATTTATTCGTCAGAGACGGAGCTGGAGTGTTGTTAAGAAGGTTAGTGAAAAATATTTATTGGAGTGCCAACGACAGTTAGTGCTTTCTTATGAGGAAAATGCTGCTTTCATTAATTTCGTTTTGAAATATTTGCAACCTGCGCCATAGTGGTCAAATAGTAGTTTATTAATTGGTGTTAAGAAGTGGCATTGCTGTCAATTTTTTTTATAAACTTAGCAGCTCGACAGATGCTTTAGGATAGGCTCAGCGAGTTTCACGCATTGCAACCTCGAAAAAAGTCGTATAATAAAAAATTGCAGAGGATGTTTTGGTGTAAAATCTGCCAATCAATGCTAGAAAAAATAACACTGCATTTCAGTTATTTGGTGCTTTCCACTGTCAAACATTGCAAAACGAGATGAATGAGAGTGGCTCTTTCTTCCCATTAGAAAGCATTGTGTCGTCGGAGCTTCAAATCAATATGGCTGGTTATTAAACATTGCGGGCGCATTTTGAATATCGTCAACTTATGTGATACCATTTCCTGAAAATGGGCATATTTTAGTAGAGTTACGCTGTATCTGCGCATATCCCTTCATTTGGATAACCCCGTTGCTACCGTATAATCTAACAGACAATGGGCCCCTGAAGTTATGCAACGCCCAATAACCTCCGATCAACGAATTTCCGAATAACGAATAGACGAAAAATTGGGTCCCTTGATGTTCGTTAATGAGAGGTTTTACTGTATGTATATATATATACACACACACAAAAAACTCTCGATGTACCACACCCTATCCAAAATATCAGAATAAGATTGTAAGTACTGTCGAAAATTAAAATTACACGATAGATTTCTAAAAACAGTAGGCATTTATAATTAATATTACTGATTTTTTTACAGATTTACGAGATATAAATTAAAATAAGAAATGTCATAATGGAGCATTTAAATACCTTGGTTTTTAAATTTTTAAATCACGCTTGAGGGATTAATAAAAGGTGATGTGTGAGTATGGCCAACATATCTCGAAAACCAAGAATCTTAGACTTAAAACTCGGTACACTTACTAATGGGATCATGAGGATGTGTACCTCGGGGCCAGAATTTTGATTTTTGCAGGGAGAGGGGAAGTGGAGGGGGGTGCTGTAAGATAACACATTAAAATCCATTTTCAACTTATATGCCCTTACTCTTTCTCAAATTAAAATTAGAAATAATTGAGACCTACTATCTTCCGACCTGGACTGTTAAAAAAAAAACATTTATTATTCTTATCTTCACATTCTGCCTATGATACAAAATCATCTTAATTTCCTGTTTAAATCATATTTACTGGATAATTTTAAGCTTTTTAACGATATTTTGCCTTGCCGACCGTGTCAATGTTAAACCTCGAGTTTATATTGTCGCCTTTATCATTATACTACCTAGGTATGTGTAAGAAATGCATGATTTGAATGATTTAATACGAGAGAGAGGAGAGTGAGGGAGGAAGAAAGAAAGAAAGATACAGATGGAGAAAAAATTAAATGTTACAAAAATTAAAAATAATTTTGGGCATATAAGAACTGTATAGCATAATGTATATCTTTTTCATACAAAACTGTTATTACACTCTGGAACACCGAATTATGTGAATTTTACATGTATTGTTTACTTTTTATTGCCTATAAATGTTGCTTTCATTAATTTTCATTACAATTTGAACTTAATACTTAATTCACACATATGCGTGATATTTGATGGGCAATTGCACTAGTGATTGAATAGAAGAAGACTCACCTGAGCGAATACATTGGCTGGAGAGTTATTTCCACACGAGATTGAATTTGAGAAAGTCTCCTTTGGGCTTGATGTTCCGCCGTCTGTCTCACTAACATGTGACGTTTATAGAGTGACAGCAGGAACCTGTTAAAGGGAAACATAAATTTAAAGCAAGCTTACATTTCCATCTATCAACAAATACAAATGAAATCAGTGCAACATCTACTGCACAAACCTTCTGGAGCTAATACGAGATGTCAATTTTTAAATATGTTTACAGAATCAACCTGCTATGCTAAGTTGTTCATCAGAATTCACATATTCATTATTATTATTACACTAGAAAATAAATAATTAATTAAGCAGTTTCAATGATTTAAAACAAACAGTGAAATTGAAAAATTAATACTATGTTTCACCATTGAAATACTGTATCTAATACATTATAACCGCTGCCTCTGCATCCCTGCCTGCGTCTAATGCCTTCCGGAATGAACGCAAATAAACCGGGAAAGGTCGGCTCAATTTCGATAAATCTTTGGCCTGAATATTTCGCGCAAGCTCCTACAGGTTGTAAGTAGGTAGTCATCCCCCAGAAAGGCAGGGGTTCGATACCATAGTTTACATTTTTGCATTTGATAAACATGTAATCGGCTAGAATACGATGAGTAGACCTTTACTCTTTAACATTTAAAAATATTCTACGATTGAGATTTTGACGAGAGATTTATTACATTTCACATAGAAAAAAATAAAGATTCTTATTCTTACTGCCAATTCTGTTGTTTAATTCCTGTTTGCTCATATTTTAAGTTTATTTTCGATTTTCTCCGGTTTTTCGACATATCAAAAAGGAGGTTGCTAGTGTATCCGGCATTGTCCATTTGGAATTTTTGCATTGTTAGACTCGGGCTTCAAGCGCACTTGCACTAAGCTTGCAATAAAATGCGTGAAGGACAAAAACAGATTATGTCAAGTGACGTCACCTCCCACTATAAACACAAATAAATCAAGAACAGTCGGCTCGATTTCGACAAATCTTTCGCCTGAATACTCAGCGTTCTTGAAACTCAAACATATGTGACGTCATTGGTCGTGTTCACTTTCCTACCGGAATCCCAAAATCCTATAAGATAGCTTCACTTTCTATCGTATCATTCATGTGACTAGTTTGTTTTGTGCCTGTGAGATTTATTCTTTGTGAAGATTAGTGGGATTTATTAACAAACCAATATATTGGCAGCTGAGAAAGTTTTGTTTTTGCACATAGGAACAAAACCGACATATTTTTTACGACTTTTCTTCAGCTCGTCCATATTTAAAAAACAAAATGAATCAAAACGACCTGAAAAATCATATACTATTGAACTATTTTTTATGAATCGTGAGAAGTCTTAAAAAACGGCGTAAATGATAGCCCCAAAACCATTTAATAACCCTACTTAATTACAAATGCAGTATGATAACCTAACTAACAAGGAACCCAGAGGTTACAGTGAAATAGGCAGAGTGGCAGGCGGTCTTCTCTCCAACCTCCTGAGCCGGCGAGCGAGAAACAGGAGCAGGAGCGCCGAGCGGTCACCGGTCACGGGCGCGTGCAGTCGCCACGGCGCTCAGACAAAAACAGGCCTCGAGGTCGTCCTCTCGATGGCTTTTATAGGCCCCGAGCCGGTGGCAGGCCCATTAAGCGATTCCGTCACAGGCCAGGATACTCATGACCTCACCGCCGCGGGGATAAGTCCCTTTCCTTCTCCGGACACAGGTCCTAGAGGGGTCGAACCGGCCCGCGCGAACGGTTCATCCTCCGTCTCTACTCCCTCAGCCTTTCTCCCCCGTCGAATGAAGGAAAGGGCGTCGCTTCCGGCTCCAGCTGACAGGCGTAGACCTCGGTCCGATTCCAGCGTCGATACCTTTCGGTTTTCCACACTCCACTCAACGTTTAACACTCAGGCTTATCAGCAGGACCTCAACACCTCCACCAGCCCTTCACAACACTTAACCACTCAAAAATTTTCATAGGAGTCCAAGGCGCCAGCACACCTTTTCGGCCCCCTCCCACAAACAGGTGTCTTCCACACACTCTCAATATTAAAATAGATGAATAATTCCAACATCACAAGAGAACTTAAAAAAATAGGTAGCCCATCTTGAGACAATATATGTCTTTGATCACATTTAGTTTATAAACTGAAAGCACTTGTTTCTTCAGATGAAAAAAACATGGCCCCAGCCCGACAGAGACAACAAACAAGAAAGAACCCACGCAATACTCGGCCCCGCTTCTTCTTTCAATCGCTCGCCCCTCCAAGAGAGTTAGAAACGAAAAGGGTAAAAATAGGGGTTAGGGATTAGGAAGGAAACTGAATTAGCTCTGGTGAAATGGTTTAATCTGCGAGACATGGCATTTACGCTTAGGTTCATCCGTTCTCAGATCGCCCAACTCGACCGTCACCGGACTACTAAATCTAATAATGCGAAGTGGGCCAGACCACTTCGGTAGCAATTTGCCGGAAATTTTATTCGGGGCCGAACTCACCGGATGCAGCTTATAAGAGACGACTTGACCCGTCGAAAAAGGTTGATCCCTCCTCTTAAGGTTATACCGAGCAGCTACTAATTTATTGGCTCGTCTCAGACATTGAAGCGCGTCCGTCCACCTTTCCTCGAGTCTTTTATTGTCCCCCGATTGCGATATACTTTCGTCGATGCCCCATTGGATCTTTAAGGGGTGATTCAATTCTCGTCCAAAAAATAGGCTTGCGGGAGTACATTTAGTGCTCTCGTGAAACGCCGAATTGAAAGCAATCGCTAGAGTATGCAGGCTCTCGTCCCAGTTGAGTTGCGAGTCGTGATGGAACACCGTAAGAGCTGCTTTTAAATTTCTATTAAACCGCTCTACATGCGATGGTTGCGGATAATAGGGCGAGGTAGTAACGTGTTTAATCCCCCAGGAGAAGCACATATCGTTAAACTCTTTCGCCGTGAATACCGATGCATTATCTGAAACTAAATATTGCGGAACCCCCGCTATGCTAAACACTCTGTTTTAAACATTGGACCGTGGCCGCTGCTGTCATCTTCCGCATAGGGATCATAAACACGAACTTGGTAAAGGCATCGATGATGACCAGGATCACGCTATTTCCCGAGCGCGTGCGCGTTAACGGCCCCATATAATCTACGAATATTTTTTGCCAAGGCTCCGTCGCCACATCCACGGAATGGTATCCCGCTTGAGTGTCCCGCGCAGGCTTGGCGCGTTGACACTCGGCACAAGACCTTACGTAATTTAAAATTTCTCGGTGCATATTTGGCCAAAAAAAATCACGACTTATCTTTTCCTTAGTTTTTTTATAGCCCAAGTGCCCTCCGACGGGAGAGTCATGGAAATACGCAATCACCATGCACCGAATCTCCTCCGGGATGTAGACCCGATTTCGCCTTCCCCTAGGTGTGCGGGACACTAAAAGTTCGCGTCTCAACCGTAAATTCCTTACTTTTTCTCCTCGTTTTAACCTTTCCTTTTGCTCGCGGCATACCGGGTCTCTGTTCTGATAATCCTTAATGGAGGTAAAGGATATCGGCGTGTCCTGCAACACGCATACCCGGGACTCTACATTATCCTCACACGGCCGCGTCTCCTCCTCGAACATTCGGGACAAGCAATCCGCGACTACATTATCTGCCCACTTTATATGTTTGGTTTGAAATTTATATGGTGACAGGCGCAATATCCAACGTCCTACTTTCCCCAGCTGCTTAGGATGACTCCGCATCCATGACAAGGCTTGATTATCCGTATACAATTTAAACTCCCGACCCCGTAAATATTGTTCAAATTTTTCCACGGCGAAAATGACCGCGAGGCATTCCGCCTCGTAGGTGGTGTATTTCCTTTCGGACTCGGTAAGCGTGCGGCTAGCAAACGCGACGGGAGCAAGATGCCCCTCGGCCTCCTGCGATAGTACCCCCGCCACTGCGTTAGACGACGCGTCCGTATGCAGCACGAAGCTCTTAGTAAAATCGGGAATGCGCAAGACCGGCGGTGTCGTAATTTTATCCTTTAAATTTTCGAAGGCTTGTTGTTGCGCGCGCCCCCAAACAAAACGACTGTTTTTCTTTTTCAACTGATTGAGAGGCGCCGCTATTTCCGAAAAGGCGGAAATAAAACGCGCATAATAAGAGCACATGCCTAAAAAACGTTTAGCAGCTTTAAGGCTGCAAGGCGTAGGAAAACTATTAATCGTCGACGCTCTCTCGGGATCTATCTTAATGCCCTTACTCGAAACTATATGACCCAAGTACCTAATTTCCCTTAGAGCAACGGATATCTTTCTCGGGTTTACCGTAACCTTCGCCCTTTTTAATCTTGTTAAAACCTCCCCTAAATGCGCCAAATGCTCTTCAAAGGTCTCACTAAACACGACGACATCGTCGAAATAGTTCAAGACGAATTCGTATTTGATGCCACTAAATATTTTATCTATCAACCTAGATAAGGTTTGGCCCCCCGTACAAATTCCGAACGGCAGCCTGTTGTATTCATATAGTCCAAATGGAGTAATAAACGCCGTCGCTCTTCTACTGTCCGGAGACAGAGGGATTTGATGGTAGGCGGAATTCAAGTCTAAAATAGTAAAATATTTCGCTTTCCCAAAGTACATTAACGCGTTCTCCACCGTAGGCAATGGGAAGGCATCCAAACTCACCTTACGGTTAAGGCGTCGGTAATCTACCACCAATCGCGAGGTTTTTCCTTTTTTTGGTATTAGAAACGCCGGACTCGCGTACGGCGACTCGGACTCGACGATAATTTTTTCTCGCAAGAGCTTGTCGACTTGTTCCTTCAATTCCCGCATTTTCGCGGGATTACATTGGAAGGGCGGTGATCTGACCGGTTCGTTATCGGTTAACCCCAGGTTGTATTCTAATAAATCAGTGCATCCCAAGGCCTCTGTAATCACGTCGTTATATCGCCCAAGCACGGTACTTACGCGCGCGTGCTGCTCAGGTGTCAGATGAGTAGAAATCCCGGACTCTCGATTGCTTTCCGACGATACCTGATCCGGCCTCTCCTCAATTAGGGCCGCATTCACTCTGGGCCGAAAGGCGAACCGGCAGGTTCGATTGACAAAGTTAATAATCATACCCGTACGATTCATAAAATCAGCGCCTAAAACGATCTCGAGCGGAGAATCCGCTAGAATTAAAAATTCTTGTTTCCACGACAAGCCGTCTATGTGGACTGTAAGTTCCACCTTATTCTCAATTTTACAGGGAGAGGAACCGATTCCGCAGCAGGTAACGTCAACCTTCGTAATATTGCACCAAGGTAGGTCCATTTTCTGCAAAAAGGCGTTGGCCACGCAGGAATGGAAAGCGCCCGAGTCAAGGAGGGCGGCAGTCGAAACCTTATTAACAACAACTCTTAGTTTCGGTGAGGAAGCGGCGAGGGGGGGCGAGGGCCGATACAATGCCACTAATTTTCCGCGGCTACCTCGTGGCTTCACAGCTCCGCGGACCACTCGTTTCCCGAACGGAAATTCCGACCGTGCGAGGGATGTGTGCGGGAAAAAGTATTTCCTCTTCTCCAATTCTGCCCGGCCTGTCGAAAACTCGGACGTTGGGGCGGCGTTGAACGAAGGTTCGGTGGACTTGGGGCCGATCCCCCGCGCACCTCCCTTTGATTCTGTTCGGAAAAGTCCGCGTCGACCATTTCCCCTGCTGTCTGTGGCGCTCTGTAAGACTCCGCGATCCCACGCCTATCTTCTAGGCGGCGGCCCCATTGCGTAAGTTCTTCAAGCGAATCCGGCGCCTTAAGGAGATGCCACGAATAATTCGGATTTAAATTACTACATACAACCTCCAATAATTCCGCTTGAGCGAGCGGTTTGCTCAGCCTGTTATTCATTTTTTTCATTAGGAAAAGATATTCGCTTAACGTCTCGCCACTACCTTGAGTCCGATTATATAGGTCCCTTTTTAACCGCATCTGATAATTTGGCGCCCCAAAATTAGCCTTGCGCTCAGCTCGAAAATAGCTTAAATCAGGAAATTCGTTGGCCCAATACCAATCCCTTGCCTTCCCCCCTTAATATCTCGGGGAGTAGTTTAAGCTGCATTTTGTTGTCTAATTCGAAATGACGAATGAAGCGGTCTAAGACTTCGAGAAAGCCCATAACGCTTTCTCCCAATTCGCCTCGGAACTCCAGTTCCCACCGACGTGCCGCTTCTACGATGCTTTCCAGGGCCCTAATATTGCACATAATATTTCCTTTTTTTTCCTCCATCTCTAATTGTAAATGTGATTTTCCTTCCCTATCGCTCCCTTCAACTCCTTCCTCGTCATTAATCGAACGCACATAATCACGTACCTTCTTCCGCAACTCATCCACTACGCCCTCCGTTCCAAGTCCAAATTTAATGCACAGGTCCACCAATTCCGCTTTGGCGAGTTGATTAATCCAACTCGTCCCCGAAGGCAAATTAGTTGCCATAGGAATACCCGCCGAAAAAACTAACTCTTAACCACGCTCTGCTACCATTGAACTATTTTTTATGAATCGTGAGAAGTCTTAAAAAAACGGCGTAAATGATAGCCCCAAAACCATTTAATAACCCTACTTAATTACAAATGCAGTATGATAACCTAACTAACAAGGAACCCAGAGGTTACAGTGAAATAGGCAGAGTGGCAGGCGGTCTTCTCTCCAACCTCCTGAGCCGGCGAGCGAGAAACAGGAGCAGCAGCGCCGAGCGGTCACCTGGTCACGGGCGCGTGCAGTCGCCACGGCGCTCAGACAAAAACAGGCCTCGAGGTCGTCCTCTCGATGGCTTTTATAGGCCCCGAGCCGGTGGCGGGCCCATTAAGCGATTCCGTCACAGGCCAGGATACTCATGACCTCACCGCCGCGGGGATAAGTCCCTTTCCTTCTCCGGACACAGGTCCTATAGGGGTCGAACCGGCCCGCGCGAACGGTTCACTATGCATTAATGGTTTATAATTAATACAGTTTTTAACATAATTGCCTATCTGACCTACCAATTATTTGCCTTTTCATGACTCGATATAACTTTCGATATGACTTCAGGTTCATAATTAAGTGTGTGTGTGTATATATATATATGGATGTCAACAAGGTGTTGGGATGAGGAAACCCAGTGAGCACTCACCAATCAGACGACTTCAGGTTGGCGAGGCCCCGGGGATGTCGAAGCGACACACGTAAAATAACACAAAAACACAGAAACATCACAAACGTAAAGCTTTCGGAACTACTCCTTCTTCAGCTACAGAGAGAGAACTGATGGCGGTGACACTGGGTGGAGGCATGGGGGTGGAAGGGTAGTGCGGAAAGGTCGAGGATTGGAGGAAACGGAGGGGGTTGGGGATGGGTAGGGTGTTGGAAGAAGACAGAAAGGGTGTGAAAAGCTATCGAAGTTTGAGGCCTGGGGGAGTGAAGGAGTTTAGGAGATGGATATGCGAAAGCTCCCACTGACGGAGTTGGGGAGCCGAAGCATTGTCGGGGAGAGCGCGAATGACTCTCACTGTGAAGCAGTTGTTGAACTTTAAATTAGGTTTGTTCGCATGAACGACAACCGGCAGCGGTCGTTTGAGAATGACGCTGTTTCGGTGGCCATTCATGCGGATGTTGAGGGGATTACTGGTGAGGCCAACATAAAAGGCGGGACATTGGGTGCATCTCAGGAGGTAAATGATATTGCGGGTGGTGCAGTTGGTGGTGGAAGTTATGGGGTAGGTGATGTTGGTTGTGGGACTGGAGAAGGAGTTGCAGGGGGGGTTTATTGGGCATGTTAGACATCGGGGTCTTCCGCAGGGGTAAGATCCGGCAGGGTGTAAAGGCGTGGGTGCTGGGGGTTCTTTCTTCCATAGAATATTTGCCAGATTAGGGGGACGGCGGAAGGAGAGCATCGGTGGTCTGGGAAATGGGATCTGGTGAGGGGAGGATGAGAGGATAAGGTGGGCGGCTTTCAGGATGTTTTTCAGAATGTCGTGGATGCCGGGGAAATACAGGGTGGTTAGGGTGAGTTGGAGGGTGGAATCGGTGGTGGTGTGGGTATTGAGGTGGGAGTTAGGGGTGGCTGGTGCGACTGCCCGCCGGATTTGGTCTCGGATCAGATCCGGCGGGTATCCGCGCTGTAAGAAGGCATGTTCGAGGGTGGAGCAGTACTCGGACAGGGAATCTCTGTCCGAGCAAATTCTCCGCCCTCGTCGGGCTAGGGCATAGGGAATAGAGGTTTTGGTGTGGAGGGGATGGCAGCTGTTTAACTGGAGATATTGAAGGCGGTTGGAAGGCTTGAGGTGCACGCTGGTGTGGATTTTGTTTTCCCGGATGGAGAGATCGACATCCAGGAAGGTGATGTTGGAGGCAGAGAAGTGGTGGGTGAAGGAAAGCGTGGGGTGGGATGAGAGGCGTTGTAAAAAGTATATATTCATTTTACCTTTCCTTTTCCATAAGTTGTTATATATATATATATATATATATATATATATATATATATATATATATATATATATATACACATATATATATACATATATATATATATATATATATACACACACTTATATATATAAATGTATGTATATATATATATAATATCGCAGACAATCGCCGGGTAGGTGATTTCTCTTCGCATAGCTGAGCTATGCAGTTCGGATGGATGTTCCATCATTGCCTTACCCTCTCCGCCAAAGGAACAAGTGAGTGGTCTGACAACGTCACCTGGCCTATTAATGGCACATGGTCTCATAGCATCATAGCACGGCCAATACAGCGAACACGCAGTCTCAGCTGACTCAGTCTCGAGACCATGCAAATTCAGCTGTTCCATCCCTTGGAAGGGACGTTAACCCATTGACTCCCTTGGTGTTCTTCGATAAGAGCACCTGGTTTCTCTTCTCCCTTGCTATCCAGCTATTCATTGCACTAACTCTTAGATACCCATTGCACGTATGCAAGAGGTGAATCAGCTGGGAACATACATTAGTTACATTAGTGCCTCAGTCTGCAGCCTACGCTTGAAAAGAACGCATCTCTTTTGCAAACTTCTTTAATTTTCGTAAGTTTTTTCAAATTTAGTGGTCAATTTTGGTATTTCGTGATGTGAAATGTGATTCCAGGAACGAAACCCCAATTTATAACATTGCGCCTATGGGAAATAAGGGTTCGACTTATGTTGTCTTGACTTACGACCATTGTACAGGAACCAATTAGATCGTAAGTTGGGGGTCTGCAGTATTTCAAGTATATTTTCTTGATTAATGTTTCAATAGGACATGCTTAAAATACCACTATATCACTTCTCTGTCCTCCTCAAAATCAATGGATTCCCAATTCTAAAAAAATACTTGGAAACGTAGTTGCAGTTAGGATAAATAGAGGCGAAATAGCAAACTAAAAAGATTTTCTCCAAGAGATTTGTATCAACAAACCAACAATTCTCGGCTTGCCTCGCATCTCAACATTTGCTTAAATACAGCTAAACTCGTTTTATTTCCCATCCAAATATTATTCTTTTCTAACTGATGGCAAATCATAGAGAGCTGATTCAAAGAAGCTATTCATTCAGTTACCAACGGCTGCTACACTCTCACAAAAGCTCAAAGATACTACAGTTGGCAAACATCCTCCTATTGCAGGTTAGGAAAAAATAAATTTTAATGCTCAAAATCATAAAATATCCATATTAATTGAGATAAAATTCATTAAAACATATTTACCTCATCATTGGGATCAATGTAATCTTCGTCATACTCCAACTTCAAAGGACTCATGCAGTTCTGAAAAGAAAAATTAAAAGAAAATTTACATTATCTGTCGTGACGTGGTGGAATCGTTCCTTAATGTGCAGTGATAAATAAAAAGTTTCAAGATTGAATTCACATCACAGGCAATGCAAAACACCCAAATATATGTTTACCTCATAAATCTTCTAAACATTTCCATCAGTAGTCATTTCAAATGTATTCCAAATTCAATTTTCAGGACTACAAAATGTTATCAAGTAACTTTTACATCTGATTACTCTGTTTTCCTGGCTAATAAGCATCTTGGTATATTATATGCTTAACTCCTTCCATAACTGACACACACAGAAGGGATGAGGCAAACCTGGTGAGGACATCTGCCTACTCTTTACGAAGAGCAACAACGCAGTCAACTGCTGACTCACACTGTCTACGCAAATCATATGAGTATGGGACAGGACGTCCACAGGCTGAACAAGAGTAAAGTTAATTTAATCCATAAGCACCAGCCCTTGTGCATGGTATAGACCTCGGCTTCTTACCCATCACCAGCCTCTGTGACCCAAGATTTGCTATATAAAGATAAGTTTTTAATTTTTCTTTGGTTGGCTTTCACATTATTATATATAAAGGTTTTCACCTTAAGAAGACATTGAATACAATATTCTTCTAAATGTTTCACTATGAAAAACTAAATTCCGTCTGCTGTGACGATGTCTGCTCCGCTGGTTGACACGAGTAAAAATGATTTGCACTATTTTTTCACCCTTAATCTCTATTAGTTTCTTAAGATTTATTTATGTCTCTAAACCACTCAGAAATTACCTCTCTTTATGTAAGGAAATAATTCGAAAAAATGTTGATACTTTTCATCAGTAAATCCTATCTTCAGAAAGAATATGATCAAAGATACAGAACACAAGGCGAGTGTTTGCAATCAATAGGAAATAATAGTGGTCACCAACTGCCAAGCAGATGACAAGGCCCTGCACGTGTCTCAAATCATCCCACAAACACCCATTTGTAATGGCGATTTTCCGTAAACCCATTTACACAGATCAGGTTATTCCCAACCACTCTTCCCATCATTATTTTCACAAACACGCTTCTTTTCATTCTATGCTCCACCGCCTTCTTAGTATACCCCTTTCCAAACCCAATTTCCTTATACAACTTAACACCATTAAACAGATCGCCATCAATAATGTCTACCAAATTGGTTTTATCGATAAAATTATCTCTAAAAAAGGTCCTCTCATTGCCTCCCAAAAAATCGTCTCTTTTCCGCCTAATCTCAACCCCAAACCTCTAAGTTGACTCCCATTTTTAGGAAACATTAATTATAAATTGTCCAATCTTTTTCCTGAACTCAAAATCAAATCTGCTTTCTACTCCCCAGTTACTTTTTCCAAATTATTCCTTAAGGCTAAAGACCCGATCAAGTTGTCCTCAAGAAGTGGTGTATACAAATTGGCGTGTGATGATTGTGGAGCAGTCTACATCGGCCAAACGGGGAGGAGTTTTGAAAATAGGATTAAGGAACATAAACGATACTTCTGTTTAAATAACTTGAATTCCCAATTTGCGAAACATCTGTTAAACCTCAACCATCATAGTTCCTTCAACCCTAAATTCCTCCATTTTGAAAGTAAAGGTCGTAAATTGGATGCTCTCGAGCATTTAGAAATAATTATTTGTAGACTCGCCCCTCTTAAACGAATACCTTTTTGACAATCATTCTCCTCTATTCAACTTACAGAAAATTTTGTAATTACTTTGTATCTACATGGTTGCCTTGGCCCGTTGACCAAGTTTTTGTAATTTTGTAACTACAGTAAAACCTCTCATTAACGAAAATCAAGGGACCTAATTTTTCATCTATTCATTATTCGGAAATTCGTTGATTGGAAGTTATTGGGTGCTGCATAACTTCAGGGGCGAATTGCCTGTTAGATTATACGGAAGCAATGGGGTTATCCAAATGAAGGCATAAGCGCAGATACAGCGTAACTCTACTAAAATACGCCCATTTTCAGGAAAAAGTATCACATAAGTGGACGATATTCAAAATGCGCCATCAATTAATAACCAGCCATATTGATTTGAAGCTCCGACGACACAATGCTTTCTAATGGGATGAAAGAGCCACTCTCATTCAACTCGTTTTGCAATGTTTGACAGTGGAAAGCACCAAATAACTGAAATGCAATGTTATTTTTTCTAGCAGTGATTGGCAGGTTTTGCACGAAAACATCCTCTGCAATTTTTTATTATATGACTTTTTTCGAGGGTAGGGTAGGGTAGTCCCCACCCGGAGATCCAATTGGGGGACTATTTTACCTCCGGAATATTTTACCCCAGAAAGATCCATAGAGGTATTTTCAGCTTTTCAGCCTATCATAGGAAATATAAAGAGGTAGTTTCCCCTTGCTTTCCTCATCGCAGTTTCACAGAGTGATTACCCATCTGTAGCTGTTCAGATCCACATGATCACCACCTACAGAGGTACTTTGCAATCTGCTGCCCTTGCACAGGGGGATGTAAAACCCCCAAGACTGCTTCTTAGTCTGACTCTTCCCCTCAGACCTTTCCGGCTTGGATGGTCCTACCAGGAGAATTATCTCCCGCCGGCATAGCTCTTTGGTTCGTAAGAGTACACAAACCCTCCCACCTCTGTAAGGTTATGCAGTCCTTAGGGAGGGGTCAGATGTATACCCAGCTAGAAACTGTAGTGCATGTTCCGTTCACAGAAAAAGAAACGAAAACGATATTTTTGTAACTTCTGTGGAGTTCCTTTGCATGAAGTCAGTAGTTTAAAAAATATCATACCTTAAAAAAAATACTAAATGTATTCAGGAGCTTACACAGCTATTAAAATAAAAGAAAGGCAAGTCAAATTATGCTTATTTTTCCAATTTCATTTCACCTCTACATGTTGAGTGCATTTCTCTACCTTGGGAAAGACGAGTTGCACCCTTCCAATCAGTCTACCAGAAAATGTCGTCATGCAATTGATGACTCCCTAGCTGAATCATGGACGAAATGTGACCGCAGACAATTTCTTAACCTCACTAAAATAGTCAAAGAAACTCAGAGCAGAAGACAAGCATTGTAGGTATTGTAAATAGGGTAAGACAAGAGGTCCCTGAAGCAGTAAGGTCTTCATATGTTCCACTATGTGATACCACAGCGCTGCAGCATGCAGAAAACACCTTGAAGGTCTATCAAGGAAAAAAGAATAAGAATGTTCTCTTTCTCAGTTCTATGCAAACGCGAGTACTTTGGCTTTGCACGTACGTTCAGAGTTCCTCCTTTTATAGCAACAGACATTAGCCCAGAAGAGAACTCGACGATTGAGGGGCAAGAACCAATATGCTTTCGGGAGTGCAGTGTTCTCTATTCGCAATACAGTGCAAACTAGGGGACTTCCGATCTGACAACGTCGCAGACGAGCGGCCAGGAGAGAGAGAGAGAGACGGAGTGGGAGAGAGAACGAGGAAGGACTCAGAGAGAAGCACCTGTGTGCTGCAGCATGCGGAAGTTTTCCCTGCGGGTCAAATACTTTTCGTATCATTTGTGATCCCTCCAAGTGGACACTTCTATTAAGTATCTTACTATATTTCTTCTTTGTATTATGTCACTCCAATATAGTTGTTAGCATATTTCTTGTCATTTTGCCAGTGTATTATATTTGATTTTCTGTTGGCAGCAGCAGTCACCGAAGGGGTATCGTATCGTTTATCTATTTTCAAGTACTTTGAGGACTACGAGAGATTAATGTAAAATGAGACAGTTGCGTCTCACCGACTTACGATACTAGAAACGCGCACAATATCCCCACAATTCACGACTCTGTTTGAAAGCAATCACAGCGCATCGAAAGCGATCTCAGTACTTCGAAAGTGAGCCCAGTGCTTCGAGAAGTCCCGTAAATTCAATCAACTCTCCGTCCGACTTTGGTAATACGATGCAACAAAAAATGCAAGTATGAACGACCAAAAGAAATACTCCTTCCCTGGCAAAGGAAAAATATTTCCTATTTGTTTAAACAATTGCAAATTTTTAGCGGCCGCATTGTTGCACTTTTTCAAGATTTTCGTTTTTTCTAGTTGGTTTTGCACAAAATCCCACCTAAGAAAAAATTTCGAATCTCCAGCTCATCTGGAAGTGCCTAAACATTAGTATCCTCCTATATGTTATATCCTCTTCCTCGGTAAGGAACGTCTATATATAATGATATTATATCCTCCTCCTCTGGAAGGAACGTCTATATATAATGACATATAAATAAAATAGTTTTTATTACGTAGCCTATTTGGAATTTTTAGAAATATTACAGATATAGAGAAAGTCATGTGGTAGTCAAATCAGATTTTTACAAATATTTCCAGTTATTAAGCCCTAAAGGAGATATTTGGGAGAAACGGAAAAATGACAAGAGTAATGAAGTAATGGAATCAGTCTCCTATACTCAACCTTGAATCAAAATTCACTAATTCATCATTATCATCACATTACAAAATAATAAATTACTTATGAAAAATGAAAATATTATAAATTTTAAACATTAAAAATAAATAGTACAATTCAAAATGAAAAATAAATACTCTGTTACACTACTGAAAGATGTTACTATGGCTTGATTAATAAATTAATAAGATGATTAAATAGCAATTATATCACTTTTCTATCTCCAGCAAAATGGAGATTCCAAATTCTTAACAATAATTAAGAAACAAGGTCACAGTAGGGAGGAATGGAGATGAATTAGCAAACTAAAGAGATTTTCTCAAACAGATCTGTGGCAACTAAACAAGAATTCCCGACTTGCCTTCCTTACCATTTGCTTAAATACATCTAAATTCAAATTTCAAAATACATCACTGAAATATATTGTCACGATTAATGAAATAATGAGACATCACCTTTCTGTCCTCTGCAAAATCAAAACGGTCCTAATTCTATATAATAATTTGGAAACAAATTCTCAGTTGATTTTTTCTAACTGCCCGAGAAACATTTACAGTCGAGTCTAAAAACTTATTCAGGAACAAATGTCTGCTATGCACAAACAACCTCCCATTGTAAGTTCAATTCCCGATGGGACCAAAATTTTTATCTCAGATTTTTTTTATTTGTTCGCAATTTCCAGCATATCGTCGATAAAACTTGCGCTACATTTAAAAAAATGTATTCCATGCATTATAACTAATATTTTCTTCATCGTAATTCTTCACGAACATAATTTTCCGGATCACTACCCATTCGCTTTACCATCATGATCAATACATGACGAGATTTGAAAGAAGGAATACAGAACAAAATGTACAAAATACTTTACAATATTTTTACACACTCTAGAAATTCATTTTATTGAAAACCCTTATTAGGAAAGATGTTGTGTATAATCTTTAGGGTGATATTTACCATAAAAACATTCAAAACAAACATTTTCGGCACCATGCACATCTTATGAATGAATATTGTCCACAATTACGTTTTGTTAATTTGACCTCTGCAGGGAAAGCCACGTCATTGACATTTAAAAATACTTCACGCTCCTTTGATAATTTTGAGGCGTACCATGCATATCGAATCATCTTACAATAGATTGGTGCCTGCAATTGGTTGTGTATAATGGATTGTATTTTAATGGTGTCCTCCCTACTTGTTAAAGACCTATTTTGTGTGTCTTGTTTCCCAACATCGCTTTTGATGACTGACAAAGTGTTATCAGCAACTGCGGAGCCAGAATCAAATTCTTTGGTTGGTACGGATCGCGAAGAACTGAAGATCACTCGCAAAACATGAACAAAAACAAACAATTCCAATCGCCACTCCAAAATGTGCTCTCTAACAATAAATCGCTCGGCAATATACTGACGTTGACTGTGGTAGAGAGACAAGGACGTCTGCTAATAAGGCCACAAAAAACTGCGCCTAGTCATCTTATAATGTTGTTATTAATGTTACAGTGTTGTTGTTAAAGGGATTCGTTATCAGTTGCAGGTGTCAATTATTGTCATTATAATTATAATTGACATTATGTCACAATACGGTTGGGTTATTTCGATGCATTCTTTATTCCTCCTTTCAAATCTCATCATGTATTGTTCATTATGATAAATCGGTTGCTGGTGTCAATTATTGCTATTATAATTATAATTGGCATTATGTCACAATATTGTTGGGTTATTTCGGTGCATTGCTCTGCATTCCTCCTTTCAAATCTCGTCATGTATTATTCATGATGGTAAGGCGAATGAGTAGTGATCCGTAAAATTATTTTCGTGAAGAATTACGGTGAAGAATTACGTTGGAGAAAATATTAGTTATAATGCGTGGAATAAATTTTTTTAAATGTTGTGCATGTTTTATCTACGATATGCTGGAAATTGCAAACACACAAAAAAAATCGGAGAAAAAATTTTGGTCCCATCGGGAATCGAACCCCGGCAATAATATTTGAAATCCAACTCATTTACCCCAGACCAACGCTCCTAGATAATTAGGAAAGGACTTTTAACGTTCTTATTTCGATGACTCTCGGATCGCGATTTTCAAAGGGCATTTTCTCGTAAACGACGTCGAGTTGGCACCTAGGTAGAAATTGGATTCCGTTATTTTGCATATACTTTCATTCTGCAAAGTCTCAATCCGATACCTTGGGGGCTTCCCTTGTGAGGCATGTCAGCTGATTACTCCTATCCCGATGATGTAATGCCTGTCCCCTCTCCGTCTACCGTATCTAGCAGTTCAACTCTTCGTTGTGCTGCCTGCCTGTTCGGCGATCACTGTGTAAACCTGGAGCATTTGTGAAAAATATTCTTTCTACTATTTTTATTCCTTAATAATGGCTACTAGTAAAAGGAAGAAGCTGACAATTACGGAAAAAGTGAAAATCATTCAAGAAGTGGAAAAGAACCCAAGCATGCCTGCGATAGAAATTGCACGCAAATTTAATCTTGCACCGTCTTAAATGTTTTGTATAATGAAGAATAAACAATTAATACTTGACGAAGAAGTGAAATGTGGGGGTAAAGCCATCAAAAGAAAAAATATCAAATCATCACCATATGATGAAATGGAGAAGATATTGATAGAGTGGTTTGAGGGAATGTGCTCCGCCAACCTCCCAATCAATGGTGTACTGTTGAAGGAGAAAGCAATTAGGGTAGCAACTAGGCTTAGAATAGAAAACTTGAGTGGTTCCAATGGATGGCTGGACAGATTTAAGAAGCGCCATGGACTTGAATATAAAAGTGTTCATGGCGAAAGTGCTAGTGTTGATGAAGGAACTGTTGACTACTGGAAGAGTGTAACATTGGTAAGGTATTTAGAAGGCTATAAGCCGAATGATATTTTTAATGCAGATGAAACGCATTTTTTTCAACCTTCTTCCATCAAAAACTCTTGCTACTAGAGGAGACAAGTGCCGTGGTGGAAAGAGAAGTAAATATAGGATAACTGCACTTGTATGTGCAAATTCAGATGGCAGTGAAAAGTTGATGCCTCTAATAATAGGTAAATTTGCCAAGCCAAGGTGTTTTAAAAATGTCCGGGCATTGCCATGTGAATATGCCAGTAATAAAAATGCATGGATGACAACGGATATATTTAAAACATTTTTGAAATCATTAGATGCAAAGATGGGTGGTGCAAATAGAAAAATTCTTCTATTTATTGATAAATGTCCGGCCCACCCTCCAGATACTGATTTTCTTCTCAATATAAAAGTGGTGTTTTTTCCAGCTAATTGTACTAGCCATCTGCAGCCACTTGACTTGGGCATTATTCATGCCATGAAAGCAAAGTACAGAAAGGTTTTGGTGCAGAAAGCAGTATCCTACATTGAGATGAATAAACATTTGAAACTGAGCATCCTTCAGGGTATGCATATGGTAACAGCTGCATGGAATTCAGTTAAACCTCGAACAATATCAAACTGTTTTCACAAGGCTGCGTTCAATTGCAACAATGCTATGGAAATTGATGTAGATATCGATGTGATTGACCATGAAAATTGGTTGAAAATTGCACCTGACATGGACACAAATTTTGAAGAGTTTGTCCGGTGTGATGATCTTGAGAGTACGTCTGGTCCTCCGCAAGACGTGGAAGAAATCTGTGATGCCAAAGAGGCAGAGGAAGAAGAGGCAGTAGTAGAAGAAGAAGAAGAGGCAGTACAAGAAGAAGAATCAGTTCCCACACTTGGTGAAGCGGTTTAGGCACTTGAAGTGGTGCGAAGATATTTAACTTCTTTTGATGTGGACAGCACTACTATATCAAAAGTAAATTCTTTGGAGCGAGAAGTTCTGAATGTTCACAGCACCCGCCAGAAGAAGCAAACAAGTTTGCTGGACTATTTTAATAAATAATTTTCTTGTAGCTTTTTCTGTATGCTTGGTATTTGAATAATTTTGATATTTTTTTATGTGAAATTCCAAATATATTTTAATATTTTCTATTTAATGTTGTATGATGAAGCTTTTTAAAGGAGGGATGAAAAATTGTTTCAAGATTTATGTCAATTTTGAAAATACTTTTAAAATTTTGAAATTATTTTTTGTAATCATATGAATGATTCATTACAGAAATTTTCATAATCAATAGCAATAAGGCTCGTTTGTCACTGGAATTTGTTTATAAATGTTTATTTTAAAAGTACTAATATAAGTATTTTGCATACAATATTGAAAAATGGATTTTTATTATAGAGACCATTTTCAGCGGCCTTATTCTGGTATTGTATAATGGAACTAATACACAAGCAAAAAAGATAAATTTAACTCACTTTAATTGAAAACCTCCATTTAGTGAAATATATTCTAATCCCCCAGCGATTCATTAAATAGGGGTTTAACTGTAAGTACATAAACTGATTAAATGTTGTAATTTTGAAAAATCTTTACAAAGTTCATTCTGCAGATAACAGAACTCCATTTCAAATTGCATCGGAAACCAATAATTTTCCCAAGAATAATGAAAATCTCTTGCCATGCATCATTGTACATGATTAGATCTGGTCTACTGACATATTCTCCACCACACATTTAAAATTCCACCGATAGAAAGGAGATTTTAGAGCATTTCATGACACTATAAAAGATAAGAATTTAATCAGAACGACTCTACTTTGAGACAGATACTTATAAATTATTTCACAATAGTCTGCTTTTTTTGCAATCAGTATGTTTTATATCAACCCTACAATTTTTCTAAACTATTCATAAAAGGCCCAACTATATGGATTTGTAACGGTGTTAAAATGGAAGACAAATACCTCCAAGGTCTATAGTTTGTCATTTACCTCTGAACAAGCATCACTGCTATCATCCAAAGATTCTTCTTCCACATCTTGCTCCGTTGACAACTCTTCATTCGCAGGCAAATGCTGATTCTAAAAGGAAATAATTTAGAAAACAATGTTATTTCACATAAGCATTCAATGTATTCATTTCTATCAAACAATTGTAACGGTAACTTCTTTACCCACCTCCCTTTGAAAAAATGACGGAAAATCACACCAATGGATCAATAATCCAGATTTAGACAATTGCAACAATTTCAAAATAATAATAAATAATTCCGTAATGAGCAAATATTTCTATACTCCCTTATCACTTGATTGCAACTAGTTTACCAAATTATTTAAACGAAATTTTATAAGTATAGAATTGAATATAATGCTAAATAATTGAAGTACCGGAAGAGATTCTAGTACTCACCACAGTAATGTACTGTCCACACAACTCCTCCTCTAATTTGATAGGACGATGCATGCTCTAGAAGGAATAATCAGAGCATAAGTGACACATCAGCAGTAGTATATGAAAGTAAACTGATGTAAAACTTTAAAAAAGGGTATTATGAATATCGATAATAGAAAAGGAAAAAAAAGTCTCCAGGTAAAAAATACTGAATTTTTCACGATTACACTTCATTTATAATTTATAGGAGGAACAGATGTGCACTTGTATCTATTTCTCAAACGTTGAACTTTTCGGAGAGAAATCACAATTTTAAGGATGGACATTTATTGACTAAAATATGTACTTTTCAAATAATCCACTCGAAAAACATTTCATTGGCGAAAAAATAACGTCTTGCAAATCAAAGCATCACAACAATCGACTGAAATGGATTGCCTACCTCCAAGATGTTTGGGTCTTCCACGATGATCTCCCGTTTAAAATAATCATCGTCGTAAGACGATTTACACGCTATGCATTGCTCCTTGAATATTTTGAATTCCGTCAGCTTGCGGAAACATGTACTGCACACGAATGGTGGATGTCCATCTAACCGCATAGCCTATTCAGGAAGAGATCCAAAGTACAGTACGTGGTTACGTGCTGTTTGGCACGAGATGGTTGTTGGCAAGCTTCTTAATAATTTTAAAATTATTGATGACGTTGAATTCCCAAATTTTTTTGCGAACGTACAGAAATTAATTGCTTAGAAGTTATCCCACACAAAGCATATTTATAATTAATGTTATTTACGTACAATACTAAGTCAAAAAACACTTATTATGTTACCATATTCAACGGGTTATTGTAAACAGATCCTAATAATTAACCACTTAAAATTACATATACTATTTAGATGCACCATAAATCACCAACATAACACGATTTGTAAAACACGTTCTAGTACCATTTTCGCATTGTCAATATATTCTGGAACGTTTAAGAAATATCCACCATACACGATAATCAAATCAGCATATCCATCCAAACTTTGGAAACACGTGGTCACACTTATTCAAGCTGAAGCAAATCCGAGATTAGGTCCGCCACTACGTAGTTCGTCTCAATGTTCACATTAAAAATATGAATAAAGTTCCCACTACCGCACAGACAAAGCCTGCATTTAGATAAACCGCTGGATAACTCCATATTTTCACGACACACTCAAGCTTGGAAATCAAATATTCAAATTCTTCTCACCACGAAGTATCGTACTCCACAAACAGCTAACTCGAGTGCGAGAATCGAAATCGAACGAATCGATATATATCGCTAGTCCTCAAAATATTTTCCATCGGAATTAATATAGGACATTAGTGGATCAAATACGATATCGAGATAGAAAAGAAGTATGTTTTTCCCCAAGGTGAATAGAATAGAAGGTGGTCTCAGCTGAAAGTAGTGGTGTGAGTGCGTGACGTCACAAGGTTGCTCGGGCCTCTGGGTATCGTGAGGAATCCTGTGTAAACCCTTGCATTGAAGTAGTAGTTCGGCGTGGTTCACCGCGCGTTTTGAAGTGTGATTCCTTTGCGTAAAAGATTTGCGGAGTTAATAGAAGCAGCAATGCCTGGAAAAAGGTGTTCCGTCGCTGTTTGCTCCAATAGTTTTTATAAAACAAGAGAGCTAAGTGGCGAGAACTATATTGCGTACTTTAGTTTCACAAAAGATCCTCGTACGAGGAAATTGTGGGTGAAAGCGTAAAAGAGGAAGGATCATTGGAATTCAAATAATGGGCACGTTTGCTCCAAGCATTTTAAAGAAGAGGACATGGAGAGAAATTTGACGGATGAGATGGATTTTTCGAGGCAAAAAAAATATTGAGCCAGGGAATATACCGTCTCTGCATTTATTGCCTCGCCACAATATTAGTTCACTTCTTCGTCCTGTATAATCCATTTCCTTTCAATTAATATGTTCAGTAGGCGCGATAAAGAAAATAAAACTTATTACTTACAATTAGATCTTGTTTACTTCATTTGTCACGAAGATTGTTTTCGTTGGCAACAACAAACAGGAAGGAAAAGGATGCTCCTGCATAACATAATAATAAAACGACCCAAACAGAACTAACCATGCGAGCTTTCCATTTAATCATTTATTTAATACCTACTTATATTGGCTCTGTTCAAGATTCCATTCCATCGAATACAAGTAGATTGTGGAATTATGTTCATTTCAGGAATCCACTAATCTCTTTGCTGAACATCTTTCCAGTGTATATCCTACTCCGAGTAACATAATACCACAATACCAGTATTCTCATACAGTTAATCTACACTCTTGTGGTGTTCTTCAAATTAGTGTTCTTAATGCCTTTAGTATGCTTGATGTAAATACGAGCGCTGGGCCTCCTCTCTTGCTGAAGCACTGCTCTAACTGTTTAACTTATACTCTTACTATATTTTTTAATAAGTCACTTAAGAATGGCCATTTCCAGATGTTTGGAAGGATAATTTCATGATTCCTGTCCATGAAGCAGATATTAAATCATTTGTAAAGACCAATAGTAATTAGGGAAAGGCATGGTAAAGTGGCTATGTCGGGTAAAGTGGCTGTGTAACTTTCTATTGTCTGCTTAGTGCTGCACCCATGCAGGAATTATGTAAATTCGGAGGGCAGGGCGTTTTCAGTTGCCTTGCAAATGTGGAGGAAGGACGTATTTATTTTAACATACATGAAATATATTAAGACAATACAGATACAAATGTTATGTTATAAGTCATTTATTTTAAAAATCAAAAATTTTCCAATAGAAAAGTACGCATACACAGTCTGTATTTTAAGAAAAATCAAAAATTTCAGTTGTTTAGATGAAGTAACGTGCTGTTTAACTGCATAGTCCCTCCATTATTTTATTAGCATCACTTCGTTAACAGTTGAATCAGACTCTAGTGTGATAGCTTTTTATGGGTGCTCGAACTCAAAACTACTAATAAGGTCAATGCAAAATTTTATATTTGAAATTTTTATAAAGATCAGAAGAACCGATTAGTTTTGGGTAAAAATCGGTCTACCGGAAGTGGGTGTTTACTCTTGTTACTTATCCGTTATTTTGAGATATTTGCTTTAATATTTGATAAATGTAAAAATGTGTAAGAATAAAAGTTGTAGGAAATTTAATTTTCTACGACCTTGGTTTGGGACATTTTCCCATATAATGCAATGTTTAAGAGATATCTTAAAAACTAAATGTTTTAGCTGCCACCACCACACTACCTACCGACTACAATTGGACAATATACGCTTAGTTACGTCTTAGCAACGCTCCTTTTTCTTTTCTTAATTGTTGGAGCTTTGTGGCTATATTCAATATTAGAAGGCAATGGTTTGGGTTTTATTTCTGCTCTTTGTTAAGTCTAAAATTTTCTCGCAGTTTCTTGAAATATTTATTGTTATGTAACCTATTTGGTATTTTTTTAGAAATATTACAGACATGGAGAAAGTCATGTGGTGGCTACATCAGATTTTTTATAAACAAAACAAATAATTTATCGTACCTTTAAATTGATTGTTTTCATTCAATCTCCTCGGTAGTGGCAGGGTAACGTCCTCGCCTGCCAATCCGAAGGTCGCGGGTTCGAATCCCGCCTAGGTGGGTTTTTCTTCACCTAGGGCATGGATGTTTGTGATAGTCCTTGTTGTTATGTTAATGAGCCCCTTGTAAAAGGCCGATTACGGCTGTTTAGGGGCCGCATGGAAATAAATAAATAATAAAATAAATTATTACTTTCTCCATATACGGGGTATAGAGAAAGCATTGTTTTCATGAAAATACTAGAATTCGAGATTAAAACGAAATGAATGTTTCAAGGTCCTCTGAACACGTTTTGGCTATTTTCACGACGATGTCTGTGAGCGGGGTATTTTGGGTGCCCTAACTCAAAAACTCTTAATCAGATTAACGTGAAATTTTATATTTGACATTTTTATAAAGATCATCAGAAGAACTAGTTAGTATTTGGTAAAAATCGGTCGACCGGAAGTGGGTTTTTATGCGTTCTTTGCGCGAAGTGAACGCATATTAGGGAGGTCGTTTCTGTCCGTCCGTCCGCAGGTTTCAACTCGGGAACCGCTGGACGTATTCAGATGAAATTCGTTATTGGGGAATATTCCTGAAATCCGTCCACCGATTCCAATTTTGGTTAAAATCGGACAATAATTACGACCACTTTACATGAAGACCTACATGCAGTTTTCGATGTTCCCTTGTTTCAACTCGGGCACCGCTTGGCTTATTGAGAGGGAATTGAAAATCGGACAATAGTTACGGCTACTTTACATGAAGACCTACATGTATTTTACAACGTACCTCGCTTGCTTCTCGTTAAATACTCATCTGAGCGAAAAATATTGAGAACGTTGTTAAATCCCAAAGGACGCATTTGGAAAATGTGTACTCAGACATTCCAATCTTGTTCCTCTTGTCACAACTGCTTTAACTTCCTCCATTCTTAGTATAGGGGAAAGTATTGTTGGTTTATGGTAACAATTGGCCATCCTTAAGTGGATGTTTACTCTGGTCGCCAATCCGTTATTTTAAAACATTTTCTTTAATATTTAACACATGTAAAGCGTACTGGAATAATAGTTTTAGGGAATTTAATTTTCTACAACCTTGTTCGAAACACTTCCCCATATAATGGATTGTTTAAGAGATATCTTAAAAACTAAATTTTTTAGCTGCCATCGCCACACCACCTACCGGCGACTATTGTAAGCACATGATGCTTAGTTACGTCTTAGTGACGCATCTTTTAATTTTTTTAGTTTGTAGGAGCTTCGTAGCTAGTACATCCAGTATCAGAAGAGTATGGTTTGAGGTTATTTCTGTTCTTTGTAAAGCCTTTAATTTTTTCTCGCAGTTCCTTAAAATATTTATTACCGTAAATACCCGCGTATAATGCGCACTTGTTTTTCGAAATATTTGAGTCAAAAATTAGGATGCGTGTAATACGAGGGTACATAATCTTCCTATTTTCATTTGACCCCATATTTCCACAATTTCGGCACAGTAATTACTGCCCGGGTATCCTCATAATTTTATTGGTGATTTTTACGAAAAGTAAGATAGATAATAGTTAAAATTTATTTATTAATTCTACAAACATTCATTAATTAGATATTAAAATAATGAATTCAGTGTTTATTCATTTTAAAAGCCAAGAAATTCTTCGTCACTCGACCATTCTCCTTCGATGTTGTTATCGGAATCGTCATCTTACGCATGACGTCACCCTACACCGGCGCCCGGCCTGGTGGTGAGGTACTGGTACTACTTACAATTAGAAGCAATGGCAGCTGATGATTTTGAGTACGCTGGGAGTTGACGCTTCTTGTTGAACTAAATAAAGTTATCGTTCCCTACCTTTATACGTGATTTATTCTTGATTCTTCGAGTCTGTAGTTAATTATGGTTATTTGATATCGTGTTTACGTGTGTTCTAATAAGGGTAAAACAGAAGGTTGGGCGAACCCGTCCACCTCAGGTGTGACTAAAACGTATGTAAAAAATTAAGGATTATCGTCATTCCATTTTATTAGCTCAAAGAATGTCATATGCCATACTATGAAATTAATATAATTCGATTTATTAAATATCACCTTGTAAGTAAACAGAGTATGTAATGATTGAGATAGCTGACGTCCTTTTGAAACGTTATTCGAAAATTTCATTTCGCACTTTCATTATGTTACCAGTTAATAATACCAATAATTCGATCATTGCTTTAGAACACGTTACACTATATACTTTCTTCTGCAACGGTAACGCTAAAAAAATTGGTGCGCACTATACGCGGGCATATAGAAAAATCATAGATTACGAGGCTGAAAACCCCCTGCGCGTTATACGAGGGTGCGCATTATACGCGGGTATTTACGGTACACACACACAGACATCATCGAGAAAATGGTCGAAACGTGTTTAGGGGACCTCAAAACATGTATCTCCATTGAAATCTCGAAATCAATGTTTTTCATGAAAACAAAACTTTCCCCTACACTACGTATGGAGAAAGTAATAATTAGATACAAATATGCAACAATTGTAGTTGTGCCCGACTTAAAACAAACTCAATCTAATAATATGTGGGGTCATAATGGGATACTATCAAAAAAATAGTTAATATTTACCTCGGACTGGAATATTGCCTGTTACAATCTCCTCTCCTGCTATAGTTGGACAGAAGGTAAGCTGAAACTAAACCATAAAATTACATTAATGTGGAAGAAGCAATAACCTTTGTTATAAACCCATAACAACATCAACTATATATATAAAAATGTCCAATTCTTGATTCCTGGAATATACTTAAAACGTCAATATCTCGACCAAATATGCAGATATAAACTTGAAATCTGGCAGAGATAATCCACTCCAATATAAAAATGCTTCGACAAACGAATATTTTTGAAAAACACCCAGGATTCGACTCCAGGGGACGATTTGCATTCCCCATAAGATAACATGTAAAAATCAACCTTTTTCA
Organism: Tanypteryx hageni; assembly: GCA_028673005.1. NCBI lineage: Eukaryota > Metazoa > Arthropoda > Insecta > Odonata > Petaluridae > Tanypteryx > Tanypteryx hageni. The sequence goes on from CM054116.1 coordinate 149,407,043, forward strand.
CGTGGAGGCTTTTCTTCTTCTTGAGATTAAAATTAGAATAAATGGACCCGTCAAATCTAAACCATTTTAAAGAAAAAATTGCAAGGTTTCTTTTTCTGTTCATCGTTTTTCATCTACAGTTCGAAATTCCTCATGTTAAACGTTTAATTCACATATTTTGGGGAAATCTTGCCCCATTTTAACGGGATGTTACCAATTACATTTTCGAACCTCAAAATCATATTGTTATTCCAATTCTTGCGCATTTAAGCATGCTTTGAAGGCTTTTAATATGGGAAGGAGAGAAAGACGGAAGGAGAGGGAAATGATTTTCATAGTTCGTTGCGTTATTTACGAGAAGGCATACCTAAAGAGGTGAAATACGCAATGTTGTCCATTTTTTGGTCTGACTTTACAAAGTTATTAAAACGCGAATAACTCGTTCAAGGATGTAGAGAGAGAATTGAATTTCGGCAGAAATTTATATAATGAGCTAATCAGAATTTGTTTATATAGGATTGAGACGGTAATTAAAGAAATAAATGTCCATTTGCGGCGCTATTTTGAGAAGGGATATATTGCACTTACTTCGAATAAAACTAATAAATTTTAATTCGATGAAACAATATTTTATGTGTAATGAAAATAAAAATAAACTGACGTGGGCAACACATGACTTCCTCCATATTTATATCGCAAATTACACGTTGTCAGCTCTGGGATCGTCAATATTTACTTCCGGTTGATAATTAAGAAAAGAAAAATGAGCGTTACTAAGACGTAACTAAGCGTCAATTGTTAACAAAGAGCCATCGGTAGGTGGCGTGGTGGTGGCAGCTAAAAATATTAGATATCTCATAAACAATTCATTATATGGGAAAATGAATCAGACCAAGGTTGTAGAAAATGAAATTTCCTAGAACTTTTATTCCGATACATTATTACGTCTCGAGTGAATATAAACATTTATGTTTCCTTGGAAATGCCCATCAACTAATAACAGTGGACTAAAATATCAGTATTGTTGCCAATAAACTGAAACGAAAATAATCATTTATTTTGCGCATTGAATAAATAATTATGTTAATGAAGTCAGATGCAGAGATTGGAATTCATAAATATTTAAAGGACATTGGTGATATTTTGCGGGAAAGATGCATGTCTTTATTCTTCAGCTAAAAAGGGAAGAAAATAAACTGACGTGGGCAACACATGACTTTCCCCACATTTATATGGCAAATGACATGTTGTTATAGCTCTGGGATCGTCGTCAATATTTACTTCCGGTGGACAATTAAGAAAAGAAAAAGGAGCGTTACTAAGACGTATATAACTAAGCGTCACTTGTTAACGATAGTCTTCGGTAGGTGGCGTGGTGGTGGCAGCTAAAAATATAAGGTATCTCTTAAAAAATGCATTATATGGAAAAATGTATCAAACAAAGGTTGTAGAAAATAAAATTCCCTACAACTTATATTCCGGTATATTTTTACATTTATCAAATATTAAAGCAAACATTTCAAAATAACGGATAAGTGACCAGAGTAAACAATCGCTTCCGGACAACCGATTTTTACCAAAAACTAAACAGATCTTTTAACTTTTATAAAAATGGTAGATATTAAATTTTGCGTTGATCTGATTAATAGTTTTTGAGTTTGAGCGCCCACAAAAGTCTATCACATACAGACACAGACAGACAGACATCATCGAGAAAATAGTGAAAAAGTGGTCAGGGGACCTTAAAACATGTATTTCCGTTGAAATCTCGAATTCGATTTTTTTCACGAAAAAAATATTTTCTTCCTCTATACTTCGTAAATGGAGAAAGTAAAAACAGTCGCCAAATCTGTCGATAAAGGATGTCAGAAAAACTTGTTTATTTGGGCAAAATATGGGAAGCCAAGAAATACTGCATACCATTCAGCTCTACAATAAAAATTAACCTGGTTTAATTGATTTGTTTTATTCGCAAATCTTACTCAATATTGTTTGTTTTGACTTAAAACCCAGAGCAACGCCGGGTAATTTCAGCTAGTAATATGTATTTCGATAATAAGTTTAACTTTTGAATGCTGCAGGGCTTTAAGGGTTTCACCGCCTTAGTACGAGCTTCGGTTTAACTTTTACTTCAAAGTAAATTGGAGAATTTACGTTTTCAGTTTGTATTTATTATTGTAAATATGAATAAAAAACCGTATACTCCTACATATAATATACATTTTTAGTCTGCATCGTCAGAATTACAATGTTTCGGGTAACGAGTCATAATAACGCATGAAATTTAAAGTATTATTGCATTTTATGATATTATTATGCGTAAAGGTTTAGGCAATGAAAACATTTCCGATCGGAAATTTACTTCAATAATGGATAATCGTGTTTCCTTTATTTATATAACACCACAATGCAATTTTTTGCGCTTAAAAGTTAAATTTGAAAAGTCTGGGGTTTTTCCGTGTGTTCTGTTGTGCGTGGAATAAGTTTCAAAATAAGACAATAATATTCCACGTACAAATGGAAGTTAATTTTCCTCGGGACACATCGAGTTTTCGCAGTTCATTAGCCGACAGGAAGAAGCACTTCCTGACAACCCGGACGTTGATAAGAAAGCGAGATCACGTGACACGCGAGTTGCATCGGGCGTACCTTGGAGCGGGGAATGAGTCTCAAACATCAGTTGCCCTGGTGACAAGCACGCGTCATCCTCTGCTGGGATATCTCACCATAGGTTACGGGAATTCCGCGGTATTTTTGCCGTTATAAGCGATCTTGTGTCGTGCTCGCGGGTTTTCCTAAGAGCGTTTAAGACGGGAGGAAAGAAAGTGCGGCGAATAAACGGTTTCTTGGACTTGAGGATGACATAGTCGAATCCGTGTTTAAATGTTCAACTTTTGTTGATCAACCGAGTTTCTCGACCAAAGTCGATTCCTATAGCCCTCCTCTGAAGCAACGCAACTGAAGAGCAACGCTGTCAACGGCAACTCATAGGTCAAGGATTTCTTCCGAGGACACAATAAGCGTGCGATGGCAACAGATAGTGCATCATGGTCTCCGTTATCCTATTCCCTCTGTCGGACTGTGGTTCCCTTTGTTTTGTTTTGCTAACAAACACAGCCACGGTGGACCTCGAGAGTTGTCCCGAACCCATGGCATCTTACGGGTTGCTGGATTAAGACGCCTCTACGATTGCAATAAAAGGTTAGCGTTTTTTCCCGAAGACGGAGTCCGCGTTTAATTACCTCGAAATTGTTCTCAGAAACGATAATGATATTTTTCGAGATTTTTAACCCTCGTAAATGTAACTTTCACGGGCACATGAAGTTTTCGACGAATTTGAGCGTAATGCTTCCGTAACTAGAGTAAGCGTTTGTCAAAAATGAGGCGAAATAACTTTAAATGCTCTCGAATTAAATGTCGACGCGCTCTGTCGTTCAAATGTCAAGACTGAGACAACAATGGAAGCTCTAGTGTTGACGACAACACGGTTGCCAACGCAGCAAACGATGAAGAGGAAATATTTTTCCAAAATATGCGATTTAACCTTTTCGCTTCACACTTCGGCGACTTCGAATAGATAGCGAAGTTAAAGGAGGAGAATGAAAAACTTTAATTATTCTTCTTAAAGACGGTCCACGTCCTAAGATCGACGGTCAATTTGCGAAAGAATGAAAGACTCTAAGACGAAGAATCGCTATGTGCGTGTTATTTTAGAGGAAAAATTAACAATACCAATACCAATTCAAGTAACGATCTATCGTCTATAAAATGTCGCCTTCAATAACTTTAGCTGAAGCTTCATCTCCTGGGTATAAACGAAGTAATGAAAGAGTGATTATTCTAGCCTATAGTAACGCTACTCGTAACCACAAATTAAAACTCGTACTTATCGGAAAGGCCAAGAAAACTACAATCTTTCAAAAACTTAGCTCCTACTGTTCTACCACTTTTGTGTAAGTACTGCTTACCTCGCGGCAAGGAAGAGAAGCAGAGTCTGGAAACAAACTTCAATCACCCAATTTTTTTGACAATAACTTTAACTTCAAACAATAGTTTTGTACTCTATTATGTTAGTCGTGCTGTAGAATAATTATTAATAAACGTGATTTCATACTTGTGTTACACTTCAAATTTTTGTTTCGTTTCGCCCCGTTGTTTTACGTATAGTCCGACATTTTCCGTAATCGGATCACTCCTCGGTCCACTTTAGGTCGGATTATCGAGACTCTCTCTCTCTCTCTATCTATATATATATATATATATATATATATATATATATATATATATATATATATATATATATATATATATATAGGTGAGAGGGATTTCCCAAGTAGGAGGGATAATGGCCAATTCCTTAATTATAATGAAACATATTATCTTTTCAAAGCCCCCATTTTAGAAGGGGCAATTACGAGAGCACTTTAGTATTACTGTTTCTTTCCTTTACCTCTTGTTCGCCAGCTGAAGAAGGCTCCAGTGTGTATAGACAGAGGGTACAGCCACGTCAGAATCCTATTGGGCCGCAATCCATTCCTCTTGCGGCTGAGGTCTGATCAATCTCCTCAGGGTATACTGTGTATATATATATATATATATATATATATATATATATATATATATATATATATCGTCATTATCCTCGCAAAGATGAAAGTGGGAAATCTCTCTTGCTGGTGAGTTATGCCTTGTTTACTCCTTTTTTCTTCTCATCATTAATGAATTCTATATTTATTCTCCCTTTACAAACACACACCACATTAATATATATATATATATATATATATATATATATATATATATATATATATATATATACACACATATATATATATACACATATATACATACACACACGCACGCACACACACACACACACACATATATATATATATATATATATATATATAGAGTTACTCTATCGCTGAAGAAGGGCATAGACCCGATAAGCTTGCGTGTTTTTTTGTGTTTTTTGTGTTCGTGTGTTCAACGTGTCTCTTTGACGCCCCCAGCAGCCTGCCATCTTGGTCCCGACTTGGTAAGTGTCTGCTGGGCTTCCTTCAACACCTTGTTGCTACCCTCATCACTACCTTTTCATTTCCTTGAGTTTATATATATATATATATATATATATATATATATATATATATATATATATATATACTCCCTTTCGACCATTCCCCAACCCCCTCCATATCCTCCAATCCCCGACTTTTCCGCACTACCCTTCCTCCCTCCCCCCCAATGCCTCCACCCAGTGTTACCGCCTTCAGTTGTCTCTCTCCTGTTCTGACGAAGGGATCGTCCCCGAAAGCTTCAGTGTTTTATTGTGTTCGTTTTACGTGTGTCACTTCGACCCCCCCCCAGCAACTCGCCAACCTGAAGTCATCTTATTGGTGAGTGCTCACTGGGCTTCCTTATCCCAACAACTTGTTGCCATCCATTTATTCCATTTACCTTTCCTATTCCGTAAGCATATATATATATATATATATATATATATATATATATAGTTGTCTCTATCTTGTGCTGACGAAGGGATCACCCCCGAAAGCTTCCATGTTTTTTGTTTGTGTTTTACATGTGTCACTTCGACACACAGCATCTCGCCAACTTGATATCAATGTTCACTGTGTTTTCTTGGCGTACCTTACGCCCTCCTCCCTTTTCCCTACCCCCACTTTATTTCCGTTTTTACCCTGCGTGATCGTAATCGTTATAAATTTTCTGTCGATTAATACCAATGTCTACTAAGTTCCCTCATCGTACCCTACGCTCTCCCCCCCTTTCCCCCTCCTACTCCTTACATTCTCCTTTTTGCTCCCTATTCGTAAATACCCCTCTTTTCCTTACCCCAGTTTTTACTATGGGAAATGGGAATCTGGCAACTGGGAATACGAGCATTTGCTACTAGAGCATTTGGTATTAATGGCAACTGGGTTTTATGGCAAGTGGGATTCGAGCATTCGAATTCGAGAAACTGGGACTAAACCATAAATTATGGCCCGGAGGTAGTCTCCGAGAGAACTAGCCTAGCTCCAAGTTTCATATACACACACACACGGCAAGCGAGGCGATCTCATAAGACTACATTCCATTTTTTTAAAATTAGGCTAAATACACATATTATCTGTTGCTTTATTACTTCGAACAATAACAGAGTTATGAATTTGGAAGAAACGATTTTTTCCGAAGAATGTTCCGTGACTCGTTACCAAAGACATTTTCCTAACGTTATTTTGATTGAGTGATAATTCGAGTAAACATAGTGACCGAAGCTTTCTTTTATTATCCCAGGGAACCATCCATCCAGCAGAGAGACCGTTATAATACGTTGACGACGCTTGGTCTGCGTATCTCGAGAGAGGATATCCATGATCTATTGACTACCAAGGACAACGCCGCATATCGCGACGAACATGCAAAGTCGAAATCACCCGGATATATTCTAAAGAGGTATTTCATCAGCAAAAATAAATGAACAAGTTTAAAGAATCTTATGTGGCCACCACACGACTCTCTCCATACCTGTAATATCTCGAAAATTTTCAAATTGGTTAAATGATAATAAATATTTTAAGGAACTGCGAAAAAGATTTCAAGATAACAGGGAGCAGAAATAAACTCAAACGATAGCTTCTGTTATTAGATATAGCGACGAAATTCCAAAGATTGAGAAAATAAAATGGAGCGTTACTAATTGTAAGACGTCACTAAGCGTCAATCGTTTACAAAAGTCGCCTACAGGTGGTCTAGAAAACAACTTTTAAAATATCTCTTTAAAAATGCATTGTATGGGAAAATGTTTCGAACAAACCTTGTAGAGAATTTAATTTCCTACAACATTTATGCTAATACTTTTTTACATTCATCAAATATTAAAACAAATATTTCAAAAAAACTGATAAGTGACGAGAGTAATCACCCACTTTCGGTTGGCCCATTTTTCTCAAAATCCAAACACTTACTGTAACTTTGAAAAAAATGTCGAATATAAAATTTATCGATGACCTGATTAATAGTTTTTGTGTTAGAGGCGCCACAAAATTCCGGTCAGACACACAGACAGACACTCAAAGACATCATCGAGAAATGGTCAAAACGTGTTCAGGGGTCCTCAAAACGTGTATTTCCATTGAACTCTCGAATTCGATTTTTTTCATGAAAACTACTTTCCCCTATGCTACGTACATGGAAAAAGAAAAAACTTAATTGTTTTTTAACTTCTCCATATACGTAGTATATGGGAAAGTATTATTTTCATTAAAAAAATCGACTTTGGGATTTCAACGAAAATACACATTTTGAGGCCCCTTGAACACGTTTTGACCATTTTCTCGATGGTGTCAGTGTGTGTGTATGCGATAGCTTTATTCGGGTGCTCGAACTCAAAAATCAGGTCAATGCGAAATTTTACATTTAACATTTTTATAAAAGTCGCAAGAGCTGATTATTTTTTGGTAAAAATTGGTCAACTCTTGTAACTTATCCCTAATTTTGAAGTATTTGCTTTAATATTTGATAAATGTAAAAATGTATCTGAGTTAATATTGTAGGAAATTTTATTTTCTACAACTATTGTTTGAAACATTTTTCCATATAATGCATTGTTTAAGAGATATCTTATATTTTTAACTGCCACCACCACGCCACCTACCGAAGACTATTGTTAACAATTGACGTTTAGTTACATCTTAGTAACGCTCCAATTTCTTTTCTTAATTGTTGGAGCTTTGTGGCTATATCCGATATCAGAAGGTTTGAGTTTATTTCTTTTCTATGTAAAGTATAAAATTTTCTCGCAGTTTCTTAACCCGCCATTGGTCGCGCCGTGAGATTTTCTCTCACACAAGATTTAGTTTCAAAATTTTGTTTACTTTGCAACGCGCGAGCACGCCACCTCTCTCTATACCTTCTGTCATTTTGCTATTCTTTCGACTCGTCCACATGGCATTTCCGCCGGTGGCGTTGGAGTCGCGGTAGAGAGTGGTCTTTGCACGTGTGTCTCAAGGCGTGAGATTTTTTTCTCATCGCGCGACCAACGGTGTTACGATATTTAACTGGGAGTGATTTTGGAAAAAATAAACCTATACCTGCAATAATTGAATATGTTAAAAGAGGTAAGTGCTTACATAGTTATTATTGATTTATTTATCATTTTGCTTTATAAATAATTAATTTCTGACATTTTTGTAGTTCAGCCGACAAGTGTTTCTAGCATTTCTTTTGTTTCTGTAGATGTCATCACGAGAAATACAACAAATCTTGATTGCGAGCTGGATTGATGATGAAGATGAAGTTGAGGAAGAGCTTAATCAGGATGAGGACCTGGAGTGCCTGGCGGATACCTCGGAAGAGGATGGTCCCAGTGAGCATTCGGATCATAACAGTGACACCGAACAATCAGGCGAGGAAGATTCTGAAGCAGATGAGTCTGACATTAGACACTCAACCTATCAAGGAGATTACACTATGGGTAAAGACAAGACTACCAAATGGTTTCTTCATCCTCCAAGTCCAAACTCAGGCACACGTGCGCAAAACATCGTCATCCATCTGCCAGGCGTAAAAAACGTAGCCAAGTATGCCAAATCTCCTCTCGAGTGTTTTGAGCTCTTTATAACCTATGAAATGACCGAAGAAATAGTGCTTTGTACTAATAACTGTCTCTTATTTATTGAGAGCTAAGTATAGTAGACAGCGTGATTGCAAGGCCACTGATTTTATCGAAATTAGAGCTCTCTTAGGTCTGCTGTACCTTGCTGGACTTTATAAGATGCACCATACTAACGTTGAAGAGTTGTGGAGTGCAGACGGGACTGCTCCTGATATTTTCAGATCGACAATGTCGCAAAGAAGGTTCTATCTATTGCTTAGAGCATTATGTTTCGATCTTTACCGGGATCGTGCAGAGAGAATACGTTCGGACAACTTGGCTCCAATAAGAAAAATATTTGATAATTTTGTGCGTCACTGCCAAGAAAATTTCCAGGTAGGAGAGTATATCACCATTGACGAAATGCTGGATGCATTCAGAGGAAGGTGCAAATTTCGTCAATACATGTGTAACAAGCCAGCTAAGTATGGATTAAAAATTTATGCTTCTGTTGATTCACGAACGTTTTACACTTCAAACCTTGAAGTTTACGCTGGAGCTCAGCCCGAAGGACCCTTCAAAACTAGCAACTCAGCAAGGGATGTCATCATGCACTTAGTTGGACCTATTCTGGGCACTGGAAGAAACATTACAGTTGACAACTACTTCTTGTCTATTCCTCTGGCTGATGATCTAGTCAATAATCACAGAACAACGATTGTTGGCACTCTGAACAAGCGAAAGCGGGAAATTCCTCCAAGTTTTCTTCATACAAGGGGAAGAACAGTAACCAGCAGCAAGTATGGATTCGGAGCGAAGGTTACTATTGTTTCTTACATACCAAAGAAGAATAAAAACGTTTTGATGTTGTCCACATTGCACAACGACAGTAAGATTGATGAAGATTCAGGGCAGGCACGAAAACCGGAAGTCATCTGTTTTTATAATTCGACAAAAGATGTTGTTGACCAGATGAAGTCCTTGTATTCTGTGGCAAGAGTGAGATTTAGATGGCCCCTGACATTATTTTTTTCGATCTTAAACATAGCTGGAATTAATAGTCAAATAATATACGAGGCAAATACAAATGTTCTTCTCAAGCGCCGTAACTACCTGAAGGATTTGGCCTTGATCCTCGCGAAACCTGAATTGACCAGGCGAGCAACTGTTGCCACATTACCAAGTGCCCTACGAGGAAGCATGAGCCGTGTACTTGGTGCTGATAATCCCACTACTTCCAAGGATGTGCCACCAGAACTATGTGCAAAGTGTCCAAGGAGGAAAAATAGAAAAGTAAAAAAAACGACGTTATTCCCGCTCGATTCATATTTGCCCAGAGCATACCGTACATTCTTGTGACGATTGCCATAAAAGACTGATAAGTGAGAAATAATTTAAAATTCAAAATATTTTTCTGAGAGTATTCTTTTTCAAGTTATGCCAAATTAAGGAGAAATACACCAATTTTTGTTAATTTTTTATTCTCACGATGATAAATTAAAAAAAAGATTTGATACGATGGTTTATTAACAAAAATTGAATGAAAATGAAAAGGTTTAATCTTTTATTTATCTAAATATAACCTGAAAATCGGCATTAACTGTTCCGTTAGGAATCGAGAAGCATAAACGAATGTATGAGAGAAAATCTCACGAGCGATTCTTTACAGAATAAAATACGGCCCTGGCAGCACGGGTTTCATGAAATTCGGTCCATCGATGCAAAAGTTGGTATTTGGGGAGAGACATACAAAACCACAGACGCGACCATTTTCGATAAGGCTATGTTTCCTTCTGAAACCATGCAAAAAATTGATTTCTGTAACATCCCTCGTTTCTTCATTTCCATTCGTCTTACTTAGAGTCGTAAAATTGGAAGAATCGTCGCGAAAGAATTTTCTGTGACCTGTTGCCAAAGAAAGCTTTCTTAAAATCATGATAATTGTAAACGGTTTTGATGAAATTTAGTAACGGAAGTATTTCCTGTTATTCCAGAGAGGACCAGCCCTTCGGAAACAAGAGGATAACGAAGACGGAGACCATGTTGCATCATCGGTTGCCATTGCATGTTCTCTGTGTCCTGAGAAGACGTCTTCGGCCCATGGGCTCCCAAAGGACAACGTTACTTTTCAATTCCTTCAAGAGACGATTATAGGCTTCAACTCCGGTTGAGCAACTCGGTGGATCGACAAAAGTTGAACATTTAAACCCGGATTCATTTAGTTGAGCAACCAGCAATTCAACTAACTAGTCTGCAACACGGTATTGAATGCATGCATTATGGATCAGACTAAGCAATTCCACAAACTCAGAACAAGATCAGGAACAATACCCGTGATTCGTAGTATCATATGGTGACACGCGAGATAACCCAACGGAGCCTTTAATTGGCCTATTTGTGTAAGGATGTTGACCGAGGCAACTTACGCTTAATATAGGTTTATATCCTGTTTACGCGAACAAAATCAAATTATGTCTCATATTTAGGCGTAATTTCGTACAAAATTGATCCTCTTAAGAGAGGAAGGATTTAGCAAGGAGATGAAGTTTAATCTTGTCAATTTTTAACAAATTGTCGATTCATTCCGTAATGGTTCCAACGACATCGATAAAAACTCATTCAGTTCTGCAGCTTGGTGTAGTAAACGACGATAAATGAGCAGTATTTATCAGAAACAAATACAGTTAAACGTCGGTCTAAAGGAATATTCGGTAAAACGAAATTATATTCCGTCCCCTGCCAATTTACTCTGTGTGACACTATGTAAAAATGCTTCGTTTTATCGAATATCGATGTAACGAAAATATCGATTTAGCGCAATAAAAACACGATCGTTATAACAAAGTATGTAAAAAAATTCCTTCGACAATACGATGCACATTTTTTTCTGGGTTTGGTTTTTAGCATTTGGCAATGCTGCAGTGACTCGGCGACATCTCAGTCCAGGCAAATGTATTGGCCGACTAGCAACCAATGGGCAGGTTCTTCACATATCTATCGGACAGTCCAGAAAAGAAATTACGGACTTTTTATAAGAAGTAACCACTAATTCGCGGTTTTTATTCTTATAATTATTTTATTATGTATATGTAACCATCGTTCTGACATTTTGGCTAAAGTGCAATATATTGCCATTGACTGTGGCACCGCAAATGACTATGGCCAAATACGGAACTACGTCCTACAGTAATATGTTCTCGTATGAATAAACGATGTTTGCACATCGAAAAACTATTCCTTTTTATTCCAATAAAACTTTCTGTTAACATGGAATGTAATGATGAAATATCTGTCTGAAAAATGAATGTTCTTTTCAAGGCGAGATGAAATACTTGCAGTATGCAAGCACCTTCTACTAGTTATATATAGACGTTTCTTACAGAGGAGGAGGAGGATACTAATGTTTAGGCACTTCCAGATGAGCTGTACATTCGAAATTTTTTTCTTAGGTAGGATTCTGTGCATAACCGACTAGAAAAAACGAAAATCTTGGAAAAGTGCAACAATGCGGCCGCTAAAAATTCGCAATTGTTTGGAAAAATTTTCAAGGTTTATGTATTTCCGAATGTGCTACGGAGCTGAAATTTATTTTAGAGGTAGGATTTGTAAAACAACAAAATAAGGATTATAGAAATTTTGATATTTTAATGTTTTTGGCAGTTAAAAATTCCTAAACTTTAAATAACTAGATAACTCTTTAGGTACTATGGGACGAGCTAGGAAGCTGAAATTTTCAAATTATTTACAGAGTGGTATATTTGCACAAATAAATATTTCAATTTCTCCATATATGTATTGCGGCGGCCGCTAAAAATGTTAAAATTTTAACAATTGGAAAAATATTATTTCACTTCTAGATGCGTTACAACTTTAAAATTTGGCTGAAATGTGTAGCATTAGTACCCCATTATGGAGAAAGTGTAAAATTCTTAAAATAGCAACATTTGGGGATTGTTTTAATCTATTATTTTTACATGAGTGAAAAACGAAAATCGCTGAGGAGGTGAAATCTTTATAATAAAAAGAATATTTGTAATGATGAAATTTCTGTCTGAAAAATGTATTTTTTTTTCAAGGTGAGATGAAATGCTTGCAGTATGCAAGCACGTTCTGCTAGTATGCTATATCCTCAGCAAGGAACGTACATATATAATGATGATTATATTGGAAATTATAAGTTACAGATACGAACTTTTAAAAATATTTTGCAGCAAATTTATATAGAAAAAAATTAATCTTGAAAAAGCTCAACTATGCGTCCGCTAAAAATTCGCAAATGCTTAAACAATTTTTTAAATTTTATGTATTTCCGAATGTGCTACAAAGCTGAAATTTTTTAAAGGTAGAACTTAAAAAAAAACTAAATAGGGATAACAGAAATTTTGATATTTTAATTCGTTTGGCTGATAAAAATTCTTGAATTTTAAACAAATAGATAAATATTTAGGTACCACGGGACGAGCTAGGGAGCTGAATTTTTAAGCAATTTAGAGCCTAAAGGAACATTCACGAATTTTAACCATTCTGATTTGATTCAATTTCTTTACATTAAGTGTATATGGTGACTGAATAAGATCTGTGAAATTATGCGTGTCCTCGCCGCCTATGAGCCGAAATATATGCATTCAAAGTTTGGTTGTTTTTACAACCCAGACCCCTTCTCAAGATGGCCACTGTCCGTAGCCTCGGTATCGCATACATTCTTTAATCGGGAAGAAGAAGACCGGGGTTGGGGGAGCCGTGAGGGCAGGGTGAGGTAGAGGGTAAGTTAAATTCAGCAAAATGCACAATAAAAACGGGGCTAATGAACTTTGAGGGTTTGGTACGAGGCTCCGAAAGCTTCCTGGTTCATCGAAATATTTAAAAGGCTGTAAAGTTAATTTACTATAACACATGCGCGTGATTTAAAAGCATGCAGTGACATCAACTTAATTGGTTTTTAAACACAAATAAAGGAAATCTAATCGCCACGCTAAAAAATCAGACTAGTACATGGCGAGCGGGCAATCTAATAGCACTTAGCAGTTTATATATGCTGCGTTTTGTCACGAAAATCTTGGTATTAATCTGAAAAAATCTGATGTGGCCACCACATGACTTTCCCCATATCTGTAATATTTCTAAAATCTCCAAATAGGTTAAATAATAATAAATATTTGAAGAAACTGCGAGAAAATTTTAGACATTGTAAAGAAGGGAAATAAACTCAAACCATAGGCTTCTGATATTGGATATAGCCACACAAAGCTCCAACAATTAAGAAAAGAAAAAGGAGCGTTACTAAGACGTAACTATGCGTCAATTTTTAACAACAGTCGTCGGTAGGTGGCGTGGTGGTGGCAGCTAAAGTATAGGATATCTCTTAAACAATGCATTATATGGAAAAATGTTTCAATAAAAGGTTGTAGAAAATTAAATTACCTACAACTTTTATTTTGGTACATTTTTACATTTATTAAATATTAAAGCAAATATTTTAAAATAACGGATGTGACAAGAGTAAACACACACTTCCGGTCTACCGATTTTTACCAAAAACTAACCAGTTCTTGTTACTTTTATAAAAATGTTAAATATAAAATTTCGCGTTGACCTGATTAATGAGGGATCCGGCGGTGTGGTTCGAGTGTTGGCCTCACCTTAAGATGCCGGCCCTCTGTTTGTCCGTTGATATTAGGTGACGAGGATGAGAAAATGAGACGAGAAATATCGAGGAGATCGCACAAATCGACACTACGTCCTTCGGAAGGGACGTTAAGCAGTTGGCCCCCCTGGTGTATTTCGCAAGATTAGGCTAATGCCGGGTTTCTCTCCTCCCTTCTCTTATGAATGCAGATTACTTGGGCAACTGAGAACGGCATCACAGCCTGCCTCGCTGCCTAACACTTGCCGATGGGCAAAACGCAAATTATTGATTAAATTGCTAATGGCAGATTTGTAGCTTTGCTGGTTAAGGAAGCCGGTAATGACTGGCTCCACCAAACATGCATCCTGATTAATAGTTTATGAGTTAGAGCACCCACAAAAAGCTATCACATACGCAAACACACTAACACACACACACAGGCATCATCGAGAAAATAGTCAAAACGTGTTCAGGGGACCTCAAAACGTCTATTTCCGTTGAAATCTCGAATTCGATTGTTTTCACGAATACAAATCTTTCCCCTATTCTACGTACGTGGAGAAAGTAAAAACAAAACAAAACAATAATTGAAATTTAAAATTGGTATTTTATTTATGCCGAATTGAACTTTTTAAGTACAAATATGAAAATTCGTACGGAATTGAGAGAAACACAGTGGTAACTCACAATGGACGCATTTTACAAATGTCGCGTCGTCACATTTGCTTTCTTCCAAAACACTTTCGCAGTTTTATTTACAAATGTCCGCATCGAAGCAGACTGCACCGGTGCGATGCGCGATCCAGGCCTCTGGTGCATGCACCCTGCCTTTCGTGAAAGTTTTGAATCGGGGAGGAGAGGAATTGGCGGTGCGTGAGTTATTGAAGTTTCGAAATATTCTTTCTTTGGAAAAGATCTAGAGGAAGCCCATGTCCAGAAGCACTCGTTCGGAAACCTTCCGACCGGAGTCTTTCCACATTCTGAAAAAGTAAACGTATAATGGCTGGTGGATCAGTGAATGATCACGGACCTGTCTACGGACGGACTACCTGTGATAACGACGACGATATTATGCTAGCTACTTTCTGGCAACAAAAAAGATGAAAGCCGGCTCGCAAACGCTATAAAAAACTGCCTCTCTCTCCGTCCCTATTCTCTCTCTCTCTCCCTCTCTCACTCCCTTTCTCTTCCACCCTTTCTCGAGGTATACACGATATCATTATATATCGGCGACTCTTACAGAGGAGGATATATATATATATATATATATATATATATATATATATATATATATATATATATATATATATATATATCATTATATATCGACGTTTCTTACAGAGGAGGATATAACATATATATATATATATATATATATATATATATATATATATAACATACTAGTAGTTGGTGCTTGCATTCTGCAAGCATGTCATATCAACATAAATAACATTCATTTTTCATATTTCATCATTACAAATATTTTTTTAGTTTGAAATATTTCACCTCCGGAGCGATTTTCGTTTTTCCCTTATATAAAAATAATAGACTAAAACAATACCAAAACTTTGCAATTTTAAGAATTTTACACTTGCTCCATTATGGGGTACTAATGCTACACATTTTAACCAAATTTAAAGTTGTAGCACTTCTATAAGTAAAATAATATTTTTCTAATTGTTTAAATTTAAATAATTTTTAATGGCCGCCGCAATTCATATATGGTAAAATTGAAATGTTTATTTGTGCAAATTCTTTATTCTGTAAATAATTTGAAAATTTCAGCTTCCTAGCTCATCCCGTATTACTTAAACAGTTATCTATTTGTTTAAAGTTTAAGAATTTTTAACTGCCAAACAAATTAAAATATCAAAATTTGAATAATCCCCATTTCGTTTTTTTATGAATTCTAGTAATAAAAAAATTTCAACTCAATGGCACATTCTGAAATACATAAACCTAAAAATTTGTTTAAACAATTCCGAATTTTTAGCAGCCGCATTGTTGCACTTTTTCAAGTTTTTCGTTTTTTCTAGTTGGTTTTGCACAAAATCCTACCTAAGAAAAAAATTTCGAATCTCCAGTTCATCTGGAAGTGTCTAAACAATAGTCGATATATAATGATAACATATATATAGGATACTAATGTTTAGGGACTTCCAGATTAGCTGGAGATTCGAAATTTTTTTAATAGGTAGGATTTTGTGCAAAACCGACTAGAAAAAACGAAAATTTTGAAAAAGTGCAACAATGCGGCCGCTAAAAATTCGCAATTGTTTAAACAAATTTTCAAGGTTTATGTATTTCCAAAAGCGCTAAGGAGCTGGATTTCTTTTTATAGGTAGGATTTGTAAAAAAACGAAATAGGCATTATAAAAATTTTGATATTTTGATTTGTTTAGATGCTAGAAATTCTTAAAATTTAAACGAATAGATAACGCTTTTGGTACTACTGGATGAGTTAGGAAGCTGAAATTATCAAGTTATTTACAGAGTAGCGCATGTGTACAAATAAACATTTTAACCTTTCCATAAATTTATTGCGGCGGCCGTTAAAAATGTTTAAAATTTAAACAATTAGAAAAATATTATTTTACTTCTAGAAGTGCTACAACTTTAAAATTTGGCAGAAATGTGTAGAATTAGTACCCCATAATGGAGAAAGTATAAAATTCTTAAAATTGTAAAATTTGGGGATTTTTAATCTCTTATTTTTACATAAGGGAATAATGAAAATCGCCGCGGAGGTGAAATTTTTAAAATTAAAAAAATATTTATAATATTGAATTATCTTTTTCAAGGTGAGATGATATGCTTGCAGAATGCAAGCACCAACTACTAGTTTGATATACTTATAGTTTTAGCTCAAATCAGTGTGAAAGTAATAATATAGGAACGAATCGAGCTTTAGGAAAACGTTGGGCCTCGTGAAGGGGAAATCAGAGGACACGCAAAAACAGATGTTTGCCTCGAGATATCGAGGCAGGGCGGTTGTTTATCTGAGGTCTCGTGATAAAAGAACAAACGGACGAAATCGAAATGAAGGGAGGGGGAAGGGAGGAGGAAAGGGGGGGAAAGGAAGGGGGAAGGGAGGGGAAGGGAGGGGGAGGGAGGGAAAAGGGACGGGGAAGGAATGGGGCGGTAGGGGAAGGGAGGGGAGGTGGGAGGGAGGGGGAAGGGACGGGGGAGTGAGGGAGGAAAGGAAGCTTAAAAGTGGGAGGGAGAGAGGCAAAGGAAATATAAGTGAAAGAGGGAAGAGAAAGAGGAAGAAGAAGAGCGAGTGAGATAGTAAATTGGGATAAAGGTAGATGAACTGAAGAAGTAATGATAAAACCTGGTTCACACGTATTAACTCCAGGACGCTTTCGCAGAAGCTATTATAGTGGTATATAAATAGGAACTTATAGCATAAACTCATTAATTATATTCAATTCAACAATGAAGAGAATTATGTTTATCTATTTTGCAATATAACGATGCAATTTTAAATGTTTTAGATTCATTTTAAAACACTCGTACTCAGTGGCGGCTCGTGTATAGGCACTGCGGAACTGCAGCACCCCCTATTTCCACTCGATATTATCGATAACATTTAATATAATGAGTCCTTTTTTCTTTAATTCTTTCTTTATTTTTGTAATACAATATATATTCCTTAAGCTTAATGTCAGTACTTCAGTAGCCATCCCCCAGTTTATGAAAAAGATACAAAAATCTTTGTATGAAACTGTGCGCTTCACAGTGCCAGCTACGTGGTGTTTGACTGTTGTGCGCATGCGCACATAGGAGGGGGGGTGGGGAGGAAGGCGGGACTGCCAGGTAGAGAGAGCACTGTTGCTCTCGCAGTGCCGGCTCTGGCGTGATGGTGGGAGGAAGTTTTTTTTACTCAGCTTGTGTTGTGCTTAAAAACCGTGTACCATATTCTTGAATGTGATAAAGTGTAGAAGAGTGTAGAATTAGATTATTATTCTGCTTCCAGCTATTCTATTTGATTCATTTTTTTTCGGTTCTTTTATTTAACAGAAAACTTTAACCATGGCCTTGCATCCCCAAGAAATAAGTTCTGTGACTGTAAGTGAACTTCAACAGCTTAAGTTTTCACAGCTATCTCTCCATGAGAAAGTTACAGTTAAGAAAAGAGGTCGTTCAACACCTGATATTCTAATATCTCAGCCAGGCAAAAGCAACAACAAGAAATATATTCGTAGCTTTAATTCTGAATGGTACCAACGGAAAAGTTGGCTTTGCGGCTGTGAAGTAAAAAATGCACTGTTTTGCTTCCCGTGTTTGCTGTTTGGAGGTGATGTACCGTGGACAAAAGATGGTTTTAGAAATATAAACAAACACTCCGGTACAGTCGACTTTGGTCGCTGTCGAAGGAACGTCGCCTTTGAAGATGCCCACTTAGTGGGCGAAATGCTACGGGCTATTACTACTTGTTTTTTGGCTGGAGTTTTTAACTTTCATTCAGTTTACGCCAAAAAGTTTTTTGAGCCATCTTTGAATAAATATAAACAAAATGAAAGAAAAAACTGAAAAGCATGAGAAGTCAATAAAAATCCGCTTGACAATTCCCATGACTACATCAGAGGCAGAGCGCTGCTTTTCAACATTGAAAAAAATAAAAACTTTTTTAAGAAGCACTATGAATTCGGAAAGACTAAATGCGCTTGCAGTACTTTCAATGGAGAAAAATTTCCCCAATTGTCATCCAGAGATCAAGGAGAAAATTATTGAACTTTTTGCGCAAATTAAAACAAGAAGAATGGATTTCATTTTTAAATGAATAGATCAAGCTTGAACTGTAACAATTTAAGTTAAAGTAAGTAAAAAATATTTGGTTTTTTTTTGTTAAGATTTTATCAAGTTCCTGAATAAATTTTCTTTTTATACATGTTTTTTTCCTTTTACACATTAAAACAAAGGCTAAAAATTTTCTGGAGCAGCACCCCCGCTAATTTTAGCTACGAGCCGCCGCTGCTCGTACTCAAAAAACAAGATGAAGATTTGGGATTTGCCAAGAAGCGAGACGTACAACACGGCAGTAAAACAATATAAAATGTTCCTTTGAGGAGGAACGAAAAACACTTCAACCAACTTACCCAACCCGGTGAGGACGAGCAAAATGTTCCCCATAATATCAAAATCTTTACTGCTGCATTAACATTACTAGTTTATCTTTTTTATATTATTTATTTTTCTACCGCCAATTTATTTTTTTTTGCTTGAGAAGTTCTACTGGCAAAATATGTTTTTACGGCCCAAACATATTGCAACGTTCAAGAACATTTGAAGCCTGAAATAAATGCTTAATACATTCATTCATTACATAAATTGCTAACAAAGTTTGTCGTCTTTAATAAAATTCTTTAAAACTGAACTTGACGCAATTTCTTCCTTCCAACAATGCCCTTTTTTGATGAAAGGTCCTGGAGATAATACGAAAGTAATGTCCTGGAGATAATACCTAAGTACCAAAGACTTGATTCCCACTTCCACTCTGAGGAAGCAAATCTATTGGTCGAGCTGTATTCGTCTTTTATAAATATGACATTTGTATTCCGTCGCGACAAGAGGCAAAGGTCGAAACTGAAACCGCCTGGACTTAACTCACAGATGAACGAAGGCCATAATATCAACAAGATGATCCGAACAGAACTTATGTTGCCTACATTCCATTTAATCGTTTATTTAATACTTACGTACATACAAAAATAAGTACGTATTAGAATATACCGAATCCGAGTCCAACAATAGTCGGTGCTATGGCAACACTCTCGTAATGAGTGTTAAAAACTGCAAAATCATCTAAATTTAAGCGAAATACTAAGAAATACAATCGATAAGCAAAATTCTACGATAAAAATTAGAAATTTCATTATTTTCCTCAGAGAATCGTAGCATCATCAGTATTCTCATCCACCTCCCAACATCTTCCTGATACTTTTTATCCTTACTTCCTCCGCCTCTTTCCTTCTCTCTCTTTTCTGTGATGACGTCACTAGCCATGCATCGCAACGTGATCAGACAGCAAACGGCTTCCAAATTTTAATCTTGCGAATCTAACAATAATAAACTTCTGTCTCTTTGTTGCTCCTACTGTCACGCTATAAAAATGCGAATAACTCGATAATAGAACGAGATTATTTTTTTATATTTGCCAGGAATGATCGAATCATATAATGTAAGATGAAGACGAAAATAAATCTCGAAAAAAGTACTAGGTTCGACTCCGAGGTAGGCAATTCCATTTCCCATATGATAACACGTAAAAATCGAATTTTTTGACTTGCAGTCTTTTATTCTTATTGAGATCTAAATTAGAAAGAATTAACCTATGATCTTTGAATCTGGCCCATTTTAAAGAAAAAACTATGAAGTTTCTTATGATGTTCGTCTATTCCCGCATACAATTCGAAATTTCTCATGTTAAACGTTTAATTAACATATTTTGGGGAAACCATGCCATTTAATTGGGATGTTTCTTTGCCAACCAATTGCATTGTTAAACTTCAAAATCCTATTGTTTTTTTTTTAATCCTAATGGGTGAAAGCGTGCTTTTTGAATGCTCTTACAATTAGTACGAATTGAATTTCAACGGGCATCTCCCTGGGGAATTTATAATACGTCTTCTGATGGATTTAAGGCAATTCTGTATTTCAATTTTGCACCTTTTAATGTCTGCAACTTTGCTTTGCAAAATATGAAATAAAATACTCGAATACACAAAAATTCCGTTGAACAAATGCAGCAAAAAAACAAATGTACAGTCATTCAAATTCCTGGTTGTTCCCAATGCAATGTGTATGGAATTACAATCCCAACCGTCCTTTTCCAGAACATCTTTAAAAACTTCCTTTAATTCGGTATAGTGTTCAATAATTGTCATAACACCCCGTGAATGATAATTCCACCTTGTTTCGCTTGGACTGGCCAATTTAAAACCTCTTTCTGTAAGTAGTGCATTTCTTTTACTTGAACGACTGAAAAAAGTATGGAACCCCGTAACACTTGCTATGAATAATTTTAATTGTGTAATATGTTCACAAGCATGAAGCAAGACTAAATTTAGCAGATGCGTATAACAGTGGATAAATATGGCACGAGGATATGTCTCCTTAATAATAGTATGAACGCCACCAGTACTCCCTGCCATTACACTACACACATCGTAAGTTTGTGATATTAGCTTGTTTTTGTCGATTTTTCAAGTTTTCAGAACATCTAATAACACACTTGCTAAGCCATGCGCAGTTCTGTCTTTTGATACGTCATAGAACCCGACAAAGCTCTCTTCAATTTCACCAGATGAATTGTTTGCATACCGCAAGATGACACTCATTTGACTTTTAATTGACACATCTGTTGTTTCATCAGCTTGAACTGACGCAAAAGGGTTATTTTCTATTTTGAACAAAATTTGTTCATTAACGACTTCCATAACGCACTGAATAAGTTCGTTTTGTATGTCAGATGAAGTGCCTTTAAATACAGTACTATTTAAATGGTCTCTCATGTAGCACTCTTCTTCAGCTAAAAATTCCAAATTTGTTCATGGACAATTCAGATTCATCGTGTCCACGGGAAGCCAATTCTTGTCGTGCCAGGAAGCAAACTGTCGAAATCAGTCCTTTAATTATAAGCCTATTTTGATCAACTTCCTCATTGTATTTTAAGGCAGCAAGACGTGCTACTTCTGAAAGTGCATGTTCAATTCTACTTTTGCCCAGCTCATTGAATTTAATAGCTGCTGTAATGTGCTTCGTTGAGGCCTCATGTTTATTTGTTTTCGCAGCAAAATTCTTTAAACTCTCCTCTCCTATTCCTAATTCACACCATTCTGCACTCTCTCTTCTAAAAAGTAAACAATAAAGTCTGTTTCGCTTCAAGCTACCAGTTAACCAAGGTTTCGTGGTGTACCATTTCGTTTGAAATCGTCTCACAAATTTGCCGTCTTGTTGCTGCAGCATTACATGTGGTGTAGGTCTCTTACCTTTAATTTGTATTTTATCCTCAAAGGTTAATCGAGAAAAATACGTTTTGTACTTGATTAGATCATCCACGAGATCCTGTGACGAATCCATTTTCGAAAAACTTCAAATCACTTTTCATAACAATGCACCTACAAAGAAACGCACGAATATGAGCATCTACACCAGAGGTCGGCAACGCGGCGACCGCTGGCGGCACGGCGCCCGCAAGACATTTGTGTGTCGCCCGCCAGCCAAAAAGAGAACTCAAGTTAAACAATTACGGAAAACTCTCTCAAGACCAATAAGTTGCGGAACAAGATGAAGAATAGAACTTTGTAACCAACATCTTAATCTTACATCTCACCGAGCCGAATCGTATGTCTGTTACAAAATAACATCGTCAAGGTCAGGACTTATAAGCGAACAGAATGGGGACGTACATTGTTGGATAAAGACATTGCTGTCATTAACAGAGTTCTTTTCATAATGACTCCTCCGCTACCCCTCTCTTGTTTATCCCTTTCCCTTCTCCCTACCCTGCCCTAGTATAAATACATCCTTCGCAGCGTTTTTTGGAGATTACTCGCCGAGAATAAGAGAAGCCGCTATCGTGTTTGTGTGATTGCCGTGCCTGTGCTGACAATTCATACAAACGTTCTCGTACGAACTGTACGAAAAGATAGGGAATTCTCCGCCCCTAGTTTATGCTAGGTTAAGGTGTCCTGTCGCCTTCAATCGCTATTACGGGTGCAAGGCTAACTGAGACCCTTGTTCTCAACCTGTCGTGTACTATAGCTCCGTTAGCCGGTTCAGGCTATTTGGAGGTAGGCGCTCGATACGGGAAAACTATTTCCCTCTGTCGCGTGAAACTCCCAAGTTCCTGTCAAAAGTCGTTGGTTTCGGAGTTCTGTCCTCTGTCTTGTAGCATAACTTGTCTCAAGTTATCGTTGTTAGTCATTGGTTTCGGAGATCTGTCCTCCGTCTTGTAGCATAACTTGGCTCAGTTATTGTTGTGAGTCGTTGGTTTCGGAGATCCGCTCTTTGCTTAATATACAAAGTACAGGGTTTGGGAGATTTTTCTTCGTCTCTTACAACATCAGCCAGTGATAGCTCATTTCCTTCTTCATTGGTTAAATATAAATCATCTTAAATTGACCAACAGTTCACAATATTTCTGATATTTTCCCGATATTCAGTGGGTTGTGTTTATTAATTCATTTGTAGAAAATTTTATCCCCATTATGAGTTATAAGAGGCAAAGGACATATTAATTCAATGTTGATTGGAAAGAACAATTCTGTTTTATTGATTTGAAAGGAAAGTGTGTTTGTTTATTGTGCAATGCTTGTGTCGCACTTTTAAAGAAAAGTAATATTGAAAGACATTTTAATACTGCCCACGGAAATTTTAATACTAGTTATCCGTTAAACTCTGAGATCAGGAAAAATAAAATTTCTTATATGAAATCTATTTTAACTAAACAGCAGAGCATTTTTACCAGACCAGTGCAGCAATCAAAAAGAGCAACGATTGCATCACTTAAAATTTTGCATTTGTTGGCCAAGAGGAAATAGCCTTTTGAAGATGGCGAGATTGTAAAAGAAGCCATGTTAGCAATTGCTGACTCACTTTTCAAAGATTTTAAAAATAAAAATGAAATTACCTCAGAAATCAACACGATTCAGTTATCGGAAAGAACAGTTACAAAAAGAATCGAAGTTATTGCAACCAATATGGAGAAAGAGTTGGCAAATGTATTTTCTTCTCGTTGCAACTGGATGAGTCAACAGACATATCAGACACTTCTCAATTGGCTATAGTTGTGAAGATGGTGTTGAATGATTTTCCGGGAAAGGAAGAATTTCTTGAAATTCATTCATTAAAGGGACGAACAATAGGTGAAGACATTTTTTCAGCTTTTAAAAAATATGTCCAAGAAAGTAATATACCATTATTAAGAAAATGTGCCCTCAAAATATATTCTTACTGTGCTCCAACATACACTTGCGAGTCCATTTTTTCAAGCATGAAACACTTGAAATCCAAGTACCGATCGAGTCTCACCGATTACAATTTAGACAACTGCCTAAGATCAGGCATCTCGAGTTATGTGCCAAATTATAGCAAGTTGGCTGAAGATATGCAGTCCCAAGTTTTATTTTTCATGTTTTATAATAAATTCTTTGATGGTTTTTCTCTTATATATACAAAAATATCATTTTCATAAATATTGGTACACATCTACTATTGTTACTTCACTTCACGCCCCCAATAATTAAAGTTGCGCCCTCATAGATAAAGAGATTACCGACCACTGATACAGAGAAATATCAACTGATTTTGCTTATGCGCCCTCCACGTCCTCAGTAATATAAATTGCGCCCTCGTAGATGAAAAGGTTGCCCACCCCTGATCTACACCAACGCTCAAGGTCAGGGCTGCTTCGGGCGAGCCGCGAGGCGAACATGAGCCGAGCAAGATCTTTCCCCCTCCCTACCTGTCCAGACCGCTCTGCGCATGCGCGAGGCAGGCTGACTAGCCTTCGTTTCGATGCATCTGCGGCTCCGATCGAGTATTGAGGAGCGTTTATAGTTTAGAACTCGTATAAATTTAAACAGGTGAAATGGAATTATGATAAATGGAAGTCAGTTACAGAGTAATTCAGTATTTAATAATTTTTAGGGTAGGCTGAGCCTTACATCCTTAATGGACGCTTCGCCTCTGGTCTCAGCACGCCTTCATTTGTTTGCCACAGCAAAAGCAGCAAATTAACGCCCTCTTCGTAAGTGAGCGGAAAACATATTTCCTATTCTTAGGTTTGCTGAAAATGAAAGACTCCCTCAAAGACGGATGTTTCCCCAAAAGTGATAACAGCAGATATACGATACGCGTTTTAAATGTGTTCCTAAAGTCGAGGCAGAGGCGTTCTTTCAGAATGATACCATAATTTTCACATAAAATATAAATGCTTTAGTGTAATTTATAAAGAGAGGAATACGATACATTAATACTTGTGCGAAGGAAATATTGAAATCTGAATTACTGAGTTACTTTCATTCGGACGCGACCAATTTCTAAAATTCTGATGTGGCCACCGCATGATTTTCTCCATATCTGTAATATTTCTAAAAGTTCCAAATTGGTTAAATTATAATAAATATTTTAAGAAGCTGCGAGAAAATTTTAGACTTGACGAAGAACAGAAATGAACTAAAACCATACCCTTCAGATATTGGATACAAGTAGTTGGTGTTTGCATACTGCAAGTATTTCATCTCACCTTGAAAAAACATTCATTATTCAGACAGATCATTACTTCATTACAAATATTTTTTAATTCTAAAAATTTCACCTCTGGAGCTTTTTCCGTTTATCTCTTATGTAAAAATAATAGATTAAAACAATCCCCAAACTTTGAAATTTTAAGAATTTTATACTCTTCCATTATGGGGTACTAATGCTACACAATTCTGCCAAATTTTTAAAGTTGTAGCACATCTATAAGTGAAATAATATTTTTCTAATTGTTTAAATTTTAAACATTTTTAACAGCCGCTGCAATATATGAATGGAGAGATTCAAATGTTTAATTGTGCAAACGCAATACACCGTAAATAACTTGAAAATTTCAACTTCCTAGAAATTCCCGTAGTACCTAAACAGTTATCTATTTGTTTAAAATTTTAGAATTTTTAACTGCCAAACAAATTAAAATATCAAAATTTGTATAATACTATTTCGTTTTTTTACAAATCCTACCTCTAAAAAAAATTTCAGCTCCATAGCATATTCGAAAATACATAAAACTTGAAATTTTTTTAACAAATTAAAAATTATTAGCGGCCGCATTGTTGCACTTTTTCAAAATTTTCGTTTTTTCTAGTCGGTTTTGCAAAATAACCTACCCAAGAAGAAAATTTCGAATCTCCAGCTCCTCTGGAAGTGCCTAAACATTAGTATCCTCCTCTGTAAGAAACGTCGATATATAATGATAACATACTAGTAGTTGGTGCTTGCATACTGCAAGCATTTCATCTCACCTTGAAAAAACATTCATTTTTGAGACAGACATTTCATCATTACAAATAGTCTTTTAATTCCAAATATTTCAATCCCGCAGTGATTTTCGTTTTTCCCAC
This sequence comes from Tanypteryx hageni, assembly GCA_028673005.1. Classification (NCBI taxonomy): domain Eukaryota; kingdom Metazoa; phylum Arthropoda; class Insecta; order Odonata; family Petaluridae; genus Tanypteryx; species Tanypteryx hageni. Next base: position 149,433,357 of record CM054116.1, read on the forward strand.
ATGTAAAAATAATAGTTTAAAAAAATCCCCAAATGTTGCAATATAAAATTTTTTACACTTTCTCCATTATGGGGTACTAATGCTACACATTTTAGCCAAATTTTAAAGTTGTAGCACTTATAGAAGTCAAATAATATTTTTCTAATTGTTTAAATTTAAATAATTTTTAACGGCCGCCACAATTCATGTATGGTAAAATTGAAATGTTTATTTGTGCAAATTCACTACTCTGTAAATAAGAAAATATCAGCTTCCTAGCTTATTCCGTAGTACCTAAACAGTTATTCATTTGTTTAATTTTTAAGAATTTTTAACTGCCAAACAAATTAAAATATCAAAATTTGTATAATTTTTATTTGTTTTTTTTTTAAGAATTCTACTTACAAAAAAAATTTCAACTCCGTAGAACATGCAGAAATACATAAACTATGAAATTTTTTTTAAACAATTGCGAATTTTTAGCAGCCGCATTGTTGCACTTTTTGATGATTTTCGTTTTTTCTAGTCGGTTTTGCACAAAATCCTACCTAAGAAAAAAATTCGAATCTTCAGCTCATCTGGAAGTACCTAAACATTAGTATCCTCCTATATGTCAACGTATGTTATATCCTCCTCTGTAAGAGTCATCTATATATAATGATATAAGATGAGGTTATAAGAAAGTTACGTTAACGTTTTTATTGGGTTAAAACAATTCAACGCGAATTTCCTTCGCCTTTCTGTGTGGAATTATGCGGCATTTCCATTTTGGGCTAAAGTTGCTAACTCGAGAAAGGCAATCGATAAACTCAAACCCGTTTCCTGGAATCCTATTGGCTAGAGAGAGAGAGAGAGAGGGAGAGAGAGATAGATAGATAGATAGATAATCGTCTTTATTCGGGCGAAATTTAGACCATAAGGTCCATTCTTACATTTAACCCTTCGTCAATATAAAAAATATAAAAAAATGGTAAAGTAAGATATATATATATATACAATACGCATAACATAAACAGTATATACCTAAATCATACAGAGTAAAAAAATATATATATATATATAAAATTGAAGACAGATTAGAGATTGTGGGAAAAACCTAGGTAAAACAGGCATGTCCTCCCTAGTAAAACCCACGCAGGAAAACACCCACTGAGAAGGGGGGTGTGAAAAACCTGCGAAAACCCTAGATAGTGTACATATAATGATATAGTAATACAACATTAAATAGAAAGGAGTATGTACAGTAAGTCTTCGTATATACAGCATCGTTGTATACCGTCATAAAAAATACATATATAGGTATTAACGTAATGCAAACCAAGAAATATAATACAATAATTAGGCAGAATAAGATGAAATATACTTGAAATATATACAATGAATATGGAGATTGTTGTTGGATCATGCATAACATAAGAAAGAAGGAAATTATATAAAATTACACATATGATATAAAACAATACATAATAAAATAAAGTAATACGAAATAGTATAAAACAATACAAAATGATATAAAACAGTATAAAATAGTATAAAACAATACAAAATGATATAAATCAGTATAAAATAGTATGAAACAATACAGAATGATATAATACAATGAGAATTAGTATAAACACTATAACATAGTAGACACTAGACAATGAAAAGGTAACAGTCGAAGGAGGCGTACACTTTGCGAACTCGATAACCTGCAAAAAAAATAATTAATGTTAATTAAGTAAGGAAGAGTGAAGGAAGCCGTCTTGCAATTGGTAAGAAGAAAATGTTAAAGCTGACCTGAATTTTGGGCAGAGAACAGCAATTTCAAGTATTTATGTTTGAATATGTGGAGAGATGTTGCGTTTTGGAGGTCAGTAGGTAGGGCGTTCCAAAGTGTACAAGCTGTAACATGGAAGGATTTATTATAAATTTCCGTCCTGTGATGTGGGATCTGGAAGAGATTGGTGCCCCTAGTGTTGGCGTTGTGTACAGAGTTAATTTGGGAAAATTTGGAGTTCAGATACTGCGGGTTTTGAAGAGTTATAATTCGGTAAAATAACGAGAGGAGGTGAAGACGTCTACGAGCTTCAGTGCGAAGCCAGCCTAACGTATATAGAGGTTGAGTGACATGGTCTCTCTTTTGGAGATCACAAATGAATCTTACGCAGGAATTTTGTGCACGCTGAAATTTTAGAGATAGCTCGTTAGATAGATCTTGATAGACCGTATCGCAGTAATCAAGGTGAGGAAGGATAAGAGCGGTGATAAGTCGCTTGCGAAGGGAGAAATGGGTAATGCTTTTAATTCTTTTAAGTGAGTGAAGTGAACTGTTAACAGTATTACATATTTTAGTTATATGATCAGTCCAGGTCAATGTGTCATTGAATACTAACCCGAGATTGGTTGCAGTTTTTAGGAAACGAATGACAGAGTTATTGAGCAGAATTGGGGGAAGTTCTGAGAAGTTTAGTGACGAGAGAAGTTTGGGATACCCAATAATAATAGACTGACTTTTTAAAGGATTAATTTTGAGGAAATTTACATTGCTCCATTTGGATAAAGAAGTGAGGTCATGGTTCATTTTATCAATGATAAGATGGAGATCAATAGAGCGAGAGTGCATATAGATTTGGAGATCATCAGCATAAAGGTGGTATTTACAGTGAGCAAGCTGAGAAGATATATCATTAATGTACAGAGAGAAGAGCAGTGGCCCGAGGGTGGAACCTTGTGGTACGCCACGTGACACTTTAATCCATCTTGAGGAATGATTGTCAGTTACGACCTTTTGATAGCGATCATTCAGGTAAGAACTAATTAAGTTTAGGGAATCTGAGGAGAAGTTCATGAGGCGCAGTTTGGTTAGAAGTATGTTTACATCTACAGAGTCAAAAGCTTTACTAAAGTCAAGAAGAGTCATAATAGTGACTTCTCTTTTGTCCATTGCTAATCTGATATCGTCAGTGATTTTGAGGAGTGCTGTGGTAGTGCTGTGTGATTTTCGGAATCCTGATTGTAGAGAATCGAGGATATTATTACTAATTAGAAAATATGTGATTTGTTCATGTAAAACCTTTTCAAATGCCTATGATAATACAGGAAGTAAACTGATGGGCCGAAAGTCGGTTATGTCAGAAGTAAGACTTTTCTTAGGTATGGGACGGACTATGGCGAGTTTCCATTGCGATGGGAATTTGTTTTGCATAAGCGACCAATTGAATATATGAGTGAGAGAGAGGGAGAGAGAGAGAGAGAGGGAGAGAGAGGCGGATATACCTTTCTGGGAGACGACGCCCACTTCTCTCGGCGTTACCTTGGCAACGGGAAACATGGAGACAAATAACATTCGCATTCGTTTCCCTTGGATTTGTTTTCCGCGTCTCTTGGACACGCCCACTTTTAGAGCTAACCCCTCTGAGATTGCGCACTTCGTCAGGAACTGGTCTTCCTTAATCTCGTGTGTGTGTATATATATATATATATTCTACTAGCGTAATATCCCCTAAAATATGACGGGAATGCGTGAATTAAGTGTTATGTAAGAAGTAGTTGGTGTTACCCGGCTTCGCTAGGCAAGGAATTTTCTTTTAAGCAGCAAATGATTTTTATTTCTCGGGCCCCCGCGCTCTCGGTGCTTGTAGGCACCTAAGCACTTGACTGCAGTCCGAGATGTTCGTGATAAGTTTGTTTATTCTCTTTGTAAACAATTTATTCGTAAGCTCACTTTGTAACACGATCATAATCTCCTTCATTTGCTAGCGCCACGAATAGTCAAGGACTTCGTCTTAGCTAGTCGCTGTTAGATCTTTGATAGGACAAGGAGATAAGAGCCCAAGTGTCTGTTAGTTGAAAACACTACGAAAGAAAAATCATTTCACTAAAATCTGGTTTGTTTTCAAAAGATGTAGAACGGGAAGCAAGATGTTTGTGCAGCCTGCGAGGTGTTCCTCTCCTCCTGGAGGCGTTTGTCACAAGATATCACACCCTCAACCTTACTTAATGTATAATAAAAAGTTTTTATTATTGATCAAACTTTAAAATTTTTAAACAAGATTTTTATTTAAAAATAAACTGATGTGGGCAAAACAAGACTCTCATATTTATATGGAAAATTACGTTGTTAGCTCTGGGATCGCTGTCAATATTTACTTCCAGTTGACAATTAATAAAGGAAAAAAGAGCGTTACTAAGACGTAACTAAGCGTCAATTGTTAACAAAGAGTCGTCGGTAGGTGGCGTGGTGGTGGCAGGTAACAATATAAGATATCTCTTAAACAATGCATTATATGAAAACGTTTCAAACATAGGTTGTAGAAAATAAAATTTCCTACAACTTTTATTCCAGCACAGTTTTACATTTATTAAATATTAAAGCAAATATTTCCATATAACGGATAAGTGACAGGAGTAAACACCCACTTCCGGTCGACCGATTTTTACCAAAAATTAATCAGTTCTTCTGACTCTTATAAAAATGTTAAATATAGAATTTCGCGTTGACCTGATTAATAGTTTTTGAGTTAGTGCACCCACAATAAAGCTATCACACATACACAGACATCTTCGACTCAAACCCTCGTGCCCTCCTCAAATGCTATCGATGCAGAACTAAGCCAAACACTTCCTCTTTCCCCCACTCCACCCCAACCCTCACCCGACTCCCCTAGCGCCGCACCGGCGGATGTTTTTCCTCCTCCAGCTGCCTCCCCTCCTTCCCCCTCCACGGCATTCCTACACGCCTACCTCCCCACCAAAGAAAACAGTGGAAATATCTCCAGCAGCGTGTCGGAGGATGATTCCGTTGGCCTTGAAGGAGCGGCCAAGACGCGGAGAAAGAGGAAAAACAGATTTCAGCGTAAAACAAAAGCCAATACACCATCCTCCCCGCAGCCGAAGAAAATGGCTTCGACGGGGTGTATTTCCGAAACGGAAGACACAGACAGTCGGCATCCAACTGATGAGGATCGCGAGGCGATCGTCCGGTTTTTTCATGCCGAGGACGACGGCAACGCGCTTTCCGCAGACCCTCTTTTCGCTTTCTTAGCAGACGCATATAAAAAGACGTCTTGTTTCCACCGTCGCGAAGAAATGCACACCCGATATTGCGAACCTGGCATTGACGCTCACAAAACTGCGGCCGGTCATTCGGGACAGGACCCTGAGGCAAAGGGTCGAGAGACTTGCGGCAGCTCTGTATAAATAGGAGTTGTTTATTGCTTATTTGTATATATTTTTCATCGGTTTTACTATGTCAGATTTGTCACTACGTACCCTTAACGTTCGTTCCGTGAGGAGCGAGGCGAAGTGATGCCAATTAGCCCTTTTTCTCGGAAGATGGAGTTCGGACATATGCCTGCTTCAGGAGACGAACGCGGATAAATCCACGTCGCCTCTCCTGAATAGGGAGTATGATTTTTATTTTAACCCACCTACGCTCCGGCAGTCCGGAACAGCGATCGGCTGGCGGAAGATTCTTTTTAACGCGATGGGTAAAACTATCATTTTTACAGCGTATGCGCAGGCTGTGACCCTCTCTCCTCACACTTCGCGTGCGAACGGCTGCCTCCGCGTGATCGATGTCTACATCCCGCACGATGCGCGCACGGCGGCGGCTGTCGTCTCCGCCGTGAAAGCCTTCCTCGAATCGATCTACCGCACGTCGCCGCCTGTCCGAGATACGACCGTCCTGGGGAGAGATTTCAACACCGCGCTCTCGCCCGCCGTCGATCGCTCCCGCGGAGTCGAAAGACACCCGCGGATTGATCGTGCGCTGGGGAAGGTGGTGGCGGTTTACGACCTGCGTGACGCATGGAGGGAGATGCGGGGAAACGAGGAAGGATACACCCACGCAGACCCCCACCCCCTCATTTCTCACGCGCTAGATTGGACCGAATCTACTTGTCGAGGCTGGCACATTACACCCTGGAGTCGATTGCGCCGCTTCCATCTTTCTCCGACCACATGGCGGTGTTGTCCTTCCCCGAGACTTCGACGCGGATGCCGCCATACTGGCCGTTTAACAACGATATCCTGCACGACGATGTGTACGGGCCGCTGATGGCGGATCTCATCACCGCCTTTATGGAGCAAGAGACGTCGTCCCCCGACATCCTCATGCGGTGGGATCTCCTCAAGCTGGAAATTCGGGAGGCGACCAGACGATTCGCGAAGTGGCGGAGGAAGGAGAGTGAGGCCGGCATTCGGGAGCTGGAACGCAGAGCGCTCGCGCTAGCGAGGACGGGGGGGAGAAGGACGGCACGCCTCCTGAAACCGCTCACGGGGGAAAGGAGCGTGACCGCAGACACTTTACTGCGAAATGGGGAGGCGCGGGAGGGAGAAGAGGACCGACTTTCGCCTTGCTAACTTCCTCATCACCTTAGCGAAGGAAGTCATCTAAAGGGGCTTGACCCTGTTTTTCCGCGAGAAGGTGGAGTCGGCCGATCATGCGACCGCCTTTCAGAACGCATTGCAAAAACGTCTGTACGCGGAATGGAATAAGAGTCGACTAGATGGGGCAGAGGACGCCTTCTTACGATTCTGGGGAAAGGATGGACTGCTATGCAGAGTCATCGAGGGGTCACTCGTGCTGAACGAAGAAATTTTTCACGCAGTGTAGCCGCGGCCCGCCTCTCGGCATCTGGAAAGGAGGAGGATCACGCTCCAAGATTGCGGTTGCAGCCCCTTTGGCGGAGCCCCCCCCCCCCCCAACCACAGAGCGCTGCCGTTTTGGTGGCGAGAAACAAAAGGAAAAATGAAAATATTGGTCTCGGATGATTCCGCTGATGAAAATACGGGAATACGGTAACGATGATTATGAAAATTATGAATAATAAATAAGGTGATGATGAGAGAATTCCTCCATACCGTGAGACCAATAATAATAATAATAAACACACACACACTCTTTGGACGTTAACCCGATCGGACGCTTGTCTCCGCTCACCGTGTTCGACAGTCGTTATCGTGTGATTTTTGAGAAATTTCATCCTTTTTGAGGTAGGGAAGTGTTACTGTTATCCTTATTATTGTTGTTGAAAAGTTTCTTGTTGCTGCGGTTGTTTGTTACGTTGTTATTGCTGTTTTTGGTGTTTCTCTCGCTCCGCGAGTTCGTTTGGGCGATCGTGTTTTGTTTTTCGCCGAACCCCCCTCTCTCCGCTTGGCGGTCATCGCTGGATGAGGTTCTCCCCTCACCCGGCGAAGGTCGTTTTCGCGATGAGCCGGTCGGAGGGGGGGAGGCCTCTGTGCCTCTCCTCCTCGGGTTCCTCCTTCCCTCCCCTCGAGCGGCGTGCCTCGTCGGAGCAGTTGCGGCGCCCCTCTCTCCCCTTCCGTGCTTCCCTCTCCCCCGCTCGCTCAGAAATTGGCCTGCGTCGCTCCTATTCCGATTTGTTTACGATGCAGCCTATCTCACGCCTTACCGTATCATGCTCGTTACCTGCTGACCCGCATAAGGATTCTTCCCCTACCCCTCTCAATAATCAATCACCTGCTGAACCCTTGCACGTCCTCAAACGGACGAATTTTACTGCCGAGAAGTCGCGATTCCTACCAGAAACTGTGCCCACCGATAACCGGAACCTCATCGATACCACCACAGCCGACAGAGGGAAGGAGAAGACCGCACCCGTCCCTCCTCAGGTGGTGCGCCTTCCTGAATCTCAACCGTTCAAAATATCCTCCTATGCCTCCGTAACGTCTCAAGCCAAGGCACCTAACCCGACCGTCCCCCGAGCGACCGCCGCCCCGCCGATCCTTTCGCAATCGCATGCTGCGGCGAAAACCGTCAGCGCGATCCAGCCGAGGAAGTTTTTCACGTCGTCTGCCGGTCCGTCCAAGAAAATGGCCATCATCCTCGAGGCGAGGAACAATGTTCCCGTGGTGGACTACGTTTATGCCGTCGGTGACATCCTCGGCGGCGGCGAATTTATAACTCACGCCTCCCGACTCTCCACGGGACGCATATGCGTCTACCTTAGGTCGGAAGACTTGGTCCACGTCTTCCTCACCCAATATGGAGGCGTCGTACTGCGAGGGGAATTTCTACCAGCCAGAAGGATGGTCTCCAAAGTCGAACGATTGATAATATCGAACATCCCGCCCGAGGTGCAAAACAGCGACATCACCGACATGATACAGCAGGCGGTGACGATAGTCAGCCCCATACAGCCCGTTGGCATCGGAGCGAGGAAGGAAGGTTACGGTCACGTTGGGAGCTTCCGACGCCAGGTCTACGTCCTCCGGAGGGAAAACGTCGATCTCCCCGACTCGCTGTCAATCGAGTTAGACAACACACCGCACCGGATTTTCCTCGAGTTCGACGAGATGCGTTGTTTTAATTGCAAGTCGGTCGGGCACGTCGCGAGGAATTGTCCCAACACTCCCCCCACCTCCTCCTCCTCTCGAGACTGTGGACCCTGACGTCGATCCCACCCATGTCTGCTCCGTGGAATCGCGTAAGGCGGACGACCCACCCGCCCCCGTTACCCCCTTACCTAGCGCGAGTATCGCCAACTCCTCGCTCTCCCCACCGATCCTCTCCCCCTCCCGCGGCAACGGGCTCTCCGTAGCCTTCCTTTCCTCTCCCTCCTTTCCCCCCACTCTTAACTCCTCCCATACCGCAACCGATGCCGACCCTCTGGTTCTTTCCCCCACTCCATCCCAACCCCCCCCTCTCCGCCCCTCTCGCTCCACCCTCACAGGTTTCGCCTCGGCCCCCGTTTCACTCGCCTCCATCAACCTCTGCTGCCGTCCCGCCCGACCTCCCCTCCTCTGCCGACAACATCGCCCCTATCTCCGACAGTGCTTCCGCGACTGAGCTCGCCGAAATGGAGGAGCCGGCCAAACAACGGAGCAAACGGAAGAGCCGCGCCGATTCACGCCAGAAGGCGAAGTCGGAGGCACCGTCCTCCCTGCAACCGGAGAAAATGGCCTCCACGGGCCGAAGTTCCTTCACGGAGGACACCTGCAGCCAGCACCCGACGGAAGAGGACCGCGAGGCGATCGTCCGCTATCTCAGCTCCGGGGATGGCGGTCATGCGATGTCCTCTCGGGATATACTCGCCTTTCTCGCCGATTCCTACCGAAAAACCTCTGTCTCCTCTGTAGCGACGAAGTATACCACGGACCTGGGACATCCGTCCATGACGCTCACCGGCTTGACGGGGATGATTCAGGACAGGACCCTCAGGCAACGGGTCGAGAGGCTGGCGACCGCACTCTCTCGTTAAATGGCCGACCTCTTGCTGCTGACGCTGAACGTCAAATCGGTCAGAAGCGCCCGGTAATGGCCCGAGCTCGCTCTCTTCCTGAAGAGGTGGACGCCGGACGTCTGGTTCCTTCAGGAGACCAACACCAGCGCCGCTCCTCTGGTCACCGACACCGGCTATCGGTTCTATTTTAATCCGCCAACGGGGCAGTACTACGGAACTGCTATCGCTCTGCGGCATACAGACACTTCTCTTCTGTAGGCAGAGAGAGCGGTGGTGCCGGGATACGCACAGAAAATTATTCTCAATATACCTGAGTCGCCCGGCATTACGAACACGTTCCTGTGTGTATACGTCCCGATCCACGAGGCCACCGCCCTGGCGGTTCTCCAGTCCCTCGAGGACCATCTGTTGGCCCGGGAACGCTCCATGGACGGCGATCACGTTTTGATCTTGGGCGGAGATTTCAACTGCACTCTGACACCTACCGCGCACAGGACGCGGGGGAGGAGCGGCACCCCCGAGTGACCAGACGGCTACGGGACTTGGTGGAAACCCTTCGTCTCACGGACGCGTGGACGGACTTGGAAGGATCGCGGCCGGGGTTCACGTATGCCGCGCCCAGGCCCTTCTTTTCGAGAGCTCGGTAGGACAGGGTGTACAAACCCGAGGAGATCGGGCGATCGCCTGAACAGGATCTCGCTGCTACCGTCTTTTTCTGATCGTTTGGCCCTGCAGCTCTCTCTGGGCGTGCGAAAGCGACATCCGCCGAAATGCCCCTACTGGAGGTTCGAAAACTCGCTCCTCGAAGACGACCAGTTTTTGCGGCACATGCGACAACCGATCATCGCCTTTTCATCGCTTCACGCCCATCGTCAGCCTTCCGTGGTCTGGGAACTCCACAAGATTGAGGAGAAAGAAGCGACCATCTGGTTCGCCAGGTGGAAGAGGATCATGACGGAGGAAAAGATTCGCGAGATGGAATCTAAACTTTCGTCCGCAACGCACTCCGGAGGATCGGATCACTATGTCAGAGCAGACGACCTCCGAAACTGGTACCGCGAGAGAATCCGGGAGGAGCTGGCCAAAGTTGGCTGGGAACATCTCCTCGCCAACGATGCCCCAGCCGGATCCCATCTGTCCAAGGCTGCCGCGTACGTCATACCTAAGCCGCTGGATAGGCTGGACATCCGGGGTAGAATCACGACCGATCCGCGAGAAATTTGTCTCGAAATCACCTCGCACTTCAAGGGCATCTACGATCCGGGCGACGACTCCACCACTTCGGGATCTGCCGTCTATCAGGAGCTTAGCCAACTCAGTCGGGAGGAGTTAATCTCCAACGAGTCACCGCTGACCATCAGTGATTTTACCGCGTCTCTTAAGACGCTGAGCACCCGCAAATCTCCGTGAAACGACGGTCTTGCGACCGAATTTTATTTGGCCTACTGGGACGTTCTGCAGCGGCCCTATTTTGATATGGTCACTTACAGCTTGGAGCAGGGGCAGCGCACTATTCTGGACAACATCTCGCTCATACGGGATGTGATTCGCATGAAGAACGAAGCGCACTCGCCGCTGGCGGTTCTCTCTCTCTCGACCAGCGGGAAGCATTTGATGGGATCAGGCACGAACACATTTATGAGGTTCTCCACCACATGGGCTTCGGCCAGAGGATGACCGGCATGATACAATTGCTGTACGACGACGCTGCCTGCATGGTGCGTATTTCAAATCTGCTGACCGCACCTATACCCTTCCGGCGGGGAATCCAGCAGGGTTGCCCTCTATCCGGTCAGCTGTACAGCCTCTCCCTGGAGCTCTTCCTGAGGCTACTCAAGAACCGACTGTTTGGCGTGACGATACCTGGCATGGTAGGGAGGGGTCTCGTCGTCTCAGCGTATGCCGATGATGTGACGGTCTTCCTCGATATGGAGGAGGATTTTGCTGACGTGATTTCCGCCTTTTAAGATTACGCCGTGTCGTCTGGTGCGGTCCTGAATGAAACCAAAAGCCAGTGCTTACTGTGCGTGTCCTGGAAGGTCGGGTCCTTCACCTGCCTTACGTCCCCATCCATCACCGACGGTGCAAAATTTTTAGGCGTCTGGCTGGCCAACGACGAGGAACGGGAACGACGGGCGAACAAGGACATCCTGCGCGAGAAACTTCAAACTGCCATTGACCGTTGGAAACCGAGGGTTCTTTCGATGTCGCTGAGGGGGCGGGTGCTAGTCGCGAACCAGTTTTTGGCTCCCAGGCTGCGGCACGTCCTTCAAAACCTCGCTCTGCCACCTACTTTTCTCCTCGAACTTCAGCGGCTGCTGTAAGGTTTCGTGTGGGGCGGCACCGGAAAACACTGGGTGCGAGGCGCCGTCTTGACTGCTCCAGTTGGCGAAGGTGGTTTCGGGCTGGTGAGCCTGAGCGCCGGAGTGACGGCTTTCCTATTCTTGTTCCTGCAGCGCTTCCTATACGGGTCTCCAGATGCACCCTGGAGAGACGTGGCCGCACACCGCCTCTCCAACTACCGAAGCCAGGGCAGGTCGGTCGGTTTGTTGCTCAATGGCTTTCGATATAGACGCTGTCCTAACACCGACGGCTTTTACAAGTCGGCGCTGGAAGCCTGGTCGAGGGTCGATACCTTCGCCGTCGGACAGAAGCGACCCTTTCTTGTGGGATATATATTTATAGATCAGTCTCACTCTGTAGATGATGAAGGAATAACTCCGAAAGCTTCTACGTTTGTGATGTTTCTGTGTTCTTTTACGTGTGTCGCTTCGACATCCCCAGGGCCTCGCCAACCTGAAGTCATCCGATTGGTGAGTGTTCACTGGGATTCTTCATCCCAACATCTTGTTGCCATCCATATATCCATTTTACATTTCCTTTTCCGTAAGCTCTTATATATATATATATATATATATATATAATAAAATTAATTATTACTATGCAAAATTGAAAAACTCGAGCTGAGATATGGTCGTGACATATTTTAAATGCTTTGCAGGACTCGATCTATCCACCATCTGGCGCCTTTGCTACTGACACTGACAAATGACAGTCTACGGTGCGTGAAAGGTCTTAGTTACGAGTGTGAAATGTCTCTCCTTTTCCTCACTCCATCCCTCTTTCTCTCCCTTTCTTTTGAAATGAGCTAATGCCTTCCAATTTTTCATCCATAAATTGTTTGATCACGAAACTGGTACATTCGCCATACTCCCGTTAGTCAAATGTTTCTTACACACACACACACACACACACACACACACACATATATATATATATATATATATATATATATACTTTACTTTCTAACTATCCGCACTCTACCTCATCACACTCCCTCCTTATTGTCTATCCACCCTTCCTACTCCCCGCCTCCTCCGTTCATCAACCTCCCCACATCACCCTGTCATTCCCCGCCCAGTGTGTCACTTTACGTTACTCTTTCGCCCGATAAGCTTGCGTGTGTTTTTGTGTTCGTGTGTATAACGTGTCACTTCGACGCCCCCAGCAGCATGCCAACTTGGTCTCCGACTTGGTAAGTGTCCGCTGGGCTTCTTTCAACACCTTGTTGCCACCCTCATCACTACCTTTGCATTTCCTTAACTCTATATATATAGCGTCCCTTTTTCTCTCCTTTCGTCTTTTCCTCTTATCTTTCTCATCCACCATGGAACTGACCCGTCTTCGTTATCGTCTCCGCAGACACATCACCCTCAATTGCCAGATTGAATTCTTCAACTACTGCCTTGCACTTGGACTCACCCCCAAATGCCTCACCATCAGAATTCCTCTTTCAGGCCTTCCTACCCCTATCCGCGCTTCCCTAGCCCTCACGTATTACCTCGCCTCTATCCATATTATCCATTCCACCATACACCATTATACCACCGTCTCTAACACCCACTTCGCTAATTCCAAATCTCTCGTTCTTTATCTTCGTCATTTTTCGCAATCCATATCCGACCTTCACGCCGCTATTCCTTCAAGCTGCTAATGATATTACCGCACATCGCAACAGACTTCTCCGTAAACTCTCTCTGCTTTGTGTCCGGCACCTCAAACTTGGTCTTCTCCTTCCGTCCATATCAGCTGGCGAGGTCAACAAACCACCTCCCTCCCCGCCACTCATCGGCCAAACTCCCTGTCTTGCGGATCTCCTGGGATTCCCAACGCCACCATCACTCTATATCCTGAAAAAGACCCACACTTTTCCAACCTGCAAACCTTTGAAGCGCTCCTATTTTTCGCACACTCCTGCCACCAGCTCCTCATCTTGCCAACCAGATGATGTCTTGAACCTTTCCTCCCACGTACTTACACCTGCCGAGAATGAACTCCTATCACGCGGCCTTTCTTTTTGTCCCACCACCAAATTTGATCATTTTCGCCTTCTTGCCGACGTCCAATCCTTCTGCCCGCACACTACGTCTAAAAACCAACCCTCCCAAAGAAGACTCTCTCACCTCTGCCAACCCTAAACTCCCTCCCGGCCATCCACCTACCTTTTCCATCTTCAAACCTACTTCCCAATACATTCCACCCACCCTTCCTTCCCTACACCCGGTCGAACAATACCTCAATTATATCCTTTCCAGAGTCTCCCAACCCAACTTTTCCGATCTTATGGACCATAGAGATAATCTTACAAGACGTGAAAGACATGCCATTTCCACACTCGAACATAGTGATCATATCATCATCCTCCCTGCCGAAAAGGGCACCGCCAAGGTTGTGATGGATTGCGCCAAATATAACGAGGAAGGCTAGCGCCAACTTTCTGACGAAACTTTTTACCATCACCTTACTTCCAACCCCACAGACCACAACTCCGACAAAATTTCGTCCTATCTTTATTCCTCAGGAAAACAGGAAGGCCTTTTTGATTCCGCCATTGCTTTATTGATCCCCTACAAACCCCGCACACCCGCACTCGACCTTCTCCCTAAAATCAACAAACCCTACATCCCCGGCCGCCCCATTGTTGCCAGCTTTAACTCCCCTACAGAACTCATCTCCGCATTCGTAGACTTCCACCTACAACCTCTCATTCGTCAATTCCCTTCCTTCATCCAAGACACTAACCACTTTCTCAAACGCCTCAAACACCTCCCCTTTCCTCTCCCACCCAATACCATTTTGGCCACTATCGATGTCTGTTCCCTCTACACAAACATCCCCCACGATGATGGACTCTCTGCCCTTAGTAAACTCCTGGACTCAAGACCACCCGACGCAAGACCTTCCTCCCATTTCTTATTAGAATTGGCAGCTATGGTGCTAAAAATGAACAACTTCACCTTCGATGGGCGTCACTACCTTCAAATTAGAGGCACTGCGATCGGCACCCGTATGGCGCCTTCATACGCCAATTGTTACTTGGGAGAATGCGAACGACTCTTCCTCAACGTACCACTCAGACCACTTTTGTGGCTGAGATACATCGACGATGTCTTCCCCATATAGACGCATGGACCTGACTCTCTCTATTCCTTTCTCTCGCGCCTCTCCTCCCATCCTTCACTCTCTTTCACCCACCAATCCTCTACCTCCCACATCACATTCCTGGATGTCGATCTTTACCTTCAAGACAGCAAGATTCGCACCTGTGTTCATATCAAACCCACCAAATGCCTCCAATACCTCCACTTTGATAGCTGCCATCCCCTTCATACCAAATCCTCTATCCCCTATGCCCTTGCTCGACGAGGATGGAGGCTTTGTTCTGATAGAGCTTCCTTTCTACAGTACTACTCTGTCCTCGAGGACGCTCTCCTCAAACGTGGCTACCCTCCAGTCTTGGTCCGCGAACAGATCCACAGGGCGATGACGCCTACCCACCATGGATCCCTTCCACACACACCTACTATCCCTGTATCAACCCCTCCACTCACTCTTACTACACTTTTCCTTCCTGGTACCCACGAAGCCCTCAAAACAATCCTCCATGCTGCCCACCCAATTCTTACCTCTTCCTCCCACCAGTCCCTCTTTACCGACCTTTTTGCCATTCCCCCGCTCCTCTCCTTCCGCAGGCTCCTCAATTTGAGAAATATCTTGTGGATGAAGGAACTTCCCAATTCTACCACGCCTCTTGTCATAGGGTCTCACCCCTGCGGCAAACCTCGCTGCCTCACTTGCGCTATCCACCTATCCTCATCTTCTTTCTCGAGTCCCTCCAATATCACCTACCCCATCACCTCTAGAAGCAACTGCACCACCCGTAACGTCATTTACCTCCTTAGCTGCACTCTTTGTCCCGCGTTTTATGTAGGCCTCACCAGCAATCCGTTAAATATCCGCATGAACGGTCACCGGAATAGCGTCTCTCTCAGACGCCCCCTCCCAGTTGCATTACACGCCAATGCCCACAATGTCCCCTTCAATAGTTGCTGAAATGTAAGGGTTATTCGCGCCTTACCCAATGACACTCCTGCCCCCCGTCTCCGACACTACACACTACATTTTTTATGGTATTGCAACCAAGATAAACACGCGATATTTGACGTATATATAGCCACCAGGTTCGAGTTAATTAAATGCTTTTTAAAAATATTTTTTTATTTATTGCTATTCATCATTTATGTTTGTTAATTATTTATTATAAATTTAAAATTTGTTATTTATTACTTTCTCCATATACGAAGTATAGTGGAAAATGAAAAAAATCGACTTCGAGATTTTAACTAAAATACACGTTTTCAGGTCCCCTGAACACGTTTTGCCTATTTTCTCGATGATGTCTGTGTGTGTTAGTTGTGTGTGTATGTTATAGCTTATTGTGGGTGCTGTAACTCAAAAACCTTTAATCAGGTCAACGCAAAATTATATATTTTACATTTTTATAAAAGTCACAAGAACTGATTAGTTTTCGGTAAAAATTGGTCAACCAGAAGTGGGTGTTTACTCTTGTCACTTATCCGTTATTTTGAAATATTTGCTTTAATATTTGATAAATGTAAAATTGTGCTGGAATAAAAGTAGTAGGAAATTTTATTTTCTACAACCTTTGTTTGTAACATTTTTCCATATAATGCATTGTTTAAGAGATATCTTATATTTTTGCTGCCACTACCACGCCACCCACCGAAGACTTACAATTGACGCTTAGTTGTCTTAAACGCCCCTTTTTTTCTTAATTGTCAACCGGAAGTAAACATTGACAACGATCCCAGAGCTAACAACATGTAATTTGCCATATAAATATGAAGAAAATCATGTTGACCACATCATTTTATTTAGATTTTGAATATTTGTAATTTATTTTAATCATTTATATTTCACTTAATTTTAATGTAACAAAAACAATGTAAACAATATTTACTAATGTCTTGGATTAGCCCATTCATATTTGTCTTGTGAAATAATTTCTTTCATTATCTCAGGATTGCCTCTCAAGTGTGTATCAGTGCATGACATATCTTTGAAATTGCACTGCAAAAACAGAATACCTTTCACAGACTTCACATTAAACCTATTCCTTTCTTTTGTCCACTGACTGCATTAGTGAAAATGCTCTTTCCACATTTGCACTGTGATGTGGAATTGCGAAGAAAAACTGGACAATTTTCAACATTTCTGAATGGCATTCAATATTCTTTGAATCACTAAAATATTTTACCCACTTTTGATATTCAAGAAAGTTTTTTAAAGTCTTCGTTATTAATTTGACCTTCAACAAATTTCTTGAGATTGTTCAATTGGTCAAAACACTTAACGTCATCAATTGGTACCCCTTTGTCGATCAAGTAGTGAACAGAATATTCCACATCACTCCAATTTGGTTTTGTACTAAGTGTGATCCACATAAAACACTAAATGGATTCCATAGGTTAAATCCACTCATCCAAATATTCTATGCAATTACCATAAAGATATTTTGTATCACTACAAAATTTATATATATATATATATATATATATATATATATATATATATATATATATATATATATATATATAACAACTTACGGAAAAGGAAAGGTAAAATGAATATATCGATGTCAACAAGGTGTTGGGATGAGGAAACCCAGTGAGCACTCACCAATCAGACGACTTCAGGTTGGCGAGGCCCCGGGGATGTCGAAGCGACACACGTAAAATAACACAAAAACACAGAAACATCACAAACGTAAAGCTTTCGGAACTACTCCTTCTTCAGCTACAGAGAGAGAGAGGTTTCCTCATCCCAACACCTTGTTGACATCCATATATATATATATATATATATATATATATATATATATATATATATATATATATATATATATATATATATATATATATATATATATATATATTTATTTATTTATTTATGCGTGAATTCTGGAGTAAGCATAGGTTGACAATGCTTCGATGTAATGAAGATAGCGTCATCAGGGTCTTCCACACCTAATTGCAGGGGACGGGCACTCGGATTGCAAAACGAGGACTGCCTTTGGATAGGCTTTCCAGAGCAAACAAGAGGCGATGGAGGGGAAGTAGGGGAAATAGGTTTTGCGCCCTTTCAAACGGTTTTGCGTGGTTTCAAGCGATTTCGACTGGTTTCACGTGATTTCGAGCGGTTTCACGTCATTTCGAGCGGTTTCACGTGATTTCGCGCGGTTTCATTTGAAATCAGCCTCGGTGAGCATCTGTGCACGTCTGTGAGCTTCTGTTTAGACTGACTGCCAGTTTTCTTCTTGTGAGATGAAAAGTGCGCTATGGTTTGCATTTCGTGTTGCGGCCCCAATTGTGGGAAGAAGACGGGTACTCGAGTTAGGTAAGTATTTTGGCATATAACTCATTTATTAATATCTAGAAATGCCTGAGTGTGAAATACGCGAGATCGGCAAGAGGATGTGTATTTTTAAATGATAAATCCAGGTTCCCTCGTCCCATTTCCGACTCAAATCGTCGGTTCGATGTTTGGTTGAAGCTGGTTGGGAATCCTAAGCTCCTGTCCATGGACCGAATGGCCATCTATAACACCAGAAGACATTTCCTGACGCATTTCTCTAGGGAGAATTTTATTGAAGGCACTATGAAACTATGTACTTTTATTATATCAATAATGTTTGTAATGTATTATTTTTGCTTATGATGTCCTTCTAAAGAGGCTATTATGTGATATCCATTCTTGTTTATACTATGCCGACATTGTCCTATATTTGTTTCTACAGATCAATAGGACAATAATGTTGTTATATTTTTTAAATTGATTTGCCTTCATTTTTTTCGCAATGAACGTGCAAAAACATGTTCTTTTTTCTTTAGAAGTGTTCACCAATTCCCACACTTACATTTCATGGGTAAATCGTTTTCAGAAGTGAAAAAAATTGATGGAGGATCATTCCGTCAAATTTATGGAATAATTAAACGTTTTGGTTTACGGAAAATCCGCAGCCTACGAAAAGCGGCAATCGGGTGGGGGAGGAAGGGGGGGAGGAGAGGGAGCAGGAGGAGGGGAAGAGGAGACGCGACTGCTTACGTAGCTCGTTGTCTGGCCCCTCTCGCACCACCCTCACAGGTTTCGCCTCGGCCCCCGTTTCACTCGCCTCCATCAAGCTCTGCTGCCGTCCCGCCCGACCTTCCCTCCTCTGCCGACAACATCGCCCCATCTCCGACACTGCTTCCGCGACTGAGCTCGCCGAAATGGAGGAGCCGGCCAAACAACGGAGCAAACGGAAGAGCCGCGCCGATTCACGCCAGAAGGCGAAGTCGGAGGCACCGTCCTCCCTGCAACCGGAGAAAATGGCCTCCACGGGCCGAAGTTCCTTCACGGAGGACACCTGCAGCCAGCACCCGACGGAAGAGGACCGCGAGGCGATCGTCCGCTATCTCAGCTCCGGGGATGGCGGTCATGCGATGTCCTCTCGGGATATACTCGCCTTTCTCGCCGATTCCTACCGAAAAACCTCTGTCTCCTCTGTAGCGACGAAGTATACCACGGACCTGGGACATCCGTCCATGACGCTCACCGGCTTGACGGGGATGATTCAGGACAGGACCCTCAGGCAACGGGTCGAGAGGCTGGCAACCGCACTCTCTCGTTAAATGGCCGACCTCTTGCTGCTGACGCTGAACGTCAAATCGGTCAGAAGCGCCCGGTAATGGCCCGAGCTCGCTCTCTTCCTGAAGAGGTGGACGCCGGACGTCTGGTTCCTTCAGGAGACCAACACCAGCGCCGCTCCTCTGGTCACCGACACCGGCTATCGGTTCTATTTTAATCCGCCAACGGGGCAGTACTACGGAACTGCTATCGCTCTGCGGCATACAGACACTTCTCTTCTGTAGGCAGAGAGAGCGGTGGTGCCGGGATACGCACAGAAAATTATTCTCAATATACCTGAGTCGCCCGGCATTACGAACACGTTCCTGTGTGTATACGTCCCGATCCACGAGGCCACCGCCCTGGCGGTTCTCCAGTCCCTCGAGGACCATCTGTTGGCCCGGGAACGCTCCATGGACGGCGATCACGTTTTGATCTTGGGCGGAGATTTCAACTGCACTCTGACACCTACCGCGCACAGGACGCGGGGGAGGAGCGGCACCCCCGAGTGACCAGACGGCTACGGGACTTGGTGGAAACCCTTCGTCTCACGGACGCGTGGACGGACTTGGAAGGATCGCGGCCGGGGTTCACGTATGCCGCGCCCAGGCCCTTCTTTTCGAGAGCTCGGTAGGACAGGGTGTACAAACCCGAGGAGATCGGGCGATCGCCTGAACAGGATCTCGCTGCTACCGTCTTTTTCTGATCGTTTGGCCCTGCAGCTCTCTCTGGGCGTGCGAAAGCGACATCCGCCGAAATGCCCCTACTGGAGGTTCGAAAACTCGCTCCTCGAAGACGACCAGTTTTTTGCGGCACATGCGACAACCGATCATCGCCTTTTCATCGCTTCACGCCCATCGTCAGCCTTCCGTGGTCTGGGAACTCCACAAGATTGAGGAGAAAGAAGCGACCATCTGGTTCGCCAGGTGGAAGAGGATCATGACGGAGGAAAAGATTCGCGAGATGGAATCTAAACTTTCGTCCGCAACGCACTCCGGAGGATCGGATCACTATGTCAGAGCAGACGACCTCCGAAACTGGTACCCGCGAGAGAATCCGGGAGGAGCTGGCCAAAGTTGGCTGGGAACATCTCCTCGCCAACGATGCCCCAGCCGGATCCCATCTGTCCAAGGCTGCCGCGTACGTCATACCTAAGCCGCTGGATAGGCTGGACATCCGGGGTAGAATCACGACCGATCCGCGAGAAATTTGTCTCGAAATCACCTCGCACTTCAAGGGCATCTACGATCCGGGCGACGACTCCACCACTTCGGGATCTGCCGTCTATCAGGAGCTTAGCCAACTCAGTCGGGAGGAGTTAATCTCCAACGAGTCACCGCTGACCATCAGTGATTTTACCGCGTCTCTTAAGACGCTGAGCACCCGCAAATCTCCGTGAAACGACGGTCTTGCGACCGAATTTTATTTGGCCTACTGGGACGTTCTGCAGCGGCCCTATTTTGATATGGTCACTTACAGCTTGGAGCAGGGGCAGCGCACTATTCTGGACAACATCTCGCTCATACGGGATGTGATTCGCATGAAGAACGAAGCGCACTCGCCGCTGGCGGTTCTCTCTCTCTCGACCAGCGGAAGCATTTGATGGGATCAGGCACGAACACATTTATGAGGTTCTCCACCACATGGGCTTCGGCCAGAGGATGACCGGCATGATACAATTGCTGTACGACGACGCTGCCTGCATGGTGCGTATTTCAAATCTGCTGACCGCACTATACCCTTCGGCGGGGAATCCAGCAGGGTTGCCCTCTATCCGGTCAGCTGTACAGCCTCTCCCTGGAGCTCTTCCTGAGGCTACTCAAGAACCGACTGTTTGGCGTGACGATACCTGGCATGGTAGGGAGGGGGTCTCGTCGTCCCTCAGCGTATGCCGATGATGTGACGGTCTTCCTCGATATGGAGGAGGATTTTGCTGACGTGATTTCCGCCTTTTAAGATTACGCCGTGTCGTCTGGTGCGGTCCTGAATGAAACCAAAAGCCAGTGCTTACTGTGCGTGTCCTGGAAGGTCGGGTCCCTTCACCTGCCTTACGTCCCCATCCATCACCGACGGTGCAAAATTTTTAGGCGTCTGGCTGGCCAACGACGAGGAACGGGAACGACGGGCGAACAAGGACATCCTGCGCCGAGAAACTTCAAACTGCCATTGACGTTGGAAAACGAGGGTTCTTTCGATGTCGCTGAGGGGGCGGGTGCTAGTCGCGAACCAGTTTTTGGCTCCAGGCTGCCGGCACGTCCTTCAAAACCTCGCTCTGCCACCTACTTTTCTCCTCAAACTTCAGCGGCTGCTGTAAGGTTTCGTGTGGGGCGGCACCGGAAAACACTGGGTGCGAGGCGCCGTCTTGACTGCTCCAGTTGGCGAAGGTGGTTTCGGGCTGGTGAGCCTGAGCGCCGGAGTGACGGCTTTCCTATTCTTGTTCCTGCAGCGCTTCCTATACGGGTCTCCAGATGCACCCTGGAGAGACGTGGCCGCACACCCGCCTCTCCAACTACCGAAGCCAGGGCAGGTCGGTCGGTTTGTTGCTCAATGGCTTTCGATATAGACGCTGTCCTAACACCGACGGCTTTTACAAGTCGGCGCTGGAAGCTGGTCGAGGGTCGATACCTTCGCCGTCGGACAGAAGCGACCCTTTCTTGTGGGATATATATATATAGATCAGTCTCACTCTGTAGATGATGAAGGAATAACTCCGAAAGCTTCTACGTTTGTGATGTTTCTGTGTTCTTTTACGTGTGTCGCTTCGACATCCCCAGGGCCCTCGCCAACCTGAAGTCATCCGATTGGTGAGTGTTCACTGGGATTCTTCATCCCAACATCTTGTTGCCATCCATATATCCATTTTACATTTCCTTTTCCGTAAGCTCTTATATATATATATATAATAAAATTAATTATTACCATGCAAAATTGAAAAACTCGAGCTGAGATATAGTCGTGACATATTTTAAATGCTTTGCAGGACTCGATCTATCCACCATCTGGCGCCTTTGCTACTGACACTGACAAATGACAGTCTACGGTGCGTGAAAGGTCTTAGTTACGAGTGTGAAATGTCTCTCCTTTTCCTCACTCCATCCCTCTTTCTCTCCCTTTCTTTTGAAATGAGCTAATGCCTTCCAATTTTTCATCCATAAATTGTTTGATCACGAAACTGGTACATTCGCCATACTCCCGTTAGTCAAATGTTTCTTACACACACACACACACACACACACACACACAACACACACATATATATATATATATATATATATATATAATACTTTACTTTCTAACTATCCGCACTCTACCTCATCACACTCCCTCCTTATTGTCTATCCACCCTTCCTACTCCCCGCCTCCTCCGTTCATCAACCTCCCCACATCACCCTGTCATTCCCCGCCCAGTGTGTCACTTTACGTTACTCTTTCGCCGATAAGCTTGCGTGTGTTTTTGTGTTCGTGTGTATAACGTGTCACTTCGACGCCCCCAGCAGCATGCCAACTTGGTCTCCGACTTGGTAAGTGTCCGCTGGGCTTCTTTCAACACCTTGTTGCCACCCTCATCACTACCTTTGCATTTCCTTAACTCTATATATATAGCGTCCCTTTTTCTCTCCTTTCGTCTTTTCCTCTTATCTTTCTCATCCACCATGGAACTGACCCGTCTTCGTTATCGTCTCCGCAGACACATCACCCTCAATTGCCAGATTGAATTCTTCAACTACTGCCTTGCACTTGGACTCACCCCCAAATGCCTCACCATCAGAATTCCTCTTTCAGGCCTTCCTACCCCTATCCGCGCTTCCCTAGCCCTCACGTATTACCTCGCCTCTATCCATATTATCCATTCCACCATACACCATTATACCACCGTCTCTAACACCCACTTCGCTAATTCCAAATCTCTCGTTCTTTATCTTCGTCATTTTTCGCAATCCATATCCGACCTTCACGCCGCTATTCCTTCAAGCTGCTAATGATATTACCGCACATCGCAACAGACTTCTCCGTAAACTCTCTCTGCTTTGTGTCCGGCACCTCAAACTTGGTCTTCTCCTTCCGTCCATATCAGCTGGCGAGGTCAACAAACCACCTCCCTCCCCGCCACTCATCGGCCAAACTCCCTGTCTTGCGGATCTCCTGGGATTCCCAACGCCACCATCACTCTATATCCTGAAAAAGACCCACACTTTTCCAACCTGCAAACCTTTGAAGCGCTCCTATTTTTCGCACACTCCTGCCACCAGCTCCTCATCTTGCCAACCAGATGATGTCTTGAACCTTTCCTCCCACGTACTTACACCTGCCGAGAATGAACTCCTATCACGCGGCCTTTCTTTTTGTCCCACCACCAAATTTGATCATTTTCGCCTTCTTGCCGACGTCCAGTCCTTCTGCCCGCACACTACGTCTAAAAACCAACCCTCCCAAAGAAGACTCTCTCACCTCTGCCAACCCTAAACTCCCTCCCGGCCATCCACCTACCTTTTCCATCTTCAAACCTACTTCCCAATACATTCCACCCACCCTTCCTTCCCTACACCCGGTCGAACAATACCTCAATTATATCCTTTCCAGAGTCTCCCAACCCAACTTTTCCGATCTTATGGACCATAGAGATAATCTTACAAGACGTGAAAGACATGCCATTTCCACACTCGAACATAGTGATCATATCATCATCCTCCCTGCCGAAAAGGGCACCGCCAAGGTTGTGATGGATTGCGCCAAATATAACGAGGAAGGCTAGCGCCAACTTTCTGACGAAACTTTTTACCATCACCTTACTTCCAACCCCACAGACCACAACTCCGACAAAATTTCGTCCTATCTTTATTCCTCAGGAAAACAGGAAGGCCTTTTTGATTCCGCCATTGCTTTATTGATCCCCTACAAACCCCGCACACCCGCACTCGACCTTCTCCCTAAAATCAACAAACCCTACATCCCCGGCCGCCCCATTGTTGCCAGCTTTAACTCCCCTACAGAACTCATCTCCGCATTCGTAGACTTCCACCTACAACCTCTCATTCGTCAATTCCCTTCCTTCATCCAAGACACTAACCACTTTCTCAAACGCCTCAAACACCTCCCCTTTCCTCTCCCACCCAATACCATTTTGGCCACTATCGATGTCTGTTCCCTCTACACAAACATCCCCCACGATGATGGACTCTCTGCCCTTAGTAAACTCCTGGACTCAAGACCACCCGACGCAAGACCTTCCTCCCATTTCTTATTAGAATTGGCAGCTATGGTGCTAAAAATGAACAACTTCACCTTCGATGGGCGTCACTACCTTCAAATTAGAGGCACTGCGATCGGCACCCGTATGGCGCCTTCATACGCCAATTGTTACTTGGGAGAATGCGAACGACTCTTCCTCAACGTACCACTCAGACCACTTTTGTGGCTGAGATACATCGACGATGTCTTCCCCATATAGACGCATGGACCTGACTCTCTCTATTCCTTTCTCTCGCGCCTCTCCTCCCATCCTTCACTCTCTTTCACCCACCAATCCTCTACCTCCCACATCACATTCCTGGATGTCGATCTTTACCTTCAAGACAGCAAGATTCGCACCTGTGTTCATATCAAACCCACCAAATGCCTCCAATACCTCCACTTTGATAGCTGCCATCCCCTTCATACCAAATCCTCTATCCCCTATGCCCTTGCTCGACGAGGATGGAGGCTTTGTTCTGATAGAGCTTCCTTTCTACAGTACTACTCTGTCCTCGAGGACGCTCTCCTCAAACGTGGCTACCCTCCAGTCTTGGTCCGCGAACAGATCCACAGGGCGATGACGCCTACCCACCATGGATCCCTTCCACACACACCTACTATCCCTGTATCAACCCCTCCACTCACTCTTACTACACTTTTCCTTCCTGGTACCCACGAAGCCCTCAAAACAATCCTCCATGCTGCCCACCCAATTCTTACCTCTTCCTCCCACCAGTCCCTCTTTACCGACCTTTTTGCCATTCCCCCGCTCCTCTCCTTCCGCAGGCTCCTCAATTTGAGAAATATCTTGTGGATGAAGGAACTTCCCAATTCTACCACGCCTCTTGTCATAGGGTCTCACCCCTGCGGCAAACCTCGCTGCCTCACTTGCGCTATCCACCTATCCTCATCTTCTTTCTCGAGTCCCTCCAATATCACCTACCCCATCACCTCTAGAAGCAACTGCACCACCCGTAACGTCATTTACCTCCTTAGCTGCACTCTTTGTCCCGCGTTTTATGTAGGCCTCACCAGCAATCCGTTAAATATCCGCATGAACGGTCACCGGAATAGCGTCTCTCTCAGACGCCCCCTCCCAGTTGCATTACACGCCAATGCCCACAATGTCCCCTTCAATAGTTGCTGAAATGTAAGGGTTATTCGCGCCTTACCCAATGACACTCCTGCCCCCCGTCTCCGACACTACACACTACATTTTTTATGGTATTGCAACCAAGATAAACACGCGATATTTGACGTATATATAGCCACCAGGTTCGAGTTAATTAAATGCTTTTTAAAAATATTTTTTTATTTATTGCTATTCATCATTTATGTTTGTTAATTATTTATTATAAATTTAAAATTTGTTATTTATTACTTTCTCCATATACGAAGTATAGTGGAAAATGAAAAAAATCGACTTCGAGATTTTAACTAAAATACACGTTTTCAGGTCCCCTGAACACGTTTTGCCTATTTTCTCGATGATGTCTGTGTGTGTTAGTTGTGTATGTTATAGCTTATTGTGGGTGCTGTAACTCAAAAACCTTTAATCAGGTCAACGCAAAATTATATATTTTACATTTTTATAAAAGTCACAAGAACTGATTAGTTTTCGGTAAAAATTGGTCAACCAGAAGTGGGTGTTTACTCTTGTCACTTATCCGTTATTTTGAAATATTTGCTTTAATATTTGATAAATGTAAAATTGTGCTGGAATAAAAGTAGTAGGAAATTTTATTTTCTACAACCTTTGTTTGTAACATTTTTCCATATAATGCATTGTTTAAGAGATATCTTATATTTTTGCTGCCACTACCACGCCACCCACCGAAGACTTACAATTGACGCTTAGTTGTCTTAGTAACGCCCCTTTTTTTCTTAATTGTCAACCGGAAGTAAACATTGACAACGATCCCAGAGCTAACAACATGTAATTTGCCATATAAATATGAAGAAAATCATGTTGACCACATCATTTTATTTAGATTTTGAATATTTGTAATTTATTTTAATCATTTATATTTCACTTAATTTTAATGTAACAAAAACAATGTAAACAATATTTACTAATGTCTTGGATTAGCCCATTCATATTTGTCTTGTGAAATAATTTCTTTCATTATCTCAGGATTGCCTCTCAAGTGTGTATCAGTGCATGACATATCTTTGAAATTGCACTGCAAAAACAGAATACCTTTCACAGACTTCACATTAAACCTATTCCTTTCTTTTGTCCACTGACTGCATTAGTGAAAATGCTCTTTCCACATTTGCACTGTGATGTGGAATTGCGAAGAAAAACTGGACAATTTTCAACATTTCTGAATGGCATTCAATATTCTTTGAATCACTAAAATATTTTACCCACTTTTGATATTCAAGAAAGTTTTTAAAGTCTTCGTTATTAATTTGACCTTCAACAAATTTCTTGAGATTGTTCAATTGGTCAAAACACTTAACGTCATCAATTGGTACCCCTTTGTCGATCAAGTAGTGAACAGAATATTCCACATCACTCCAATTTGGTTTTGTACTAAGTGTGATCCACATAAAACACTAAATGGATTCCATAGGTTAAATCCACTCATCCAAATATTCTATGCAATTACCATAAAGATATTTTGTATCACTACAAAATTTATATATATATATATATATATATATATATATATATATATATATATATATAACAACTTACGGAAAAGGAAAGGTAAAATGAATATATCGATGTCAACAAGGTGTTGGGATGAGGAAACCCAGTGAGCACTCACCAATCAGACGACTTCAGGTTGGCGAGGCCCCGGGGATGTCGAAGCGACACACGTAAAATAACACAAAAACACAGAAACATCACAAACGTAAAGCTTTCGGAACTACTCCTTCTTCAGCTACAGAGAGAGAGAGGTTTCCTCATCCCAACACCTTGTTGACATCCATATATATATATATATATATATATATATATATATATATATATATATATATTTATTTATTTATTTATGCGTGAATTCTGGAGTAAGCATAGGTTGACAATGCTTCGATGTAATGAAGATAGC
This sequence comes from Tanypteryx hageni, assembly GCA_028673005.1. Lineage (NCBI taxonomy): Eukaryota > Metazoa > Arthropoda > Insecta > Odonata > Petaluridae > Tanypteryx > Tanypteryx hageni. Next base: position 149,460,844 of record CM054116.1, read on the forward strand.
GTCATCAGGGTCTTCCACACCTAATTGCAGGGGACGGGCACTCGGATTGCAAAACGAGGACTGCCTTTGGATAGGCTTTCCAGAGCAAACAAGAGGCGATGGAGGGGAAGTAGGGGAAATAGGTTTTGCGCCCTTTCAAACGGTTTTGCGTGGTTTCAAGCGATTTCGACTGGTTTCACGTGATTTCGAGCGGTTTCACGTCATTTCGAGCGGTTTCACGTGATTTCGCGCGGTTTCATTTGAAATCAGCCTCGGTGAGCATCTGTGCACGTCTGTGAGCTTCTGTTTAGACTGACTGCCAGTTTTCTTCTTGTGAGATGAAAAGTGCGCTATGGTTTGCATTTCGTGTTGCGGCCCCAATTGTGGGAAGAAGACGGGTACTCGAGTTAGGTAAGTATTTTGGCATATAACTCATTTATTAATATCTAGAAATGCCTGAGTGTGAAATACGCGAGATCGGCAAGAGGATGTGTATTTTTAAATGATAAATCCAGGTTCCCTCGTCCCATTTCCGACTCAAATCGTCGGTTCGATGTTTGGTTGAAGCTGGTTGGGAATCCTAAGCTCCTGTCCATGGACCGAATGGCCATCTATAACACCAGAAGACATTTCCTGACGCATTTCTCTAGGGAGAATTTTATTGAAGGCACTATGAAACTATGTACTTTTATTATATCAATAATGTTTGTAATGTATTATTTTTGCTTATGATGTCCTTCTAAAGAGGCTATTATGTGATATCCATTCTTGTTTATACTATGCCGACATTGTCCTATATTTGTTTCTACAGATCAATAGGACAATAATGTTGTTATATTTTTTAAATTGATTTGCCTTCATTTTTTTCGCAATGAACGTGCAAAAACATGTTCTTTTTTCTTTAGAAGTGTTCACCAATTCCCACACTTACATTTCATGGGTAAATCGTTTTCAGAAGTGAAAAAAATTGATGGAGGATCATTCCGTCAAATTTATGGAATAATTAAACGTTTTGGTTTACGGAAAATCCGCAGCCTACGAAAAGCGGCAATCGGGTGGGGGAGGAAGGGGGGGAGGAGAGGGAGCAGGAGGAGGGGAAGAGGAGACGCGACTGCTTACGTAGCTCGTTGTCTGGCCCCTCTCGCACCACCCTCACAGGTTTCGCCTCGGCCCCCGTTTCACTCGCCTCCATCAAGCTCTGCTGCCGTCCCGCCCGACCTTCCCTCCTCTGCCGACAACATCGCCCCATCTCCGACACTGCTTCCGCGACTGAGCTCGCCGAAATGGAGGAGCCGGCCAAACAACGGAGCAAACGGAAGAGCCGCGCCGATTCACGCCAGAAGGCGAAGTCGGAGGCACCGTCCTCCCTGCAACCGGAGAAAATGGCCTCCACGGGCCGAAGTTCCTTCACGGAGGACACCTGCAGCCAGCACCCGACGGAAGAGGACCGCGAGGCGATCGTCCGCTATCTCAGCTCCGGGGATGGCGGTCATGCGATGTCCTCTCGGGATATACTCGCCTTTCTCGCCGATTCCTACCGAAAAACCTCTGTCTCCTCTGTAGCGACGAAGTATACCACGGACCTGGGACATCCGTCCATGACGCTCACCGGCTTGACGGCGATGATTCAGGACAGGACCCTCAGGCAACGGGTCGAGAGGCTGGCAACCGCACTCTCTCGTTAAATGGCCGACCTCTTGCTGCTGACGCTGAACGTCAAATCGGTCAGAAGCGCCCGGTAATGGCCCGAGCTCGCTCTCTTCCTGAAGAGGTGGACGCCGGACGTCTGGTTCCTTCAGGAGACCAACACCAGCGCCGCTCCTCTGGTCACCGACACCGGCTATCGGTTCTATTTTAATCCGCCAACGGGGCAGTACTACGGAACTGCTATCGCTCTGCGGCATACAGACACTTCTCTTCTGTAGGCAGAGAGAGCGGTGGTGCCGGGATACGCACAGAAAATTATTCTCAATATACCTGAGTCGCCCGGCATTACGAACACGTTCCTGTGTGTATACGTCCCGATCCACGAGGCCACCGCCCTGGCGGTTCTCCAGTCCCTCGAGGACCATCTGTTGGCCCGGGAACGCTCCATGGACGGCGATCACGTTTTGATCTTGGGCGGAGATTTCAACTGCACTCTGACACCTACCGCGCACAGGACGCGGGGGAGGAGCGGCACCCCCGAGTGACCAGACGGCTACGGGACTTGGTGGAAACCCTTCGTCTCACGGACGCGTGGACGGACTTGGAAGGATCGCGGCCGGGGTTCACGTATGCCGCGCCCAGGCCCTTCTTTTCGAGAGCTCGGTAGGACAGGGTGTACAAACCCGAGGAGATCGGGCGATCGCCTGAACAGGATCTCGCTGCTACCGTCTTTTTCTGATCGTTTGGCCCTGCAGCTCTCTCTGGGCGTGCGAAAGCGACATCCGCCGAAATGCCCCTACTGGAGGTTCGAAAACTCGCTCCTCGAAGACGACCAGTTTTTGCGGCACATGCGACAACCGATCATCGCCTTTTCATCGCTTCACGCCCATCGTCAGCCTTCCGTGGTCTGGGAACTCCACAAGATTGAGGAGAAAGAAGCGACCATCTGGTTCGCCAGGTGGAAGAGGATCATGACGGAGGAAAAGATTCGCGAGATGGAATCTAAACTTTCGTCCGCAACGCACTCCGGAGGATCGGATCACTATGTCAGAGCAGACGACCTCCGAAACTGGTACCGCGAGAGAATCCGGGAGGAGCTGGCCAAAGTTGGCTGGGAACATCTCCTCGCCAACGATGCCCCAGCCGGATCCCATCTGTCCAAGGCTGCCGCGTACGTCATACCTAAGCCGCTGGATAGGCTGGACATCCGGGGTAGAATCACGACCGATCCGCGAGAAATTTGTCTCGAAATCACCTCGCACTTCAAGGGCATCTACGATCCGGGCGACGACTCCACCACTTCGGGATCTGCCGTCTATCAGGAGCTTAGCCAACTCAGTCGGGAGGAGTTAATCTCCAACGAGTCACCGCTGACCATCAGTGATTTTACCGCGTCTCTTAAGACGCTGAGCACCCGCAAATCTCCGTGAAACGACGGTCTTGCGACCGAATTTTATTTGGCCTACTGGGACGTTCTGCAGCGGCCCTATTTTGATATGGTCACTTACAGCTTGGAGCAGGGGCAGCGCACTATTCTGGACAACATCTCGCTCATACGGGATGTGATTCGCATGAAGAACGAAGCGCACTCGCCGCTGGCGGTTCTCTCTCTCTCGACCAGCGGGAAGCATTTGATGGGATCAGGCACGAACACATTTATGAGGTTCTCCACCACATGGGCTTCGGCCAGAGGATGACCGGCATGATACAATTGCTGTACGACGACGCTGCCTGCATGGTGCGTATTTCAAATCTGCTGACCGCACCTATACCCTTCCGGCGGGGAATCCAGCAGGGTTGCCCTCTATCCGGTCAGCTGTACAGCCTCTCCCTGGAGCTCTTCCTGAGGCTACTCAAGAACCGACTGTTTGGCGTGACGATACCTGGCATGGTAGGGAGGGGTCTCGTCGTCTCAGCGTATGCCGATGATGTGACGGTCTTCCTCGATATGGAGGAGGATTTTGCTGACGTGATTTCCGCCTTTTAAGATTACGCCGTGTCGTCTGGTGCGGTCCTGAATGAAACCAAAAGCCAGTGCTTACTGTGCGTGTCCTGGAAGGTCGGGTCCTTCACCTGCCTTACGTCCCCATCCATCACCGACGGTGCAAAATTTTTAGGCGTCTGGCTGGCCAACGACGAGGAACGGGAACGACGGGCGAACAAGGACATCCTGCGCGAGAAACTTCAAACTGCCATTGACCGTTGGAAACCGAGGGTTCTTTCGATGTCGCTGAGGGGGCGGGTGCTAGTCGCGAACCAGTTTTTGGCTCCCAGGCTGCGGCACGTCCTTCAAAACCTCGCTCTGCCACCTACTTTTCTCCTCAAACTTCAGCGGCTGCTGTAAGGTTTCGTGTGGGGCGGCACCGGAAAACACTGGGTGCGAGGCGCCGTCTTGACTGCTCCAGTTGGCGAAGGTGGTTTCGGGCTGGTGAGCCTGAGCGCCGGAGTGACGGCTTTCCTATTCTTGTTCCTGCAGCGCTTCCTATACGGGTCTCCAGATGCACCCTGGAGAGACGTGGCCGCACACCGCCTCTCCAACTACCGAAGCCAGGGCAGGTCGGTCGGTTTGTTGCTCAATGGCTTTCGATATAGACGCTGTCCTAACACCGACGGCTTTTACAAGTCGGCGCTGGAAGCCTGGTCGAGGGTCGATACCTTCGCCGTCGGACAGAAGCGACCCTTTCTTGTGGGATATATATATATAGATCAGTCTCACTCTGTAGATGATGAAGGAATAACTCCGAAAGCTTCTACGTTTGTGATGTTTCTGTGTTCTTTTACGTGTGTCGCTTCGACATCCCCAGGGCCTCGCCAACCTGAAGTCATCCGATTGGTGAGTGTTCACTGGGATTCTTCATCCCAACATCTTGTTGCCATCCATATATCCATTTTACATTTCCTTTTCCGTAAGCTCTTATATATATATATAATAAAATTAATTATTACCATGCAAAATTGAAAAACTCGAGCTGAGATATAGTCGTGACATATTTTAAATGCTTTGCAGGACTCGATCTATCCACCATCTGGCGCCTTTGCTACTGACACTGACAAATGACAGTCTACGGTGCGTGAAAGGTCTTAGTTACGAGTGTGAAATGTCTCTCCTTTTCCTCACTCCATCCCTCTTTCTCTCCCTTTCTTTTGAAATGAGCTAATGCCTTCCAATTTTTCATCCATAAATTGTTTGATCACGAAACTGGTACATTCGCCATACTCCCGTTAGTCAAATGTTTCTTACACACACACACACACACACACACACACACACACACACACACACACATATATATATATATATATATATATATACTTTACTTTCTAACTATCCGCACTCTACCTCATCACACTCCCTCCTTATTGTCTATCCACCCTTCCTACTCCCCGCCTCCTCCGTTCATCAACCTCCCCACATCACCCTGTCATTCCCCGCCCAGTGTGTCACTTTACGTTACTCTTTCGCCCGATAAGCTTGCGTGTGTTTTTGTGTTCGTGTGTATAACGTGTCACTTCGACGCCCCCAGCAGCATGCCAACTTGGTCTCCGACTTGGTAAGTGTCCGCTGGGCTTCTTTCAACACCTTGTTGCCACCCTCATCACTACCTTTGCATTTCCTTAACTCTATATATATAGCGTCCCTTTTTCTCTCCTTTCGTCTTTTCCTCTTATCTTTCTCATCCACCATGGAACTGACCCGTCTTCGTTATCGTCTCCGCAGACACATCACCCTCAATTGCCAGATTGAATTCTTCAACTACTGCCTTGCACTTGGACTCACCCCCAAATGCCTCACCATCAGAATTCCTCTTTCAGGCCTTCCTACCCCTATCCGCGCTTCCCTAGCCCTCACGTATTACCTCGCCTCTATCCATATTATCCATTCCACCATACACCATTATACCACCGTCTCTAACACCCACTTCGCTAATTCCAAATCTCTCGTTCTTTATCTTCGTCATTTTTCGCAATCCATATCCGACCTTCACGCCGCTATTCCTTCAAGCTGCTAATGATATTACCGCACATCGCAACAGACTTCTCCGTAAACTCTCTCTGCTTTGTGTCCGGCACCTCAAACTTGGTCTTCTCCTTCCGTCCATATCAGCTGGCGAGGTCAACAAACCACCTCCCTCCCCGCCACTCATCGGCCAAACTCCCTGTCTTGCGGATCTCCTGGGATTCCCAACGCCACCATCACTCTATATCCTGAAAAAGACCCACACTTTTCCAACCTGCAAACCTTTGAAGCGCTCCTATTTTTCGCACACTCCTGCCACCAGCTCCTCATCTTGCCAACCAGATGATGTCTTGAACCTTTCCTCCCACGTACTTACACCTGCCGAGAATGAACTCCTATCACGCGGCCTTTCTTTTTGTCCCACCACCAAATTTGATCATTTTCGCCTTCTTGCCGACGTCCAGTCCTTCTGCCCGCACACTACGTCTAAAAACCAACCCTCCCAAAGAAGACTCTCTCACCTCTGCCAACCCTAAACTCCCTCCCGGCCATCCACCTACCTTTTCCATCTTCAAACCTACTTCCCAATACATTCCACCCACCCTTCCTTCCCTACACCCGGTCGAACAATACCTCAATTATATCCTTTCCAGAGTCTCCCAACCCAACTTTTCCGATCTTATGGACCATAGAGATAATCTTACAAGACGTGAAAGACATGCCATTTCCACACTCGAACATAGTGATCATATCATCATCCTCCCTGCCGAAAAGGGCACCGCCAAGGTTGTGATGGATTGCGCCAAATATAACGAGGAAGGCTAGCGCCAACTTTCTGACGAAACTTTTTACCATCACCTTACTTCCAACCCCACAGACCACAACTCCGACAAAATTTCGTCCTATCTTTATTCCTCAGGAAAACAGGAAGGCCTTTTTGATTCCGCCATTGCTTTATTGATCCCCTACAAACCCCGCACACCCGCACTCGACCTTCTCCCTAAAATCAACAAACCCTACATCCCCGGCCGCCCCATTGTTGCCAGCTTTAACTCCCCTACAGAACTCATCTCCGCATTCGTAGACTTCCACCTACAACCTCTCATTCGTCAATTCCCTTCCTTCATCCAAGACACTAACCACTTTCTCAAACGCCTCAAACACCTCCCCTTTCCTCTCCCACCCAATACCATTTTGGCCACTATCGATGTCTGTTCCCTCTACACAAACATCCCCCACGATGATGGACTCTCTGCCATTAGTAAACTCCTGGACTCAAGACCACCCGACGCAAGACCTTCCTCCCATTTCTTATTAGAATTGGCAGCTATGGTGCTAAAAATGAACAACTTCACCTTCGATGGGCGTCACTACCTTCAAATTAGAGGCACTGCGATCGGCACCCGTATGGCGCCTTCATACGCCAATTGTTACTTGGGAGAATGCGAACGACTCTTCCTCAACGTACCACTCAGACCACTTTTGTGGCTGAGATACATCGACGATGTCTTCCCCATATAGACGCATGGACCTGACTCTCTCTATTCCTTTCTCTCGCGCCTCTCCTCCCATCCTTCACTCTCTTTCACCCACCAATCCTCTACCTCCCACATCACATTCCTGGATGTCGATCTTTACCTTCAAGACAGCAAGATTCGCACCTGTGTTCATATCAAACCCACCAAATGCCTCCAATACCTCCACTTTGATAGCTGCCATCCCCTTCATACCAAATCCTCTATCCCCTATGCCCTTGCTCGACGAGGATGGAGGCTTTGTTCTGATAGAGCTTCCTTTCTACAGTACTACTCTGTCCTCGAGGACGCTCTCCTCAAACGTGGCTACCCTCCAGTCTTGGTCCGCGAACAGATCCACAGGGCGATGACGCCTACCCACCATGGATCCCTTCCACACACACCTACTATCCCTGTATCAACCCCTCCACTCACTCTTACTACACTTTTCCTTCCTGGTACCCACGAAGCCCTCAAAACAATCCTCCATGCTGCCCACCCAATTCTTACCTCTTCCTCCCACCAGTCCCTCTTTACCGACCTTTTTGCCATTCCCCCGCTCCTCTCCTTCCGCAGGCTCCTCAATTTGAGAAATATCTTGTGGATGAAGGAACTTCCCAATTCTACCACGCCTCTTGTCATAGGGTCTCACCCCTGCGGCAAACCTCGCTGCCTCACTTGCGCTATCCACCTATCCTCATCTTCTTTCTCGAGTCCCTCCAATATCACCTACCCCATCACCTCTAGAAGCAACTGCACCACCCGTAACGTCATTTACCTCCTTAGCTGCACTCTTTGTCCCGCGTTTTATGTAGGCCTCACCAGCAATCCGTTAAATATCCGCATGAACGGTCACCGGAATAGCGTCTCTCTCAGACGCCCCCTCCCAGTTGCATTACACGCCAATGCCCACAATGTCCCCTTCAATAGTTGCTGAAATGTAAGGGTTATTCGCGCCTTACCCAATGACACTCCTGCCCCCCGTCTCCGACACTACACACTACATTTTTTATGGTATTGCAACCAAGATAAACACGCGATATTTGACGTATATATAGCCACCAGGTTCGAGTTAATTAAATGCTTTTTAAAAATATTTTTTTATTTATTGCTATTCATCATTTATGTTTGTTAATTATTTATTATAAATTTAAAATTTGTTATTTATTACTTTCTCCATATACGAAGTATAGTGGAAAATGAAAAAAATCGACTTCGAGATTTTAACTAAAATACACGTTTTCAGGTCCCCTGAACACGTTTTGCCTATTTTCTCGATGATGTCTGTGTGTGTTAGTTGTGTGTGTATGTTATAGCTTATTGTGGGTGCTGTAACTCAAAAACCTTTAATCAGGTCAACGCAAAATTATATATTTTACATTTTTATAAAAGTCACAAGAACTGATTAGTTTTCGGTAAAAATTGGTCAACCAGAAGTGGGTGTTTACTCTTGTCACTTATCCGTTATTTTGAAATATTTGCTTTAATATTTGATAAATGTAAAATTGTGCTGGAATAAAAGTAGTAGGAAATTTTATTTTCTACAACCTTTGTTTGTAACATTTTTCCATATAATGCATTGTTTAAGAGATATCTTATATTTTTGCTGCCACTACCACGCCACCCACCGAAGACTTACAATTGACGCTTAGTTGTCTTAGTAACGCCCCTTTTTTTCTTAATTGTCAACCGGAAGTAAACATTGACAACGATCCCAGAGCTAACAACATGTAATTTGCCATATAAATATGAAGAAAATCATGTTGACCACATCATTTTATTTAGATTTTGAATATTTGTAATTTATTTTAATCATTTATATTTCACTTAATTTTAATGTAACAAAAACAATGTAAACAATATTTACTAATGTCTTGGATTAGCCCATTCATATTTGTCTTGTGAAATAATTTCTTTCATTATCTCAGGATTGCCTCTCAAGTGTGTATCAGTGCATGACATATCTTTGAAATTGCACTGCAAAAACAGAATACCTTTCACAGACTTCACATTAAACCTATTCCTTTCTTTTGTCCACTGACTGCATTAGTGAAAATGCTCTTTCCACATTTGCACTGTGATGTGGAATTGCGAAGAAAAACTGGACAATTTTCAACATTTCTGAATGGCATTCAATATTCTTTGAATCACTAAAATATTTTACCCACTTTTGATATTCAAGAAAGTTTTTAAAGTCTTCGTTATTAATTTGACCTTCAACAAATTTCTTGAGATTGTTCAATTGGTCAAAACACTTAACGTCATCAATTGGTACCCCTTTGTCGATCAAGTAGTGAACAGAATATTCCACATCACTCCAATTTGGTTTTGTACTAAGTGTGATCCACATAAAACACTAAATGGATTCCATAGGTTAAATCCACTCATCCAAATATTCTATGCAATTACCATAAAGATATTTTGTATCACTACAAAATTTATATATATATATATATATATATATATATATATATATATATATATAACAACTTACGGAAAAGGAAAGGTAAAATGAATATATCGATGTCAACAAGGTGTTGGGATGAGGAAACCCAGTGAGCACTCACCAATCAGACGACTTCAGGTTGGCGAGGCCCCGGGGATGTCGAAGCGACACACGTAAAATAACACAAAAACACAGAAACATCACAAACGTAAAGCTTTCGGAACTACTCCTTCTTCAGCTACAGAGAGAGAGAGGTTTCCTCATCCCAACACCTTGTTGACATCCATATATACATATATATATATATATATATATATATATATATATATATATATATATATATATATATTTATTTATTTATGCGTGAATTCTGGAGTAAGCATAGGTTGACAATGCTTCGATGTAATGAAGATAGCGTCATCAGGGTCTTCCACACCTAATTGCAGGGGACGGGCACTCGGATTGCAAAACGAGGACTGCCTTTGGATAGGCTTTCCAGAGCAAACAAGAGGCGATGGAGGGGAAGTAGGGGAAATAGGTTTTGCGCCCTTTCAAACGGTTTTGCGTGGTTTCAAGCGATTTCGACTGGTTTCACGTGATTTCGAGCGGTTTCACGTCATTTCGAGCGGTTTCACGTGATTTCGCGCGGTTTCATTTGAAATCAGCCTCGGTGAGCATCTGTGCACGTCTGTGAGCTTCTGTTTAGACTGACTGCCAGTTTTCTTCTTGTGAGATGAAAAGTGCGCTATGGTTTGCATTTCGTGTTGCGGCCCCAATTGTGGGAAGAAGACGGGTACTCGAGTTAGGTAAGTATTTTGGCATATAACTCATTTATTAATATCTAGAAATGCCTGAGTGTGAAATACGCGAGATCGGCAAGAGGATGTGTATTTTTAAATGATAAATCCAGGTTCCCTCGTCCCATTTCCGACTCAAATCGTCGGTTCGATGTTTGGTTGAAGCTGGTTGGGAATCCTAAGCTCCTGTCCATGGACCGAATGGCCATCTATAACACCAGAAGACATTTCCTGACGCATTTCTCTAGGGAGAATTTTATTGAAGGCACTATGAAACTATGTACTTTTATTATATCAATAATGTTTGTAATGTATTATTTTTGCTTATGATGTCCTTCTAAAGAGGCTATTATGTGATATCCATTCTTGTTTATACTATGCCGACATTGTCCTATATTTGTTTCTACAGATCAATAGGACAATAATGTTGTTATATTTTTTAAATTGATTTGCCTTCATTTTTTTCGCAATGAACGTGCAAAAACATGTTCTTTTTTCTTTAGAAGTGTTCACCAATTCCCACACTTACATTTCATGGGTAAATCGTTTTCAGAAGTGAAAAAAATTGATGGAGGATCATTCCGTCAAATTTATGGAATAATTAAACGTTTTGGTTTACGGAAAATCCGCAGCCTAGGAAAAGCGGCAATCGGGTGGGGGAGGAAGGGGGGGAGGAGAGGGAGCAGGAGGAGGGGAAGAGGAGACGCGACTGCTTACGTAGCTCGTTGTCTGGCCCCTCTCGCACCACCCTCACAGGTTTCGCCTCGGCCCCCGTTTCACTCGCCTCCATCAAGCTCTGCTGCCGTCCCGCCCGACCTTCCCTCCTCTGCCGACAACATCGCCCCATCTCCGACACTGCTTCCGCGACTGAGCTCGCCGAAATGGAGGAGCCGGCCAAACAACGGAGCAAACGGAAGAGCCGCGCCGATTCACGCCAGAAGGCGAAGTCGGAGGCACCGTCCTCCCTGCAACCGGAGAAAATGGCCTCCACGGGCCGAAGTTCCTTCACGGAGGACACCTGCAGCCAGCACCCGACGGAAGAGGACCGCGAGGCGATCGTCCGCTATCTCAGCTCCGGGGATGGCGGTCATGCGATGTCCTCTCGGGATATACTCGCCTTTCTCGCCGATTCCTACCGAAAAACCTCTGTCTCCTCTGTAGCGACGAAGTATACCACGGACCTGGGACATCCGTCCATGACGCTCACCGGCTTGACGGGGATGATTCAGGACAGGACCCTCAGGCAACGGGTCGAGAGGCTGGCAACCGCACTCTCTCGTTAAATGGCCGACCTCTTGCTGCTGACGCTGAACGTCAAATCGGTCAGAAGCGCCCGGTAATGGCCCGAGCTCGCTCTCTTCCTGAAGAGGTGGACGCCGGACGTCTGGTTCCTTCAGGAGACCAACACCAGCGCCGCTCCTCTGGTCACCGACACCGGCTATCGGTTCTATTTTAATCCGCCAACGGGGCAGTACTACGGAACTGCTATCGCTCTGCGGCATACAGACACTTCTCTTCTGTAGGCAGAGAGAGCGGTGGTGCCGGGATACGCACAGAAAATTATTCTCAATATACCTGAGTCGCCCGGCATTACGAACACGTTCCTGTGTGTATACGTCCCGATCCACGAGGCCACCGCCCTGGCGGTTCTCCAGTCCCTCGAGGACCATCTGTTGGCCCGGGAACGCTCCATGGACGGCGATCACGTTTTGATCTTGGGCGGAGATTTCAACTGCACTCTGACACCTACCGCGCACAGGACGCGGGGGAGGAGCGGCACCCCCGAGTGACCAGACGGCTACGGGACTTGGTGGAAACCCTTCGTCTCACGGACGCGTGGACGGACTTGGAAGGATCGCGGCCGGGGTTCACGTATGCCGCGCCCAGGCCCTTCTTTTCGAGAGCTCGGTAGGACAGGGTGTACAAACCCGAGGAGATCGGGCGATCGCCTGAACAGGATCTCGCTGCTACCGTCTTTTTCTGATCGTTTGGCCCTGCAGCTCTCTCTGGGCGTGCGAAAGCGACATCCGCCGAAATGCCCCTACTGGAGGTTCGAAAACTCGCTCCTCGAAGACGACCAGTTTTTGCGGCACATGCGACAACCGATCATCGCCTTTTCATCGCTTCACGCCCATCGTCAGCCTTCCGTGGTCTGGGAACTCCACAAGATTGAGGAGAAAGAAGCGACCATCTGGTTCGCCAGGTGGAAGAGGATCATGACGGAGGAAAAGATTCGCGAGATGGAATCTAAACTTTCGTCCGCAACGCACTCCGGAGGATCGGATCACTATGTCAGAGCAGACGACCTCCGAAACTGGTACCGCGAGAGAATCCGGGAGGAGCTGGCCAAAGTTGGCTGGGAACATCTCCTCGCCAACGATGCCCCAGCCGGATCCCATCTGTCCAAGGCTGCCGCGTACGTCATACCTAAGCCGCTGGATAGGCTGGACATCCGGGGTAGAATCACGACCGATCCGCGAGAAATTTGTCTCGAAATCACCTCGCACTTCAAGGGCATCTACGATCCGGGCGACGACTCCACCACTTCGGGATCTGCCGTCTATCAGGAGCTTAGCCAACTCAGTCGGGAGGAGTTAATCTCCAACGAGTCACCGCTGACCATCAGTGATTTTACCGCGTCTCTTAAGACGCTGAGCACCCGCAAATCTCCGTGAAACGACGGTCTTGCGACCGAATTTTATTTGGCCTACTGGGACGTTCTGCAGCGGCCCTATTTTGATATGGTCACTTACAGCTTGGAGCAGGGGCAGCGCACTATTCTGGACAACATCTCGCTCATACGGGATGTGATTCGCATGAAGAACGAAGCGCACTCGCCGCTGGCGGTTCTCTCTCTCTCGACCAGCGGGAAGCATTTGATGGGATCAGGCACGAACACATTTATGAGGTTCTCCACCACATGGGCTTCGGCCAGAGGATGACCGGCATGATACAATTGCTGTACGACGACGCTGCCTGCATGGTGCGTATTTCAAATCTGCTGACCGCACCTATACCCTTCCGGCGGGGAATCCAGCAGGGTTGCCCTCTATCCGGTCAGCTGTACAGCCTCTCCCTGGAGCTCTTCCTGAGGCTACTCAAGAACCGACTGTTTGGCGTGACGATACCTGGCATGGTAGGGAGGGGTCTCGTCGTCTCAGCGTATGCCGATGATGTGACGGTCTTCCTCGATATGGAGGAGGATTTTGCTGACGTGATTTCCGCCTTTTAAGATTACGCCGTGTCGTCTGGTGCGGTCCTGAATGAAACCAAAAGCCAGTGCTTACTGTGCGTGTCCTGGAAGGTCGGGTCCTTCACCTGCCTTACGTCCCCATCCATCACCGACGGTGCAAAATTTTTAGGCGTCTGGCTGGCCAACGACGAGGAACGGGAACGACGGGCGAACAAGGACATCCTGCGCGAGAAACTTCAAACTGCCATTGACCGTTGGAAACCGAGGGTTCTTTCGATGTCGCTGAGGGGGCGGGTGCTAGTCGCGAACCAGTTTTTGGCTCCCAGGCTGCGGCACGTCCTTCAAAACCTCGCTCTGCCACCTACTTTTCTCCTCGAACTTCAGCGGCTGCTGTAAGGTTTCGTGTGGGGCGGCACCGGAAAACACTGGGTGCGAGGCGCCGTCTTGACTGCTCCAGTTGGCGAAGGTGGTTTCGGGCTGGTGAGCCTGAGCGCCGGAGTGACGGCTTTCCTATTCTTGTTCCTGCAGCGCTTCCTATACGGGTCTCCAGATGCACCCTGGAGAGACGTGGCCGCACACCGCCTCTCCAACTACCGAAGCCAGGGCAGGTCGGTTGGTTTGTTGCTCAATGGCTTTCGATATAGACGCTGTCCTAACCCCGACGGCTTTTACAAGTCGGCGCTGGAAGCCTGGTCGAGGGTCGATACCTTCGCCGTCGGACAGAAGCGACCCTTTCTTGTGGGATATATATATATAGATCAGTCTCACTCTGTAGATGATGAAGGAATAACTCCGAAAGCTTCTACGTTTGTGATGTTTCTGTGTTCTTTTACGTGTGTCGCTTCGACATCCCCAGGGCCTCGCCAACCTGAAGTCATCCGATTGGTGAGTGTTCACTGGGATTCTTCATCCCAACATCTTGTTGCCATCCATATATCCATTTTACATTTCCTTTTCCGTAAGCTCTTATATATATATATAATAAAATTAATTATTACCATGCAAAATTGAAAAACTCGAGCTGAGATATAGTCGTGACATATTTTAAATGCTTTGCAGGACTCGATCTATCCACCATCTGGCGCCTTTGCTACTGACACTGACAAATGACAGTCCATATATATATACTTTACTTTCTAACTATCCGCACTCTACCTCATCACACTCCCTCCTTATTGTCTATCCACCCTTCCTACTCCCCGCCTCCTCCGTTCATCAACCTCCCCACATCACCCTGTCATTCCCCGCCCAGTGTGTCACTTTACGTTACTCTTTCGCCCGATAAGCTTGCGTGTGTTTTTGTGTTCGTGTGTATAACGTGTCACTTCGACGCCCCCAGCAGCATGCCAACTTGGTCTCCGACTTGGTAAGTGTCCGCTGGGCTTCTTTCAACACCTTGTTGCCACCCTCATCACTACCTTTGCATTTCCTTAACTCTATATATATAGCGTCCCTTTTTCTCTCCTTTCGTCTTTTCCTCTTATCTTTCTCATCCACCATGGAACTGACCCGTCTTCGTTATCGTCTCCGCAGACACATCACCCTCAATTGCCAGATTGAATTCTTCAACTACTGCCTTGCACTTGGACTCACCCCCAAATGCCTCACCATCAGAATTCCTCTTTCAGGCCTTCCTACCCCTATCCGCGCTTCCCTAGCCCTCACGTATTACCTCGCCTCTATCCATATTATCCATTCCACCATACACCATTATACCACCGTCTCTAACACCCACTTCGCTAATTCCAAATCTCTCGTTCTTTATCTTCGTCATTTTTCGCAATCCATATCCGACCTTCACGCCGCTATTCCTTCAAGCTGCTAATGATATTACCGCACATCGCAACAGACTTCTCCGTAAACTCTCTCTGCTTTGTGTCCGGCACCTCAAACTTGGTCTTCTCCTTCCGTCCATATCAGCTGGCGAGGTCAACAAACCACCTCCCTCCCCGCCACTCATCGGCCAAACTCCCTGTCTTGCGGATCTCCTGGGATTCCCAACGCCACCATCACTCTATATCCTGAAAAAGACCCACACTTTTCCAACCTGCAAACCTTTGAAGCGCTCCTATTTTTCGCACACTCCTGCCACCAGCTCCTCATCTTGCCAACCAGATGATGTCTTGAACCTTTCCTCCCACGTACTTACACCTGCCGAGAATGAACTCCTATCACGCGGCCTTTCTTTTTGTCCCACCACCAAATTTGATCATTTTCGCCTTCTTGCCGACGTCCAGTCCTTCTGCCCGCACACTACGTCTAAAAACCAACCCTCCCAAAGAAGACTCTCTCACCTCTGCCAACCCTAAACTCCCTCCCGGCCATCCACCTACCTTTTCCATCTTCAAACCTACTTCCCAATACATTCCACCCACCCTTCCTTCCCTACACCCGGTCGAACAATACCTCAATTATATCCTTTCCAGAGTCTCCCAACCCAACTTTTCCGATCTTATGGACCATAGAGATAATCTTACAAGACGTGAAAGACATGCCATTTCCACACTCGAACATAGTGATCATATCATCATCCTCCCTGCCGAAAAGGGCACCGCCAAGGTTGTGATGGATTGCGCCAAATATAACGAGGAAGGCTAGCGCCAACTTTCTGACGAAACTTTTTACCATCACCTTACTTCCAACCCCACAGACCACAACTCCGACAAAATTTCGTCCTATCTTTATTCCTCAGGAAAACAGGAAGGCCTTTTTGATTCCGCCATTGCTTTATTGATCCCCTACAAACCCCGCACACCCGCACTCGACCTTCTCCCTAAAATCAACAAACCCTACATCCCCGGCCGCCCCATTGTTGCCAGCTTTAACTCCCCTACAGAACTCATCTCCGCATTCGTAGACTTCCACCTACAACCTCTCATTCGTCAATTCCCTTCCTTCATCCAAGACACTAACCACTTTCTCAAACGCCTCAAACACCTCCCCTTTCCTCTCCCACCCAATACCATTTTGGCCACTATCGATGTCTGTTCCCTCTACACAAACATCCCCCACGATGATGGACTCTCTGCCATTAGTAAACTCCTGGACTCAAGACCACCCGACGCAAGACCTTCCTCCCATTTCTTATTAGAATTGGCAGCTATGGTGCTAAAAATGAACAACTTCACCTTCGATGGGCGTCACTACCTTCAAATTAGAGGCACTGCGATCGGCACCCGTATGGCGCCTTCATACGCCAATTGTTACTTGGGAGAATGCGAACGACTCTTCCTCAACGTACCACTCAGACCACTTTTGTGGCTGAGATACATCGACGATGTCTTCCCCATATAGACGCATGGACCTGACTCTCTCTATTCCTTTCTCTCGCGCCTCTCCTCCCATCCTTCACTCTCTTTCACCCACCAATCCTCTACCTCCCACATCACATTCCTGGATGTCGATCTTTACCTTCAAGACAGCAAGATTCGCACCTGTGTTCATATCAAACCCACCAAATGCCTCCAATACCTCCACTTTGATAGCTGCCATCCCCTTCATACCAAATCCTCTATCCCCTATGCCCTTGCTCGACGAGGATGGAGGCTTTGTTCTGATAGAGCTTCCTTTCTACAGTACTACTCTGTCCTCGAGGACGCTCTCCTCAAACGTGGCTACCCTCCAGTCTTGGTCCGCGAACAGATCCACAGGGCGATGACGCCTACCCACCATGGATCCCTTCCACACACACCTACTATCCCTGTATCAACCCCTCCACTCACTCTTACTACACTTTTCCTTCCTGGTACCCACGAAGCCCTCAAAACAATCCTCCATGCTGCCCACCCAATTCTTACCTCTTCCTCCCACCAGTCCCTCTTTACCGACCTTTTTGCCATTCCCCCCGCTCCTCTCCTTCCGCAGGCTCCTCAATTTGAGAAATATCTTGTGGATGAAGGAACTTCCCAATTCTACCACGCCTCTTGTCATAGGGTCTCACCCCTGCGGCAAACCTCGCTGCCTCACTTGCGCTATCCACCTATCCTCATCTTCTTTCTCGAGTCCCTCCAATATCACCTACCCCATCACCTCTAGAAGCAACTGCACCACCCGTAACGTCATTTACCTCCTTAGCTGCACTCTTTGTCCCGCGTTTTATGTAGGCCTCACCAGCAATCCGTTAAATATCCGCATGAACGGTCACCGGAATAGCGTCTCTCTCAGACGCCCCCTCCCAGTTGCATTACACGCCAATGCCCACAATGTCCCCTTCAATAGTTGCTGAAATGTAAGGGTTATTCGCGCCTTACCCAATGACACTCCTGCCCCCCGTCTCCGACACTACACACTACATTTTTTATGGTATTGCAACCAAGATAAACACGCGATATTTGACGTATATATAGCCACCAGGTTCGAGTTAATTAAATGCTTTTTAAAAATATTTTTTTATTTATTGCTATTCATCATTTATGTTTGTTAATTATTTATTATAAATTTAAAATTTGTTATTTATTACTTTCTCCATATACGAAGTATAGTGGAAAATGAAAAAAATCGACTTCGAGATTTTAGCTAAAATACACGTTTTCAGGTCCCCTGAACACGTTTTGCCTATTTTCTCGATGATGTCTGTGTGTGTTAGTTGTGTGTGTATGTTATAGCTTATTGTGGGTGCTGTAACTCAAAAACCTTTAATCAGGTCAACGCAAAATTATATATTTTACATTTTTATAAAAGTCACAAGAACTGATTAGTTTTCGGTAAAAATTGGTCAACCAGAAGTGGGTGTTTACTCTTGTCACTTATCCGTTATTTTGAAATATTTGCTTTAATATTTGATAAATGTAAAATTGTGCTGGAATAAAAGTAGTAGGAAATTTTATTTTCTACAACCTTTGTTTGTAACATTTTTCCATATAATGCATTGTTTAAGAGATATCTTATATTTTTGCTGCCACTACCACGCCACCCACCGAAGACTTACAATTGACGCTTAGTTGTCTTAGTAACGCCCCTTTTTTTCTTAATTGTCAACCGGAAGTAAACATTGACAACGATCCCAGAGCTAACAACATGTAATTTGCCATATAAATATGAAGAAAATCATGTTGACCACATCATTTTATTTAGATTTTGAATATTTGTAATTTATTTTAATCATTTATATTTCACTTAATTTTAATGTAACAAAAACAATGTAAACAATATTTACTAATGTCTTGGATTAGCCCATTCATATTTGTCTTGTGAAATAATTTCTTTCATTATCTCAGGATTGCCTCTCAAGTGTGTATCAGTGCATGACATATCTTTGAAATTGCACTGCAAAAACAGAATACCTTTCACAGACTTCACATTAAACCTATTCCTTTCTTTTGTCCACTGACTGCATTAGTGAAAATGCTCTTTCCACATTTGCACTGTGATGTGGAATTGCGAAGAAAAACTGGACAATTTTCAACATTTCTGAATGGCATTCAATATTCTTTGAATCACTAAAATATTTTACCCACTTTTGATATTCAAGAAAGTTTTTAAAGTCTTCGTTATTAATTTGACCTTCAACAAATTTCTTGAGATTGTTCAATTGGTCAAAACACTTAACGTCATCAATTGGTACCCCTTTGTCGATCAAGTAGTGAACAGAATATTCCACATCACTCCAATTTGGTTTTGTACTAAGTGTGATCCACATAAAACACTAAATGGATTCCATAGGTTAAATCCACTCATCCAAATATTCTATGCAATTACCATAAAGATATTTTGTATCACTACAAAATTTATATATATATATATATATATATATCATCATCATCATAGGTAGTCTGTCCGTAGACAGGTCCGTGATTATTCATGGTTAAACCTGGTTCTCCATATACTCCTATTTTCCGCTGTCCTCTTTATATCTTGATAACTCTCTTTCCCTTTCAAATCGTCTATCAGCTGAAACCTTTTCCTACCTCTTTCCCTTTTCCCATCTAGTTTTCCTTCTAACACGTCTTTAATCATACTCTCTCTCCTCAGGTAATGTCCAACCCAGTTAGCCTTCCTCTTTCTGATAGTCTGTATAATCATTCGCTTCTCTCCTATTCTTCGTAGCACTTCATCGTTTTTCATCCTATCTGTCCATTTTATCTTCAGCATTCTCCTCCAAGTCCACATTTCAAAGCTTTCCAAGTATTTGATGTCATTTTTCCTTAGCGTCCATGTTTCTGCCCCATACAATGCTATACTCCATACGTAGCATTTTATCAACTTCTTACGGATATCTTCCCTTATATTCCCTGTAAGTAGTTGTTTCTTTCTCCTGAAAGCCGCTTTTGCTTTTCCTATTCTAGTTTTGATCTCATCCGTACATTTTGCCTCTCGTGTTATGATACTTCCAAGGTATTTATATTCTGAAACTTGTTCTAATGGCTTTCCCCCAATAGTTATGTTCAGATTCTCTTCTTTACCCGATATTCGAATGACCTTGGATTTTTCTGTATTTATTTCCATACCGTATTTTCTACCTGTTATCACTAGTCTATTTATCATTTTTTGTAGCTCCTCTTCCTTTCTTGCTAGAAGTACTTGATCATCTGCGTATTTTACTGTTCTTATAATCCTTCCTCCAATTTTGAAATCCCCTGTGCCTTCTAAAGCTTCTTGCATTAGACTTTCTCCATATATATTGAATAGGGTTGGCGATAGGCAGCATCCTTGTCTTACTCCTCTACCGATATTTATTCCGCAGGTGTCCACATTCTCAAACCTGACCTTTACAACTTGATTCTCATATAGATTCCTAATCAGTCTCCTGTCTTTCCAGTCTACACCTATATCCTTTAATATCTTCATCAACTTTACCCAATTTACTCTATCAAAGGCCTTCTGCCAGTCTACGAAACATGCGCAGATATCTTGACTGTATTCTATTGCCCTTTCTGATATGATTCTAACTACTCCTATAGCATCTCTAGTTCCTCGTCCTTTTCTGAAACCGAATTGATCTTCCCCTATTATTTCTTCTGCCTTTTTCTCCAGCCTTTTATTAAGAATCCTCGTGATGATCTTCGATGTGTGTGACAGAAGGCTTATAGTTCTGTAATGTTTACACTGCATTGCCTTTGGCTTCTTCTTTAGAGGGATCATTGTTACTTCTAGGAAATCCTGAGGCCACTCTCCCGTGTCGTAAATCTTATTAATTAATTTCGTGATCGCTTTTAGTCCTTCTGATCCTACGACTTTAAGTATCTCAGCCGGTATTCCATCGCTGCCCGTGGCTTTCCCCTTCTTAAGTTCCACTATCGCTTTTTCTACTTCGCTCTCCATAATACTTGGTCCTAAGTTGTCTTCTTCAATGTTTTCCTCATTTTCCAGTTCTATTTTTGCCGCTCCTGTCTGTTTGCTGTATAATTCCTTAATGTATTCTTCCCATACCTGTGCTACATCCTTTGTTTCTGAGACTATCTTCCCATCCGTATTCATAATTCCTCTAATGGAATTTGTGGTAAAGGAATTATGAATACGAATTATGAATATATATATATATATATATATATATATATATATATATAACAACTTACGGAAAAGGAAAGGTAAAATGAATATATCGATGTCAACAAGGTGTTGGGATGAGGAAACCCAGTGAGCACTCACCAATCAGACGACTTCAGGTTGGCGAGGCCCCGGGGATGTCGAAGCGACACACGTAAAATAACACAAAAACACAGAAACATCACAAACGTAAAGCTTTCGGAACTACTCCTTCTTCAGCTACAGAGAGAGAGAGGTTTCCTCATCCCAACACCTTGTTGACATCCATATATATATATATATATATATATATATATATATATATTTATTTATTTATTTATGCGTGAATTCTGGAGTAAGCATAGGTTGACAATGCTTCGATGTAATGAAGATAGCGTCATCAGGGTCTTCCACACCTAATTGCAGGGGACGGGCACTCGGATTGCAAAACGAGGACTGCCTTTGGATAGGCTTTCCAGAGCAAACAAGAGGCGATGGAGGGGAAGTAGGGGAAATAGGTTTTGCGCCCTTTCAAACGGTTTTGCGTGGTTTCAAGCGATTTCGACTGGTTTCACGTGATTTCGAGCGGTTTCACGTCATTTCGAGCGGTTTCACGTGATTTCGCGCGGTTTCATTTGAAATCAGCCTCGGTGAGCATCTGTGCACGTCTGTGAGCTTCTGTTTAGACTGACTGCCAGTTTTCTTCTTGTGAGATGAAAAGTGCGCTATGGTTTGCATTTCGTGTTGCGGCCCCAATTGTGGGAAGAAGACGGGTACTCGAGTTAGGTAAGTATTTTGGCATATAACTCATTTATTAATATCTAGAAATGCCTGAGTGTGAAATACGCGAGATCGGCAAGAGGATGTGTATTTTTAAATGATAAATCCAGGTTCCCTCATCCCATTTCCGACTCAAATCGTCGGTTCGATGTTTGGTTGAAGCTGGTTGGGAATCCTAAGCTCCTGTCCATGGACCGAATGGCCATCTATAACACCAGAAGACATTTCCTGACGCATTTCTCTAGGGAGAATTTTATTGAAGGCACTATGAAACTATGTACTTTTATTATATCAATAATGTTTGTAATGTATTATTTTTGCTTATGATGTCCTTCTAAAGAGGCTATTATGTGATATCCATTCTTGTTTATACTATGCCGACATTGTCCTATATTTGTTTCTACAGATCAATAGGACAATAATGTTGTTATATTTTTTAAATTGATTTGCCTTCATTTTTTTCGCAATGAACGTGCAAAAACATGTTCTTTTTTCTTTAGAAGTGTTCACCAATTCCCACACTTACATTTCATGGGTAAATCGTTTTCAGAAGTGAAAAAAATTGATGGAGGATCATTCCGTCAAATTTATGGAATAATTAAACGTTTTGGTTTACGGAAAATCCGCAGCCTACGAAAAGCGGCAATCGGGTGGGGGAGGAAGGGGGGGAGGAGAGGGAGCAGGAGGAGGGGAAGAGGAGACGCGACTGCTTACGTAGCTCGTTGTCTGGCCCCTCTCGCACCACCCTCACAGGTTTCGCCTCGGCCCCCGTTTCACTCGCCTCCATCAAGCTCTGCTGCCGTCCCGCCCGACCTTCCCTCCTCTGCCGACAACATCGCCCCATCTCCGACACTGCTTCCGCGACTGAGCTCGCCGAAATGGAGGAGCCGGCCAAACAACGGAGCAAACGGAAGAGCCGCGCCGATTCACGCCAGAAGGCGAAGTCGGAGGCACCGTCCTCCCTGCAACCGGAGAAAATGGCCTCCACGGGCCGAAGTTCCTTCACGGAGGACACCTGCAGCCAGCACCCGACGGAAGAGGACCGCGAGGCGATCGTCCGCTATCTCAGCTCCGGGGATGGCGGTCATGCGATGTCCTCTCGGGATATACTCGCCTTTCTCGCCGATTCCTACCGAAAAACCTCTGTCTCCTCTGTAGCGACGAAGTATACCACGGACCTGGGACATCCGTCCATGACGCTCACCGGCTTGACGGCGATGATTCAGGACAGGACCCTCAGGCAACGGGTCGAGAGGCTGGCGACCGCACTCTCTCGTTAAATGGCCGACCTCTTGCTGCTGACGCTGAACGTCAAATCGGTCAGAAGCGCCCGGTAATGGCCCGAGCTCGCTCTCTTCCTGAAGAGGTGGACGCCGGACGTCTGGTTCCTTCAGGAGACCAACACCAGCGCCGCTCCTCTGGTCACCGACACCGGCTATCGGTTCTATTTTAATCCGCCAACGGGGCAGTACTACGGAACTGCTATCGCTCTGCGGCATACAGACACTTCTCTTCTGTAGGCAGAGAGAGCGGTGGTGCCGGGATACGCACAGAAAATTATTCTCAATATACCTGAGTCGCCCGGCATTACGAACACGTTCCTGTGTGTATACGTCCCGATCCACGAGGCCACCGCCCTGGCGGTTCTCCAGTCCCTCGAGGACCATCTGTTGGCCCGGGAACGCTCCATGGACGGCGATCACGTTTTGATCTTGGGCGGAGATTTCAACTGCACTCTGACACCTACCGCGCACAGGACGCGGGGGAGGAGCGGCACCCCCGAGTGACCAGACGGCTACGGGACTTGGTGGAAACCCTTCGTCTCACGGACGCGTGGACGGACTTGGAAGGATCGCGGCCGGGGTTCACGTATGCCGCGCCCAGGCCCTTCTTTTCGAGAGCTCGGTAGGACAGGGTGTACAAACCCGAGGAGATCGGGCGATCGCCTGAACAGGATCTCGCTGCTACCGTCTTTTTCTGATCGTTTGGCCCTGCAGCTCTCTCTGGGCGTGCGAAAGCGACATCCGCCGAAATGCCCCTACTGGAGGTTCGAAAACTCGCTCCTCGAAGACGACCAGTTTTTGCGGCACATGCGACAACCGATCATCGCCTTTTCATCGCTTCACGCCCATCGTCAGCCTTCCGTGGTCTGGGAACTCCACAAGATTGAGGAGAAAGAAGCGACCATCTGGTTCGCCAGGTGGAAGAGGATCATGACGGAGGAAAAGATTCGCGAGATGGAATCTAAACTTTCGTCCGCAACGCACTCCGGAGGATCGGATCACTATGTCAGAGCAGACGACCTCCGAAACTGGTACCGCGAGAGAATCCGGGAGGAGCTGGCCAAAGTTGGCTGGGAACATCTCCTCGCCAACGATGCCCCAGCCGGATCCCATCTGTCCAAGGCTGCCGCGTACGTCATACCTAAGCCGCTGGATAGGCTGGACATCCGGGGTAGAATCACGACCGATCCGCGAGAAATTTGTCTCGAAATCACCTCGCACTTCAAGGGCATCTACGATCCGGGCGACGACTCCACCACTTCGGGATCTGCCGTCTATCAGGAGCTTAGCCAACTCAGTCGGGAGGAGTTAATCTCCAACGAGTCACCGCTGACCATCAGTGATTTTACCGCGTCTCTTAAGACGCTGAGCACCCGCAAATCTCCGTGAAACGACGGTCTTGCGACCGAATTTTATTTGGCCTACTGGGACGTTCTGCAGCGGCCCTATTTTGATATGGTCACTTACAGCTTGGAGCAGGGGCAGCGCACTATTCTGGACAACATCTCGCTCATACGGGATGTGATTCGCATGAAGAACGAAGCGCACTCGCCGCTGGCGGTTCTCTCTCTCTCGACCAGCGGGAAGCATTTGATGGGATCAGGCACGAACACATTTATGAGGTTCTCCACCACATGGGCTTCGGCCAGAGGATGACCGGCATGATACAATTGCTGTACGACGACGCTGCCTGCATGGTGCGTATTTCAAATCTGCTGACCGCACCTATACCCTTCCGGCGGGGAATCCAGCAGGGTTGCCCTCTATCCGGTCAGCTGTACAGCCTCTCCCTGGAGCTCTTCCTGAGGCTACTCAAGAACCGACTGTTTGGCGTGACGATACCTGGCATGGTAGGGAGGGGTCTCGTCGTCTCAGCGTATGCCGATGATGTGACGGTCTTCCTCGATATGGAGGAGGATTTTGCTGACGTGATTTCCGCCTTTTAAGATTACGCCGTGTCGTCTGGTGCGGTCCTGAATGAAACCAAAAGCCAGTGCTTACTGTGCGTGTCCTGGAAGGTCGGGTCCTTCACCTGCCTTACGTCCCCATCCATCACCGACGGTGCAAAATTTTTAGGCGTCTGGCTGGCCAACGACGAGGAACGGGAACGACGGGCGAACAAGGACATCCTGCGCGAGAAACTTCAAACTGCCATTGACCGTTGGAAACCGAGGGTTCTTTTGATGTCGCTGAGGGGGCGGGTGCTAGTCGCGAACCAGTTTTTGGCTCCCAGGCTGCGGCACGTCCTTCAAAACCTCGCTCTGCCACCTACTTTTCTCCTCGAACTTCAGCGGCTGCTGTAAGGTTTCGTGTGGGGCGGCACCGGAAAACACTGGGTGCGAGGCGCCGTCTTGACTGCTCCAGTTGGCGAAGGTGGTTTCGGGCTGGTGAGCCTGAGCGCCGGAGTGACGGCTTTCCTATTCTTGTTCCTGCAGCGCTTCCTATACGGGTCTCCAGATGCACCCTGGAGAGACGTGGCCGCACACCGCCTCTCCAACTACCGAAGCCAGGGCAGGTCGGTCGGTTTGTTGCTCAATGGCTTTCGATATAGACGCTGTCCTAACACCGACGGCTTTTACAAGTCGGCGCTGGAAGCCTGGTCGAGGGTCGATACCTTCGCCGTCGGACAGAAGCGACCCTTTCTTGTGGGATATATATATATAGATCAGTCTCACTCTGTAGATGATGAAGGAATAACTCCGAAAGCTTCTACGTTTGTGATGTTTCTGTGTTCTTTTACGTGTGTCGCTTCGACATCCCCAGGGCCTCGCCAACCTGAAGTCATCCGATTGGTGAGTGTTCACTGGGATTCTTCATCCCAACATCTTGTTGCCATCCATATATCCATTTTACATTTCCTTTTCCGTAAGCTCTTATATATATATATAATAAAATTAATTATTACCATGCAAAATTGAAAAACTCGAGCTGAGATATAGTCGTGACATATTTTAAATGCTTTGCAGGACTCGATCTATCCACCATCTGGCGCCTTTGCTACTGACACTGACAAATGACAGTCTACGGTGCGTGAAAGGTCTTAGTTACGAGTGTGAAATGTCTCTCCTTTTCCTCACTCCATCCCTCTTTCTCTCCCTTTCTTTTGAAATGAGCTAATGCCTTCCAATTTTTCATCCATAAATTGTTTGATCACGAAACTGGTACATTCGCCATACTCCCGTTAGTCAAATGTTTCTTACACACACACACACACACACACACATATATATATACTTTACTTTCTAACTATCCGCACTCTACCTCATCACACTCCCTCCTTATTGTCTATCCACCCTTCCTACTCCCCGCCTCCTCCGTTCATCAACCTCCCCACATCACCCTGTCATTCCCCGCCCAGTGTGTCACTTTACGTTACTCTTTCGCCCGATAAGCTTGCGTGTGTTTTTGTGTTCGTGTGTTTAACGTGTCACTTCGACGCCCCCAGCAGCATGCCAACTTGGTCTCCGACTTGGTAAGTGTCCGCTGGGCTTCTTTCAACACCTTGTTGCCACCCTCATCACTACCTTTGCATTTCCTTAACTCTATATATATAGCGTCCCTTTTTCTCTCCTTTCGTCTTTTCCTCTTATCTTTCTCATCCACCATGGAACTGACCCGTCTTCGTTATCGTCTCCGCAGACACATCACCCTCAATTGCCAGATTGAATTCTTCAACTACTGCCTTGCACTTGGACTCACCCCCAAATGCCTCACCATCAGAATTCCTCTTTCAGGCCTTCCTACCCCTATCCGCGCTTCCCTAGCCCTCACGTATTACCTCGCCTCTATCCATATTATCCATTCCACCATACACCATTATACCACCGTCTCTAACACCCACTTCGCTAATTCCAAATCTCTCGTTCTTTATCTTCGTCATTTTTCGCAATCCATATCCGACCTTCACGCCGCTATTCCTTCAAGCTGCTAATGATATTACCGCACATCGCAACAGACTTCTCCGTAAACTCTCTCTGCTTTGTGTCCGGCACCTCAAACTTGGTCTTCTCCTTCCGTCCATATCAGCTGGCGAGGTCAACAAACCACCTCCCTCCCCGCCACTCATCGGCCAAACTCCCTGTCTTGCGGATCTCCTGGGATTCCCAACGCCACCATCACTCTATATCCTGAAAAAGACCCACACTTTTCCAACCTGCAAACCTTTGAAGCGCTCCTATTTTTCGCACACTCCTGCCACCAGCTCCTCATCTTGCCAACCAGATGATGTCTTGAACCTTTCCTCCCACGTACTTACACCTGCCGAGAATGAACTCCTATCACGCGGCCTTTCTTTTTGTCCCACCACCAAATTTGATCATTTTCGCCTTCTTGCCGACGTCCAGTCCTTCTGCCCGCACACTACGTCTAAAAACCAACCCTCCCAAAGAAGACTCTCTCACCTCTGCCAACCCTAAACTCCCTCCCGGCCATCCACCTACCTTTTCCATCTTCAAACCTACTTCCCAATACATTCCACCCACCCTTCCTTCCCTACACCCGGTCGAACAATACCTCAATTATATCCTTTCCAGAGTCTCCCAACCCAACTTTTCCGATCTTATGGACCATAGAGATAATCTTACAAGACGTGAAAGACATGCCATTTCCACACTCGAACATAGTGATCATATCATCATCCTCCCTGCCGAAAAGGGCACCGCCAAGGTTGTGATGGATTGCGCCAAATATAACGAGGAAGGCTAGCGCCAACTTTCTGACGAAACTTTTTACCATCACCTTACTTCCAACCCCACAGACCACAACTCCGACAAAATTTCGTCCTATCTTTATTCTTCAGGAAAACAGGAAGGCCTTTTTGATTCCGCCATTGCTTTATTGATCCCCTACAAACCCCGCACACCCGCACTCGACCTTCTCCCTAAAATCAACAAACCCTACATCCCCGGCCGCCCCATTGTTGCCAGCTTTAACTCCCCTACAGAACTCATCTCCGCATTCGTAGACTTCCACCTACAACCTCTCATTCGTCAATTCCCTTCCTTCATCCAAGACACTAACCACTTTCTCAAACGCCTCAAACACCTCCCCTTTCCTCTCCCACCCAATACCATTTTGGCCACTATCGATGTCTGTTCCCTCTACACAAACATCCCCCACGATGATGGACTCTCTGCCCTTAGTAAACTCCTGGACTCAAGACCACCCGACGCAAGACCTTCCTCCCATTTCTTATTAGAATTGGCAGCTATGGTGCTAAAAATGAACAACTTCACCTTCGATGGGCGTCACTACCTTCAAATTAGAGGCACTGCGATCGGCACCCGTATGGCGCCTTCATACGCCAATTGTTACTTGGGAGAATGCGAACGACTCTTCCTCAACGTACCACTCAGACCACTTTTGTGGCTGAGATACATCGACGATGTCTTCCCCATATAGACGCATGGACCTGACTCTCTCTATTCCTTTCTCTCGCGCCTCTCCTCCCATCCTTCACTCTCTTTCACCCACCAATCCTCTACCTCCCACATCACATTCCTGGATGTCGATCTTTACCTTCAAGACAGCAAGATTCGCACCTGTGTTCATATCAAACCCACCAAATGCCTCCAATACCTCCACTTTGATAGCTGCCATCCCCTTCATACCAAATCCTCTATCCCCTATGCCCTTGCTCGACGAGGATGGAGGCTTTGTTCTGATAGAGCTTCCTTTCTACAGTACTACTCTGTCCTCGAGGACGCTCTCCTCAAACGTGGCTACCCTCCAGTCTTGGTCCGCGAACAGATCCACAGGGCGATGACGCCTACCCACCATGGATCCCTTCCACACACACCTACTATCCCTGTATCAACCCCTCCACTCACTCTTACTACACTTTTCCTTCCTGGTACCCACGAAGCCCTCAAAACAATCCTCCATGCTGCCCACCCAATTCTTACCTCTTCCTCCCACCAGTCCCTCTTTACCGACCTTTTTGCCATTCCCCCGCTCCTCTCCTTCCGCAGGCTCCTCAATTTGAGAAATATCTTGTGGATGAAGGAACTTCCCAATTCTACCACGCCTCTTGTCATAGGGTCTCACCCCTGCGGCAAACCTCGCTGCCTCACTTGCGCTATCCACCTATCCTCATCTTCTTTCTCGAGTCCCTCCAATATCACCTACCCCATCACCTCTAGAAGCAACTGCACCACCCGTAACGTCATTTACCTCCTTAGCTGCACTCTTTGTCCCGCGTTTTATGTAGGCCTCACCAGCAATCCGTTAAATATCCGCATGAACGGTCACCGGAATAGCGTCTCTCTCAGACGCCCCCTCCCAGTTGCATTACACGCCAATGCCCACAATGTCCCCTTCAATAGTTGCTGAAATGTAAGGGTTATTCGCGCCTTACCCAATGACACTCCTGCCCCCCGTCTCCGACACTACACACTACATTTTTTATGGTATTGCAACCAAGATAAACACGCGATATTTGACGTATATATAGCCACCAGGTTCGAGTTAATTAAATGCTTTTTAAAAATATTTTTTTATTTATTGCTATTCATCATTTATGTTTGTTAATTATTTATTATAAATTTAAAATTTGTTATTTATTACTTTCTCCATATACGAAGTATAGTGGAAAATGAAAAAAATCGACTTCGAGATTTTAACTAAAATACACGTTTTCAGGTCCCCTGAACACGTTTTGCCTATTTTCTCGATGATGTCTGTGTGTGTTAGTTGTGTGTGTATGTTATAGCTTATTGTGGGTGCTGTAACTCAAAAACCTTTAATCAGGTCAACGCAAAATTATATATTTTACATTTTTATAAAAGTCACAAGAACTGATTAGTTTTCGGTAAAAATTGGTCAACCAGAAGTGGGTGTTTACTCTTGTCACTTATCCGTTATTTTGAAATATTTGCTTTAATATTTGATAAATGTAAAATTGTGCTGGAATAAAAGTAGTAGGAAATTTTATTTTCTACAACCTTTGTTTGTAACATTTTTCCATATAATGCATTGTTTAAGAGATATCTTATATTTTTGCTGCCACTACCACGCCACCCACCGAAGACTTACAATTGACGCTTAGTTGTCTTAGTAACGCCCCTTTTTTTCTTAATTGTCAACCGGAAGTAAACATTGACAACGATCCCAGAGCTAACAACATGTAATTTGCCATATAAATATGAAGAAAATCATGTTGACCACATCATTTTATTTAGATTTTGAATATTTGTAATTTATTTTAATCATTTATATTTCACTTAATTTTAATGTAACAAAAACAATGTAAACAATATTTACTAATGTCTTGGATTAGCCCATTCATATTTGTCTTGTGAAATAATTTCTTTCATTATCTCAGGATTGCCTCTCAAGTGTGTATCAGTGCATGACATATCTTTGAAATTGCACTGCAAAAACAGAATACCTTTCACAGACTTCACATTAAACCTATTCCTTTCTTTTGTCCACTGACTGCATTAGTGAAAATGCTCTTTCCACATTTGCACTGTGATGTGGAATTGCGAAGAAAAACTGGACAATTTTCAACATTTCTGAATGGCATTCAATATTCTTTGAATCACTAAAATATTTTACCCACTTTTGATATTCAAGAAAGTTTTTAAAGTCTTCGTTATTAATTTGACCTTCAACAAATTTCTTGAGATTGTTCAATTGGTCAAAACACTTAACGTCATCAATTGGTACCCCTTTGTCGATCAAGTAGTGAACAGAATATTCCACATCACTCCAATTTGGTTTTGTACTAAGTGTGATCCACATAAAACACTAAATGGATTCCATAGGTTAAATCCACTCATCCAAATATTCTATGCAATTACCATAAAGATATTTTGTATCACTACAAAATTTATATATATATATATATATATATATCATCATCATCATAGGTAGTCTGTCCGTAGACAGGTCCGTGATTATTCATGGTTAAACCTGGTTCTCCATATACTCCTATTTTCCGCTGTCCTCTTTATATCTTGATAACTCTCTTTCCCTTTCAAATCGTCTATCAGCTGAAACCTTTTCCTACCTCTTTCCCTTTTCCCATCTAGTTTTCCTTCTAACACGTCTTTAATCATACTCTCTCTCCTCAGGTAATGTCCAACCCAGTTAGCCTTCCTCTTTCTGATAGTCTGTATAATCATTCGCTTCTCTCCTATTCTTCGTAGCACTTCATCGTTTTTCATCCTATCTGTCCATTTTATCTTCAGCATTCTCCTCCAAGTCCACATTTCAAAGCTTTCCAAGTATTTGATGTCATTTTTCCTTAGCGTCCATGTTTCTGCCCCATACAATGCTATACTCCATACGTAGCATTTTATCAACTTCTTACGGATATCTTCCCTTATATTCCCTGTAAGTAGTTGTTTCTTTCTCCTGAAAGCCGCTTTTGCTTTTCCTATTCTAGTTTTGATCTCATCCGTACATTTTGCCTCTCGTGTTATGATACTTCCAAGGTATTTATATTCTGAAACTTGTTCTAATGGCTTTCCCCCAATAGTTATGTTCAGATTCTCTTCTTTACCCGATATTCGAATGACCTTGGATTTTTCTGTATTTATTTCCATACCGTATTTTCTACCTGTTATCACTAGTCTATTTATCATTTTTTGTAGCTCCTCTTCCTTTCTTGCTAGAAGTACTTGATCATCTGCGTATTTTACTGTTCTTATAATCCTTCCTCCAATTTTGAAATCCCCTGTGCCTTCTAAAGCTTCTTGCATTAGACTTTCTCCATATATATTGAATAGGGTTGGCGATAGGCAGCATCCTTGTCTTACTCCTCTACCGATATTTATTCCGCAGGTGTCCACATTCTCAAACCTGACCTTTACAACTTGATTCTCATATAGATTCCTAATCAGTCTCCTGTCTTTCCAGTCTACACCTATATCCTTTAATATCTTCATCAACTTTACCCAATTTACTCTATCAAAGGCCTTCTGCCAGTCTACGAAACATGCGCAGATATCTTGACTGTATTCTATTGCCCTTTCTGATATGATTCTAACTACTCCTATAGCATCTCTAGTTCCTCGTCCTTTTCTGAAACCGAATTGATCTTCCCCTATTATTTCTTCTGCCTTTTTCTCCAGCCTTTTATTAAGAATCCTCGTGATGATCTTCGATGTGTGTGACAGAAGGCTTATAGTTCTGTAATGTTTACACTGCATTGCCTTTGGCTTCTTCTTTAGAGGGATCATTGTTACTTCTAGGAAATCCTGAGGCCACTCTCCCGTGTCGTAAATCTTATTAATTAATTTCGTGATCGCTTTTAGTCCTTCTGATCCTACGACTTTAAGTATCTCAGCCGGTATTCCATCGCTGCCCGTGGCTTTCCCCTTCTTAAGTTCCACTATCGCTTTTTCTACTTCGCTCTCCATAATACTTGGTCCTAAGTTGTCTTCTTCAATGTTTTCCTCATTTTCCAGTTCTATTTTTGCCGCTCCTGTCTGTTTGCTGTATAATTCCTTAATGTATTCTTCCCATACCTGTGCTACATCCGTATTCATAATTCCTCTAATGGAATTTGTGGTAAAGGAAATATGAATACGAATTATGAATATATATATATATATATATATATATATATATAACAACTTACGGAAAAGGAAAGGTAAAATGAATATATCGATGTCAACAAGGTGTTGGGATGAGGAAACCCAGTGAGCACTCACCAATCAGACGACTTCAGGTTGGCGAGGCCCCGGGGATGTCGAAGCGACACACGTAAAATAACACAAAAACACAGAAACATCACAAACGTAAAGCTTTCGGAACTACTCCTTCTTCAGCTACAGAGAGAGAGAGGTTTCCTCATCCCAACACCTTGTTGACATCCATATATATATATATATATATATATATATATATATATATATATATTTATTTATTTATTTATGCGTGAATTCTGGAGTAAGCATAGGTTGACAATGCTTCGATGTAATGAAGATAGCGTCATCAGGGTCTTCCACACCTAATTGCAGGGGACGGGCACTCGGATTGCAAAACGAGGACTGCCTTTGGATAGGCTTTCCAGAGCAAACAAGAGGCGATGGAGGGGAAGTAGGGGAAATAGGTTTTGCGCCCTTTCAAACGGTTTTGCGTGGTTTCAAGCGATTTCGACTGGTTTCACGTGATTTCGAGCGGTTTCACGTCATTTCGAGCGGTTTCACGTGATTTCGCGCGGTTTCATTTGAAATCAGCCTCGGTGAGCATCTGTGCACGTCTGTGAGCTTCTGTTTAGACTGACTGCCAGTTTTCTTCTTGTGAGATGAAAAGTGCGCTATGGTTTGCATTTCGTGTTGCGGCCCCAATTGTGGGAAGAAGACGGGTACTCGAGTTAGGTAAGTATTTTGGCATATAACTCATTTATTAATATCTAGAAATGCCTGAGTGTGAAATACGCGAGATCGGCAAGAGGATGTGTATTTTTAAATGATAAATCCAGGTTCCCTCATCCCATTTCCGACTCAAATCGTCGGTTCGATGTTTGGTTGAAGCTGGTTGGGAATCCTAAGCTCCTGTCCATGGACCGAATGGCCATCTATAACACCAGAAGACATTTCCTGACGCATTTCTCTAGGGAGAATTTTATTGAAGGCACTATGAAACTATGTACTTTTATTATATCAATAATGTTTGTAATGTATTATTTTTGCTTATGATGTCCTTCTAAAGAGGCTATTATGTGATATCCATTCTTGTTTATACTATGCCGACATTGTCCTATATTTGTTTCTACAGATCAATAGGACAATAATGTTGTTATATTTTTTAAATTGATTTGCCTTCATTTTTTTCTCAATGAACGTGCAAAAACATGTTCTTTTTTCTTTAGAAGTGTTCACCAATTCCCACACTTACATTTCATGGGTAAATCGTTTTCAGAAGTGAAAAAAATTGATGGAGGATCATTCCGTCAAATTTATGGAATAATTAAACGTTTTGGTTTACGGAAAATCCGCAGCCTAGGAAAAGCGGCAATCGGGTGGGGGAGGAAGGGGGGGAGGAGAGGGAGCAGGAGGAGGGGAAGAGGAGACGCGACTGCTTACGTAGCTCGTTGTCTGGCCCCTCTCGCACCACCCTCACAGGTTTCGCCTCGGCCCCCGTTTCACTCGCCTCCATCAAGCTCTGCTGCCGTCCCGCCCGACCTTCCCTCCTCTGCCGACAACATCGCCCCATCTCCGACACTGCTTCCGCGACTGAGCTCGCCGAAATGGAGGAGCCGGCCAAACAACGGAGCAAACGGAAGAGCCGCGCCGATTCACGCCAGAAGGCGAAGTCGGAGGCACCGTCCTCCCTGCAACCGGAGAAAATGGCCTCCACGGGCCGAAGTTCCTTCACGGAGGACACCTGCAGCCAGCACCCGACGGAAGAGGACCGCGAGGCGATCGTCCGCTATCTCAGCTCCGGGGATGGCGGTCATGCGATGTCCTCTCGGGATATACTCGCCTTTCTCGCCGATTCCTACCGAAAAACCTCTGTCTCCTCTGTAGCGACGAAGTATACCACGGACCTGGGACATCCGTCCATGACGCTCACCGGCTTGACGGGGATGATTCAGGACAGGACCCTCAGGCAACGGGTCGAGAGGCTGGCAACCGCACTCTCTCGTTAAATGGCCGACCTCTTGCTGCTGACGCTGAACGTCAAATCGGTCAGAAGCGCCCGGTAATGGCCCGAGCTCGCTCTCTTCCTGAAGAGGTGGACGCCGGACGTCTGGTTCCTTCAGGAGACCAACACCAGCGCCGCTCCTCTGGTCACCGACACCGGCTATCGGTTCTATTTTAATCCGCCAACGGGGCAGTACTACGGAACTGCTATCGCTCTGCGGCATACAGACACTTCTCTTCTGTAGGCAGAGAGAGCGGTGGTGCCGGGATACGCACAGAAAATTATTCTCAATATACCTGAGTCGCCCGGCATTACGAACACGTTCCTGTGTGTATACGTCCCGATCCACGAGGCCACCGCCCTGGCGGTTCTCCAGTCCCTCGAGGACCATCTGTTGGCCCGGGAACGCTCCATGGACGGCGATCACGTTTTGATCTTGGGCGGAGATTTCAACTGCACTCTGACACCTACCGCGCACAGGACGCGGGGGAGGAGCGGCACCCCCGAGTGACCAGACGGCTACGGGACTTGGTGGAAACCCTTCGTCTCACGGACGCGTGGACGGACTTGGAAGGATCGCGGCCGGGGTTCACGTATGCCGCGCCCAGGCCCTTCTTTTCGAGAGCTCGGTAGGACAGGGTGTACAAACCCGAGGAGATCGGGCGATCGCCTGAACAGGATCTCGCTGCTACCGTCTTTTTCTGATCGTTTGGCCCTGCAGCTCTCTCTGGGCGTGCGAAAGCGACATCCGCCGAAATGCCCCTACTGGAGGTTCGAAAACTCGCTCCTCGAAGACGACCAGTTTTTGCGGCACATGCGACAACCGATCATCGCCTTTTCATCGCTTCACGCCCATCGTCAGCCTTCCGTGGTCTGGGAACTCCACAAGATTGAGGAGAAAGAAGCGACCATCTGGTTCGCCAGGTGGAAGAGGATCATGACGGAGGAAAAGATTCGCGAGATGGAATCTAAACTTTCGTCCGCAACGCACTCCGGAGGATCGGATCACTATGTCAGAGCAGACGACCTCCGAAACTGGTACCGCGAGAGAATCCGGGAGGAGCTGGCCAAAGTTGGCTGGGAACATCTCCTCGCCAACGATGCCCCAGCCGGATCCCATCTGTCCAAGGCTGCCGCGTACGTCATACCTAAGCCGCTGGATAGGCTGGACATCCGGGGTAGAATCACGACCGATCCGCGAGAAATTTGTCTCGAAATCACCTCGCACTTCAAGGGCATCTACGATCCGGGCGACGACTCCACCACTTCGGGATCTGCCGTCTATCAGGAGCTTAGCCAACTCAGTCGGGAGGAGTTAATCTCCAACGAGTCACCGCTGACCATCAGTGATTTTACCGCGTCTCTTAAGACGCTGAGCACCCGCAAATCTCCGTGAAACGACGGTCTTGCGACCGAATTTTATTTGGCCTACTGGGACGTTCTGCAGCGGCCCTATTTTGATATGGTCACTTACAGCTTGGAGCAGGGGCAGCGCACTATTCTGGACAACATCTCGCTCATACGGGATGTGATTCGCATGAAGAACGAAGCGCACTCGCCGCTGGCGGTTCTCTCTCTCTCGACCAGCGGGAAGCATTTGATGGGATCAGGCACGAACACATTTATGAGGTTCTCCACCACATGGGCTTCGGCCAGAGGATGACCGGCATGATACAATTGCTGTACGACGACGCTGCCTGCATGGTGCGTATTTCAAATCTGCTGACCGCACCTATACCCTTCCGGCGGGGAATCCAGCAGGGTTGCCCTCTATCCGGTCAGCTGTACAGCCTCTCCCTGGAGCTCTTCCTGAGGCTACTCAAGAACCGACTGTTTGGCGTGACGATACCTGGCATGGTAGGGAGGGGTCTCGTCGTCTCAGCGTATGCCGATGATGTGACGGTCTTCCTCGATATGGAGGAGGATTTTGCTGACGTGATTTCCGCCTTTTAAGATTACGCCGTGTCGTCTGGTGCGGTCCTGAATGAAACCAAAAGCCAGTGCTTACTGTGCGTGTCCTGGAAGGTCGGGTCCTTCACCTGCCTTACGTCCCCATCCATCACCGACGGTGCAAAATTTTTAGGCGTCTGGCTGGCCAACGACGAGGAACGGGAACGACGGGCGAACAAGGACATCCTGCGCGAGAAACTTCAAACTGCCATTGACCGTTGGAAACCGAGGGTTCTTTCGATGTCGCTGAGGGGGCGGGTGCTAGTCGCGAACCAGTTTTTGGCTCCCAGGCTGCGGCACGTCCTTCAAAACCTCGCTCTGCCACCTACTTTTCTCCTCGAACTTCAGCGGCTGCTGTAAGGTTTCGTGTGGGGCGGCACCGGAAAACACTGGGTGCGAGGCGCCGTCTTGACTGCTCCAGTTGGCGAAGGTGGTTTCGGGCTGGTGAGCCTGAGCGCCGGAGTGACGGCTTTCCTATTCTTGTTCCTGCAGCGCTTCCTATACGGGTCTCCAGATGCACCCTGGAGAGACGTGGCCGCACACCGCCTCTCCAACTACCGAAGCCAGGGCAGGTCGGTCGGTTTGTTGCTCAATGGCTTTCGATATAGACGCTGTCCTAACACCGACGGCTTTTACAAGTCGGCGCTGGAAGCCTGGTCGAGGGTCGATACCTTCGCCGTCGGACAGAAGCGACCCTTTCTTGTGGGATATATATTTATAGATCAGTCTCACTCTGTAGATGATGAAGGAATAACTCCGAAAGCTTCTACGTTTGTGATGTTTCTGTGTTCTTTTACGTGTGTCGCTTCGACATCCCCAGGGCCTCGCCAACCTGAAGTCATCCGATTGGTGAGTGTTCACTGGGATTCTTCATCCCAACATCTTGTTGCCATCCATATATCCATTTTACATTTCCTTTTCCGTAAGCTCTTATATATATATATATATATATATATATAATAAAATTAATTATTACTATGCAAAATTGAAAAACTCGAGCTGAGATATAGTCGTGACATATTTTAAATGCTTTGCAGGACTCGATCTATCCACCATCTGGCGCCTTTGCTACTGACACTGACAAATGACAGTCTACGGTGCGTGAAAGGTCTTAGTTACGAGTGTGAAATGTCTCTCCTTTTCCTCACTCCATCCCTCTTTCTCTCCCTTTCTTTTGAAATGAGCTAATGCCTTCCAATTTTTCATCCATAAATTGTTTGATCACGAAACTGGTACATTCGCCATACTCCCGTTAGTCAAATGTTTCTTACACACACACACACACACACACACACACACATATATATATATATATATATATATATATATATATATATACTTTACTTTCTAACTATCCGCACTCTACCTCATCACACTCCCTCCTTATTGTCTATCCACCCTTCCTACTCCCCGCCTCCTCCGTTCATCAACCTCCCCACATCACCCTGTCATTCCCCGCCCAGTGTGTCACTTTACGTTACTCTTTCGCCCGATAAGCTTGCGTGTGTTTTTGTGTTCGTGTGTTTAACGTGTCACTTCGACGCCCCCAGCAGCATGCCAACTTGGTCTCCGACTTGGTAAGTGTCCGCTGGGCTTCTTTCAACACCTTGTTGCCACCCTCATCACTACCTTTGCATTTCCTTAACTCTATATATATAGCGTCCCTTTTTCTCTCCTTTCGTCTTTTCCTCTTATCTTTCTCATCCACCATGGAACTGACCCGTCTTCGTTATCGTCTCCGCAGACACATCACCCTCAATTGCCAGATTGAATTCTTCAACTACTGCCTTGCACTTGGACTCACCCCCAAATGCCTCACCATCAGAATTCCTCTTTCAGGCCTTCCTACCCCTATCCGCGCTTCCCTAGCCCTCACGTATTACCTCGCCTCTATCCATATTATCCATTCCACCATACACCATTATACCACCGTCTCTAACACCCACTTCGCTAATTCCAAATCTCTCGTTCTTTATCTTCGTCATTTTTCGCAATCCATATCCGACCTTCACGCCGCTATTCCTTCAAGCTGCTAATGATATTACCGCACATCGCAACAGACTTCTCCGTAAACTCTCTCTGCTTTGTGTCCGGCACCTCAAACTTGGTCTTCTCCTTCCGTCCATATCAGCTGGCGAGGTCAACAAACCACCTCCCTCCCCGCCACTCATCGGCCAAACTCCCTGTCTTGCGGATCTCCTGGGATTCCCAACGCCACCATCACTCTATATCCTGAAAAAGACCCACACTTTTCCAACCTGCAAACCTTTGAAGCGCTCCTATTTTTCGCACACTCCTGCCACCAGCTCCTCATCTTGCCAACCAGATGATGTCTTGAACCTTTCCTCCCACGTACTTACACCTGCCGAGAATGAACTCCTATCACGCGGCCTTTCTTTTTGTCCCACCACCAAATTTGATCATTTTCGCCTTCTTGCCGACGTCCAGTCCTTCTGCCCGCACACTACGTCTAAAAACCAACCCTCCCAAAGAAGACTCTCTCACCTCTGCCAACCCTAAACTCCCTCCCGGCCATCCACCTACCTTTTCCATCTTCAAACCTACTTCCCAATACATTCCACCCACCCTTCCTTCCCTACACCCGGTCGAACAATACCTCAATTATATCCTTTCCAGAGTCTCCCAACCCAACTTTTCCGATCTTATGGACCATAGAGATAATCTTACAAGACGTGAAAGACATGCCATTTCCACACTCGAACATAGTGATCATATCATCATCCTCCCTGCCGAAAAGGGCACCGCCAAGGTTGTGATGGATTGCGCCAAATATAACGAGGAAGGCTAGCGCCAACTTTCTGACGAAACTTTTTACCATCACCTTACTTCCAACCCCACAGACCACAACTCCGACAAAATTTCGTCCTATCTTTATTCTTCAGGAAAACAGGAAGGCCTTTTTGATTCCGCCATTGCTTTATTGATCCCCTACAAACCCCGCACACCCGCACTCGACCTTCTCCCTAAAATCAACAAACCCTACATCCCCGGCCGCCCCATTGTTGCCAGCTTTAACTCCCCTACAGAACTCATCTCCGCATTCGTAGACTTCCACCTACAACCTCTCATTCGTCAATTCCCTTCCTTCATCCAAGACACTAACCACTTTCTCAAACGCCTCAAACACCTCCCCTTTCCTCTCCCACCCAATACCATTTTGGCCACTATCGATGTCTGTTCCCTCTACACAAACATCCCCCACGATGATGGACTCTCTGCCCTTAGTAAACTCCTGGACTCAAGACCACCCGACGCAAGACCTTCCTCCCATTTCTTATTAGAATTGGCAGCTATGGTGCTAAAAATGAACAACTTCACCTTCGATGGGCGTCACTACCTTCAAATTAGAGGCACTGCGATCGGCACCCGTATGGCGCCTTCATACGCCAATTGTTACTTGGGAGAATGCGAACGACTCTTCCTCAACGTACCACTCAGACCACTTTTGTGGCTGAGATACATCGACGATGTCTTCCCCATATAGACGCATGGACCTGACTCTCTCTATTCCTTTCTCTCGCGCCTCTCCTCCCATCCTTCACTCTCTTTCACCCACCAATCCTCTACCTCCCACATCACATTCCCGGATGTCGATCTTTACCTTCAAGACAGCAAGATTCGCACCTGTGTTCATATCAAACCCACCAAATGCCTCCAATACCTCCACTTTGATAGCTGCCATCCCCTTCATACCAAATCCTCTATCCCCTATGCCCTTGCTCGACGAGGATGGAGGCTTTGTTCTGATAGAGCTTCCTTTCTACAGTACTACTCTGTCCTCGAGGACGCTCTCCTCAAACGTGGCTACCCTCCAGTCTTGGTCCGCGAACAGATCCACAGGGCGATGACGCCTACCCACCATGGATCCCTTCCACACACACCTACTATCCCTGTATCAACCCCTCCACTCACTCTTACTACACTTTTCCTTCCTGGTACCCACGAAGCCCTCAAAACAATCCTCCATGCTGCCCACCCAATTCTTACCTCTTCCTCCCACCAGTCCCTCTTTACCGACCTTTTTGCCATTCCCCCGCTCCTCTCCTTCCGCAGGCTCCTCAATTTGAGAAATATCTTGTGGATGAAGGAACTTCCCAATTCTACCACGCCTCTTGTCATAGGGTCTCACCCCTGCGGCAAACCTCGCTGCCTCACTTGCGCTATCCACCTATCCTCATCTTCTTTCTCGAGTCCCTCCAATATCACCTACCCCATCACCTCTAGAAGCAACTGCACCACCCGTAACGTCATTTACCTCCTTAGCTGCACTCTTTGTCCCGCGTTTTATGTAGGCCTCACCAGCAATCCTTTAAATATCCGCATGAACGGTCACCGGAATAGCGTCTCTCTCAGACGCCCCCTCCCAGTTGCATTACACGCCAATGCCCACAATGTCCCCTTCAATAGTTGCTGAAATGTAAGGGTTATTCGCGCCTTACCCAATGACACTCCTGCCCCCCGTCTCCGACACTACACACTACATTTTTTATGGTATTGCAACCAAGATAAACACGCGATATTTGACGTATATATAGCCACCAGGTTCGAGTTAATTAAATGCTTTTTAAAAATATTTTTTTATTTATTGCTATTCATCATTTATGTTTGTTAATTATTTATTATAAATTTAAAATTTGTTATTTATTACTTTCTCCATATACGAAGTATAGTGGAAAATGAAAAAAATCGACTTCGAGATTTTAGCTAAAATACACGTTTTCAGGTCCCCTGAACACGTTTTGCCTATTTTCTCGATGATGTCTGTGTGTGTTAGTTGTGTGTGTATGTTATAGCTTATTGTGGGTGCTGTAACTCAAAAACCTTTAATCAGGTCAACGCAAAATTATATATTTTACATTTTTATAAAAGTCACAAGAACTGATTAGTTTTCGGTAAAAATTGGTCAACCAGAAGTGGGTGTTTACTCTTGTCACTTATCCGTTATTTTGAAATATTTGCTTTAATATTTGATAAATGTAAAATTGTGCTGGAATAAAAGTAGTAGGAAATTTTATTTTCTACAACCTTTGTTTGTAACATTTTTCCATATAATGCATTGTTTAAGAGATATCTTATATTTTTGCTGCCACTACCACGCCACCCACCGAAGACTTACAATTGACGCTTAGTTGTCTTAGTAACGCCCCTTTTTTTCTTAATTGTCAACCGGAAGTAAACATTGACAACGATCCCAGAGCTAACAACATGTAATTTGCCATATAAATATGAAGAAAATCATGTTGACCACATCATTTTATTTAGATTTTGAATATTTGTAATTTATTTTAATCATTTATATTTCACTTAATTTTAATGTAACAAAAACAATGTAAACAATATTTACTAATGTCTTGGATTAGCCCATTCATATTTGTCTTGTGAAATAATTTCTTTCATTATCTCAGGATTGCCTCTCAAGTGTGTATCAGTGCATGACATATCTTTGAAATTGCACTGCAAAAACAGAATACCTTTCACAGACTTCACATTAAACCTATTCCTTTCTTTTGTCCACTGACTGCATTAGTGAAAATGCTCTTTCCACATTTGCACTGTGATGTGGAATTGCGAAGAAAAACTGGACAATTTTCAACATTTCTGAATGGCATTCAATATTCTTTGAATCACTAAAATATTTTACCCACTTTTGATATTCAAGAAAGTTTTTAAAGTCTTCGTTATTAATTTGACCTTCAACAAATTTCTTGAGATTGTTCAATTGGTCAAAACACTTAACGTCATCAATTGGTACCCCTTTGTCGATCAAGTAGTGAACAGAATATTCCACATCACTCCAATTTGGTTTTGTACTAAGTGTGATCCACATAAAACACTAAATGGATTCCATAGGTTAAATCCACTCATCCAAATATTCTATGCAATTACCATAAAGATATTTTGTATCACTACAAAATTTATATATATATATATATATATATATCATCATCATCATAGGTAGTCTGTCCGTAGACAGGTCCGTGATTATTCATGGTTAAACCTGGTTCTCCATATACTCCTATTTTCCGCTGTCCTCTTTATATCTTGATAACTCTCTTTCCCTTTCAAATCGTCTATCAGCTGAAACCTTTTCCTACCTCTTTCCCTTTTCCCATCTAGTTTTCCTTCTAACACGTCTTTAATCATACTCTCTCTCCTCAGGTAATGTCCAACCCAGTTAGCCTTCCTCTTTCTGATAGTCTGTATAATCATTCGCTTCTCTCCTATTCTTCGTAGCACTTCATCGTTTTTCATCCTATCTGTCCATTTTATCTTCAGCAATCTCCTCCAAGTCCACATTTCAAAGCTTTCCAAGTATTTGATGTCATTTTTCCTTAGCGTCCATGTTTCTGCCCCATACAATGCTATACTCCATACGTATCAATGTTTTCCTCATTTTCCAGTTCTATTTTTGCCGCTCCTGTCTGTTTGCTGTATAATTCCTTAATGTATTCTTCCCATACCTGTGCTACATCCTTTGTTTCTGAGACTATCTTCCCATCCGTATTCATAATTCCTCTAATGGAATTTGTGGTAAAGGAAATATGAATACGAATTATGAATATATATATATATATATATATATATATATATATAACAACTTACGGAAAAGGAAAGGTAAAATGAATATATCGATGTCAACAAGGTGTTGGGATGAGGAAACCCAGTGAGCACTCACCAATCAGACGACTTCAGGTTGGCGAGGCCCCGGGGATGTCGAAGCGACACACGTAAAATAACACAAAAACACAGAAACATCACAAACGTAAAGCTTTCGGAACTACTCCTTCTTCAGCTACAGAGAGAGAGAGGTTTCCTCATCCCAACACCTTGTTGACATCCATATATATATATATATATATATATATATATATATATATATATATATATATATATATATATATATATATATTTATTTATTTATGCGTGAATTCTGGAGTAAGCATAGGTTGACAATGCTTCGATGTAATGAAGATAGCGTCATCAGGGTCTTCCACACCTAATTGCAGGGGACGGGCACTCGGATTGCAAAACGAGGACTGCCTTTGGATAGGCTTTCCAGAGCAAACAAGAGGCGATGGAGGGGAAGTAGGGGAAATAGGTTTTGCGCCCTTTCAAACGGTTTTGCGTGGTTTCAAGCGATTTCGACTGGTTTCACGTGATTTCGAGCGGTTTCACGTCATTTCGAGCGGTTTCACGTGATTTCGCGCGGTTTCATTTGAAATCAGCCTCGGTGAGCATCTGTGCACGTCTGTGAGCTTCTGTTTAGACTGACTGCCAGTTTTCTTCTTGTGAGATGAAAAGTGCGCTATGGTTTGCATTTCGTGTTGCGGCCCCAATTGTGGGAAGAAGACGGGTACTCGAGTTAGGTAAGTATTTTGGCATATAACTCATTTATTAATATCTAGAAATGCCTGAGTGTGAAATACGCGAGATCGGCAAGAGGATGTGTATTTTTAAATGATAAATCCAGGTTCCCTCGTCCCATTTCCGACTCAAATCGTCGGTTCGATGTTTGGTTGAAGCTGGTTGGGAATCCTAAGCTCCTGTCCATGGACCGAATGGCCATCTATAACACCAGAAGACATTTCCTGACGCATTTCTCTAGGGAGAATTTTA
Organism: Tanypteryx hageni; assembly: GCA_028673005.1. Classification (NCBI taxonomy): domain Eukaryota; kingdom Metazoa; phylum Arthropoda; class Insecta; order Odonata; family Petaluridae; genus Tanypteryx; species Tanypteryx hageni. The sequence continues at coordinate 149,505,091 of CM054116.1, forward strand.
TTGAAGGCACTATGAAACTATGTACTTTTATTATATCAATAATGTTTGTAATGTATTATTTTTGCTTATGATGTCCTTCTAAAGAGGCTATTATGTGATATCCATTCTTGTTTATACTATGCCGACATTGTCCTATATTTGTTTCTACAGATCAATAGGACAATAATGTTGTTATATTTTTTAAATTGATTTGCCTTCATTTTTTTCGCAATGAACGTGCAAAAACATGTTCTTTTTTCTTTAGAAGTGTTCACCAATTCCCACACTTACATTTCATGGGTAAATCGTTTTCAGAAGTGAAAAAAATTGATGGAGGATCATTCCGTCAAATTTATGGAATAATTAAACGTTTTGGTTTACGGAAAATCCGCAGCCTAGGAAAAGCGGCAATCGGGTGGGGGAGGAAGGGGGGGAGGAGAGGGAGCAGGAGGAGGGGAAGAGGAGACGCGACTGCTTACGTAGCTCGTTGCCTGGCAACGTCTTCGACCAATGGGAAGGGTCTCCAAAACAAACTGAGGCGGCGGAGGGGTTACGTTTAGACGGTCCTCGTTTTCTAACATTGAGTGTCACGACCCTGCCTAATTGGCACCTGCGAAAAATTTGAATTGACCAATCGTCTCTCTGTATCCGAAAGAGACATCAGATAACGTAATTCAACATTCTTCGTCGTGTTAACTTATAACAAAATGTCGCAGGAAGTAAAAATCCGGACATTTCAACAATTTTATAAAAATCCGCCCGGACAGATATTTTAGACAAAAAATCCGGACAAATCCGGGTAAAAGAGGACGGATGGTAACCTTAATTAATGTTCCTTTCAGATACTAAGTATGCTCTCAACGGTTCGTACAGCTTTAGAATCTCGTCTAATGCACTGGATAACGGAAGCCAGCGTGTTTTAGGGTGTGAGAGGATTTATTGACATTCGGTGCCAAAATTATTATTGTTATTACACTCTCTGTTCGCACCGCAAACAGAAATTAAGCAATTATTGTTTGACTTTCTTCAGACGGCTCTGTAGGAATATGTTAACCTACTGTTGCTCCAGGTTCCAGTTACCCCATTTTTAACCTTACATTTTATAAATTAGGATTAGCTTCTATATCCCCACTTTGGATCGAGTAGCAAATTTTTATTGATGAGTGTTGCAAGGAGGGAAGGGTATACTGGCACGCATAATGTGGGCACATTAGCTGAGCGGGTTACTATAAGATACAAAATAAAGGCGCTTCTACTATTTTTATAAATTCTACAACTATGGAGAGGTTAATACGGGACATTTCCTATGTCCCGACAGACATTTCCGGGACAACGGGACAAGACGATGAAATACGGGACAGTCCCGTATAATGCGGGAAAGTCCCGCAACCATAACTTATCCGTTTCAAGGCGCGTTTCGCTTACAGAATAAGCGCCTATTTGATTCGGATTGTCCGTCCGTCCGTCCGCATGTTCGCTCTCAGCTTCTACGGAACGGATTTTTATAAAATTTGACATTAAGGACAATACGAAAGTCACAAAAATAAATCACGTAAGCCTATCAGGGGTAACACTTTACTGGTGACAAAAATGAACTTTCCTTTATATCTCGTACATTTTTGGTCAAATTAAAATAGTTTATATATACCCTTGTAGAACTAATAAAGTGGAGTATTTCATTGCCTCTACATTTTCATCATAGGTGTAGCCGTTATCACGGAAATTGAACAAGAATGTCGTAATTCGCTTTTAAAATTCATTCATAGCTACCTAATTGTTGTCAACGTAAATAATCTTATTGGTGTACCGAAGTAAATAAGATCTGCTATAATTACGAAATACATTTAGTTCCGTTCGATTGCATGACAGATTTTGAAAGCGGGTGGATATGTATTATCTACGGCGAAGAAAAAAACGAAAAACGTAAATGTTACAACTACTGAACTCAAGTGAGGTACCTTTTAAATAATTTTCGATTGTTTGGTTCATTGAAACTGATTAGAAAATGAATCGGTAAATAAAAATTTAATATTTCCCTGGAATCGCTTCTGATATATCGTTTTGAAGCATTTAGTCATTAAAATTACGTAATATATTTATTGATGCACCAACTAAGGAGGAAGGGGGGAGAGATTATTAATAGACAGGGATACAATCGGGTGGTGGTGTTTTGCTGTTTTATAGCGTGTTTGGTTGAATTATATCGTTTAGCTTCAAATCGCACGAACGCGCCTATTCGCGATACACTGAACACTGTCCTACTTGTTTTATATTTGCTTTAATTTTCGATAAATGCAAACAATTTTGGAATAAATGTTGTAGGAAATTTAATTTCCTACAACATTTGTTTGTAACATTTTCCAATATAATGCATTGCTTAAGAGATATCTTCAAAACTTGATATTTTACCTGCCACCGCCACGCCACCTGCCGGCGACTATTGTAAACATTTTACGCTTAGTTACGTCTTAGCAACTCTTCTTTTTAGGCTGGTTTCCAAAGGAAACATAGCATTATGAAATCGTCCTGTCTCCGTGTGTGTGTGTGCCCCATACCAACGACTTTTGAACCGATTTTCATGAAATTTGGTATGAGACTCCTGCTGCCAGGGCGAAGATTGAAGACCCGGGTTCGATTCTAGGAACGTTTTTTTCCTATTCGTTTTACGTAGGAAATCTCAAATCCATCGTGCAGAGATGTTTTCTTCAATACGTTAAAATATCTTAAAATTGTGATATCGGAGCGAGGTTTGTTCTGTTCTAAAGGTCAAAGAATATAGATTATAATTCTTATCGCAGAATTTGGTAGTTGATAGTATTTTCTTGAAATTTCCAACAAAACAGCGTTTTTTCGTTTTAAATCGCATTTTATCGGATTGTTGCCACGGAGACGATTATTACTGAACTCGTCTTGAGCATAGACGAGTGAACAAATGAGTTCTATTCTTTTCCGCTCGACTACTCTTCAGCAAGGGACAGTTGATACAGACATATTAGCGTATAAACAGTAACATTAAATAAATTAGTATATTTAAAAAATATACGTGCAAAATATGTCAGAAAGAGATTCCGACATTCATTTTAGTATTTTAAACTCGATAACGCGCTATTAATATTTGTTTTCCAATCTTTCTCTATCATTGATAAACTACGAACTACAAGTAGTATTTACGGTACGAGAATTCCTTGGATTCACTAACACATACTGAAACATTTCCTCTCAATATAAGTAATCAATTCGGGACTTTGGGAAACCAGACTGCGTTAGTCCTCGTTTGGACTTCTTGTTATTTTCTTAACTGTCGGAGCTTCGTGGTTATATCCAACGTCAGAAGGCTACGGTTCGACTTCATTTCTCTTCTTTCTTAAGTCTTTCGATTTTTCTCGCTGTTCATTAAAATATTTATTATCATTAAACCTATTTGGAATATTTAGAAATATTACAGGAATGGAGAAATTCATGTGATTGCCCGTCCGCATGATACATTTGGGAACCGCTGGACGTACTTTGATAAAATTTTGTATTGAGGAAGTTGTTCTAAAATTGACGGATAGATTCCAATTTCTCTTAAAATCGGACAATAATTACTGCGACTTTACATGGAGACCTGCGTGTAGTTTACAATGCTCCTCTGTGTCAACTCGGAAACCGCAGGACGTATTTCGATGAAATTTGGTATTGGAGAGTGTTGGTCAAATTTGCCGAGAGATAATAATTTTGGTTAAATCGGAAGACAATTACGAAAACTTTACATTAAGGCCTACATGGAGTTTAAAACGCATCTCTGTTCCAATTTGGGAACCACATGAGGTATTTTCACGAAATTTGGTATTGGGGAGTTCGACTGAAATTTGCAGACCGATTTAAATTTTGGTTTAAATAGGACAAAAATAATTACCACTGCTTTACACGAAGACCTACATGTAGTTTAACTCGGGAACCGCTTTACGTATTTTGAAGAAATTCGGTATTAGGGGGCTTTACCAAAACTGGTCGAACTATTCCAGTTTTGGTTAAAATCAGACAATAATTACGATAACTTTACATGAAGACCTACATGGAGTTTACAACGTCCCTGCTTCAAACTGGAAACCGCAGGACGTTTTTGACGGCATTTGGTATAGGGCAGTTTTACTAAAATTTGTCGGTGTCAAAGGACGCATTTGGAAACTCTGTGTACTCCGACACGTAGTAAACATTTCCATACTTGTTAAATATTGTTGAGAATATGATAAAGTCTTATTTTTTCAATCGACAGATATGTACAAACAAATTGAAAAGAGCGATAAAAGAATTTGAGCAAAGGAGAAACATTGCCCACTGCGAACCTTCCAAGCTACCACGAGCCACTAAACCGCTTACTTTTAACGAAATTGAATAATCGATTAAAGCAAATTTATTAAAAATGCATATTTTATCGATAACGCGCACTCAAAAATTGCTTCGAAGTGCCTAAAAAAACCTTGTATAACGAGCGCGTTATCATCGACACTTTAGGGTAATTACCGTTTCAAATGACGCGGAAATACGCAAAAGCGATAAAAGTCCGTTTGTAGTGGGGGTTTAGTTGGTAAAATTTCTTTGTATATTTTTTGGGCTTCATATTTCATAAATATTAATGTAAAAATTATTATTAAATAAATATTATAAACATTATATTTTGGTATACTGACATCCCTTTTTCCCTAATCGACCAAATTAGTTACTCTGACCAAGTGAATTACATATAAACTAGGAAGATACGAGTTGAAATTGAACGGGATATTTTTTATGAAACTTCGCGAAGACGCGAAGATATTACCCAAATCAATGGTACCCAAATACACGAAACAGGCCACAACGCCAATCACTAAGAATACGTCAAATTCCCGCATTAAAAACTTCATCTGGTGATCAATTCGACGCGTATTCAAAAATCGATGGCAGGAAAACAAGCGTTCGTTCTTTTAGGCGTTCGTTGTTTCAAGTATAAAACTCCTATGACGATTCTAAGTGATTTTAATATATTAATAAAAGTATTACTTCTCGCATATAACGCAGCGAATGTAGTTTACATTGATTCCTATGAAATGTATTTCCCTCTCCTTCATACTTTCACACATAAGGAATGAACTGACAATAGGTATTTATCAGACTTATGATCAATACTCAATCAAACCTATTTAACTGTTATCCTGTAACCAAGAGAATCAGACGCGGTTTAAATAGAGATGAGTATAGAATATTTGGGCCCAGCACGAATCCTACGTGTTATTACACGTATTCCTATTGGAAAATAGAGTTTCGCTCAACGCGGTACTTTTAGGGAACGCATCGATCCGCGTTAACCGAGGACCAGCTGTATCTGAGTACGGGTGGGATATGAAGACGCCGACTGTCTACGCTAACTGCAAACGACGACACCGATCCACCTAGCGGGGCTTTACTGCAACTCAAAGGTAAACAATTTCGTTAAAAAATCGGTAAAATTCACATTGCAAAAACAGGTGTCACTCTTTCCTGTCTGGAAGGAACTCTTGCGAAAACAACGAAACTGCGAAAGATGTCCTCTGCACGTAAATTGTATTTATATATTGATTACCTTATATATGTGAAAATCAGACTTGATAAATATTTCTATAGCATAATTGCAAGTGTCTACTACGTATTATATGAGAAATTAACACAGGAAATTTGAGTCGCAGCCTCCGATGGACCAATTAATTCCCTTCTCCGCGTATTAACCCACATATGTCGACAGATAGGAGGGCAATTGTTATCGGAGACTATAATCCCCTCCTTCCCCTTTCAGATAAGCCTTCCCCTACCTCCCCCCTCCACCTTCCAACGCGCTATTGCTCGTCTCACGAAGTCCGGTCAGTACAGGCTCTTATGGGAGATCTTCCCTCTCTCTCTTTCCCGTGTATTCTTCCTCATACATCTATCTCTCTCTAAAGCTAGCCTCGCCGCAGCCCCTCTCAATTCGTCGATCCGAGTATTAAGATTAAAAATCACATTAAAATACTAAATATTGCTCTGTTTTCGTTCTTTTTAAGATTATTTTTTTATTTCGCAAAGAAAATATATTGTTTTATCGTACTAAACAATAATCACAATTTTAAACTGAAAGGAAATCACTCAAAGCTCGTAAAAACAAAATAATCTTCGCTGTTTCGGCAGTGAAAAATTCCAAAATACTAAAACTGCGATATCTCTTCCCCTTTATGTCCAATGTCAACCAAATTTTTCGTGTTACTTGTCATATGGTTCTAATGGCAGAAAGTTGTTTTATAAGTGATATATGTTTCAATTTTACCCTTTTAAAATTTAAAAATCATCGCCATCACTCGAAAATTTCGAAATATGACACGATATTTTCAGTCTCGGGCTAACTTACGTTCTATGATATTAAGATGGTACAACGAGCAAATGAAATGATAAGCGATGTTGAAATATTTATTCTGTTTTTATTTTGAGACGATATGTTGTGCGGTTCGCCTGTAAATGGCTGTCAATATATAGCATTATATTTAACTTGTACTGGCATGAGAATTTATCAACAAAATTTAGACCGCGGCGCGTCGACGGTTGAATAACCCAATACAGCGAGATATCTTGGAGGGGTAGGTGAGGTGATTATGATATACATTTCCAAACTTGTCATGTAATTTTTAATTATGCCTGTAATTTTTGTTTACCTCCTCTCTTTACGTTTATCATGATTGCTGCTTATACAAATTTGTGATCTTCAAGCATATTTCGTTGTTTTTCCAAAAATCGTATTTTATAATATTTGTTTTTTAGTACGTCAATTTTGTTTGCATCTTAGAACGTATTAGTATGTTCTTTATCATATACAAAAAGCCCTAATGATTATATGGTATTATAAATTTTAAATATTTTTTTAGTTAATAATAACCATTAAATTAAATCAAACTCTCTTTCAACCCAACCCCATGTACATATGTAAACGTATCTTTGATGACTATTCTACTAAAATATTTCTTCACCACTTCTCACATGAATCTTGGGATGATGTTCATAACGCAAGTGATGTCGATTCTAAATTTAATGCTTTCATGCAAATATTTACTCTCTGCTTTAATGCAGCCTTTCCTGTCAGAAAAGCCAAACAAAATGTAACAATGCTTAAAAGAAAGTTATACTCTCCTCATCTCATTATCAGGTCCCAATATGTTTGTGATTCATATTTTCAATATAAATTTGTTGACTCTAATCTTCATGGCGCATACTTATATGCCCTAAAGGACTTTAGAATACACTTATTAGCCGAGAGAAAAGCTGCAAATGTTAACTACATAAATAAATCCAAAAATATGATTAAAGCATCATGGAACATTATCAAACTAAATTCCAATGCTGCAATCAACAATCTAAGTCCTTCTTACATCGAATTCAATGGGATATCAGTTATTGACCCAATGGATATAGCTATGAATTTCAACAATCAATTTTGCAATATTAATACTAATGCAGCATCTTCTCCTGAATATCCCTCCAGTAATACCAGCTCGGTTTTCACACCTTCTGTTTTTCTTCACCCCACCCTATGAAATAATAGGTATCATCAAATCTTTTGAAAATTCCTTTTCTTGTGGTATAGATGATATTCCTATGATTGTTGTTAAGGAAAGCTCTTTTATCATTGCACCTATCTTATCTGACATAATCAACCTATCCTTCAGCTCTGGCCAGTTCCCTACTAATTTAAAATTTTCTCGTGCGTCTCCAATACTAAAAATAGGTTCACCCTCTGACTCAGAGAACTATAGACCCATCTCTATTTTATCCATATTTTCCAAAATATTTGAAAAATTATTTTTCAATCGCATACTGCTTTTCCTCAATTCCTTCAATTTGTTAACTCCTAATTAACATGGATTCAGGAAAGAGAAGTCTACATCTACTGCTGCCTTCAAACTTATCAACAGAATACACCAAGCTCTCAATAACAACAAGCATACTTTAGGTATATTTTATGACCTCAGTGAAGCTCTTGACAGAATTGACCACATAATGCTTTCGGTGAAACTTGGCAACTTGGGCATCAGAGGCAAGCCCCTAAATTGGATTATTTCTTTACTAAGTAATCGTCATCAGATTGTGAAGTTTCCCAAAGAGCTAGAAATGGCTCTACCACTGCCTTTTCTACACCTCTAAAAGTTAACATCGGTGTCCCCCAGGGATCAATTCTTTGACCCTTACTATTCATAATTTTCATGAATGACCTTCCTAACAAATTTACAGAATGCTCTCCGACCTTGTATGCTGATGATACATCCTGCCTGGTAAACGCTGATAGTTCCCCACTTCTGACAGATTTTGCTAGTAGATCAGTCAACCAAATGTTGCAATGGTGATATCTAAACAATCTTGACATAAATATCAATAAAACCTCTTACCTGCTATTTCACAAAAAAAACTATCCCACCCTGTAGCCCCCTTCTTAAAATGAGCAGTAAAAGCATCTCTAGAAACACGTCAACTAATTTTCTTGGGCTACTTATTAATGAAGAGTTGGATTGGCTAGATCACATTAATGGAGTTGCTAAAAAAGTTGCCACTGGTGTTTTTATAAGAAAGTTGGCCCCAATACTTCCTATTGAAAGCTTACTATCTCTCTACTATGCTAAAGTGCATTCTTTGTTAAGCTATGGAATACCATTTTGGGGTAATTGCAGACTGGCTAGTAAAGTCTTTTCTTTACAGAAACAAGCTGTCAAAGCTTTATGTTGAGTGTCTTACCGCACACACGGTAAACGCTGGTTTTCATCTCTCAATATCTTAACTTTACTATCCATTTACATTTTGAGCTGTGCAACTTTTGTTAGATCTAATCATCAAATTTTTCCCACAAATGCAGAATATCATAGCCATTTCACTAGTTCATTATTTGACATTCATATTAATGATTACAATAATGTACTTTGTCACCATTCAGCCTCTGTAATTTATTACAAATTACCTGGGGACATAAAATCAGTTTCATCCCACAAATTGTACAAAAGTAACGTAAAGAAGTTCCTTCTGAAGAAAACTTATTATAATGTTTGTGAATACCTTGATGATTGTGTGTGAAATTTTTTCCTTTTATTTGATCTTTTTTGATGTATGTTATCAATCTTGCATCTTGCTTTGTATTTTTTTCTTTTTTCTTTTTCTTCCCCCTCTCCCCCTCCTATCTTTTTTGTAATATTTAGTGACGAAACCACGCAAATTTATTTGCCAACGGTGAAATAAATTACATTATTATTATTATTATAGTTTTACAGTGATGTATGAGCGACGCGTCGAGAAGGTCGGATAACCTTTGATAGTGAGAAATCTAAGACGGGTAGGTAACAGTCTTACATATCATCACATGTAGATTATAATGCTTCGCGTGAGCTGTTAGTGGCTATTACCTGGATTTCGTAGATTTTTCATAGTCGTAGATTGTGTGTTTTACCGTTACTTGACTGACGTCGGTAGGGTATCCGAAATCTCCGTTGATTTTTTTGTTATTTCATCACAACTCATTGGCAATAATTTTAGTAAACGTGAGATGTTATATTTAAGTATCTGTAAAAACTTTATTTCGCTAATGTTGTTTTTATTATCAGAAAAAAATATATTCTTGTCAAGGTGCCTTACGCGCGAGATTTTTGTAGTTTTAGATAACTCGATGTTACGAAAAAACTGCGGAGGGTAGGTGTTTAATATTTATATCATTATACGTTAATTATAAGGTGTTATTGTCTTTGAGAAAGAAAATAACCTACCCTACGTAGTTCTCTTGTAATCCTTCACTAAGCCCGTCCTAGAGCGTACATTTCAGTAGGTAGCGTATGCGAAATGTTTTTTAAATACGCTATGCTAAGTTTTAGGTCACTGAAAAAGTATTTGTCTATCAATTTTATTAATCTTGATCTCTTGCCTATCTTAGTTTTTTCGTTTGCGATTATTAACTACGATGGGTGAACTAGATATGGCGCTAGGCCGTAATTGACAACGAAATAATGGATATATGTAATTTGTATGTTATAAAATTATACATCAGAATACGTATAATTCCATGCTTAATAACACCTATGATTTCTGGCTTTCTACTCTCTTCCATTTCTTCACAAACAATAACTAAAGTTTATTGCGTAATTTGATAGTTTGTGCTAGCTCTTCGGATATGTTATAATCAAAACAAATTGACACCTGTACGGCTTTAGTGGTGCACACAAATTTATTTATGAATATCTGCTGTGTAATTCCTGTTATTGCTGATATCCAACACTGCTTGTTTTTCTCGTATTCAGTGCCTTTGAAGTTGGTCATACCGAATATCGATATATCTAATATGGCATATCGACATTGAGTAATAGAATACGTAGAGACCGACAACCGGCTGCGTAGTGGAGTGAAAGTTGCTCCAACATCTGTCAGCGCTCAAGTCATGTGACTGCTGGCAAAAGAACGTGCCAGTACATTGAGAGCGCTACGTTTTTGCGGCTTTTGAAAGTAATAGTCATGTTTAATTGAATCTCTAGTTGCATTTTCTTATGATCATTAACAAATATAATCATATATCTATTTTTAAATATAATGTTGTAGCGATGTAGTTCGTCGTAAGGTCGCCTCATCATGCGGTATCCGCCAAGCACGACACGTGTATTTTTCATTTACATTTAAAAATTATGTACATTGATCGTACGAATTCTGGGCTTGAACCGTAGTAGGTCTAAAGGAATATAAAATAATTTTCCTACCGTCGATTTTTTAATACGTGACGATTTGGGTAACAAATTCGTTTTGAGCGAGAAAATTTGACGGTTTTTTAGGTGAAAATATGTTGTCGTCCAGGGTAAGCCCAGTCAAAAGCAAAAAGACCACAATTTTCAAGTGATTTATTTTATGGAACTTTTAAAATGAATCGGTCTTTATTAAGCAAAAATCCCTTTCTGCTTTAATTTTATTTTTTAACTAAGTTAGACGTAATCTAATATTATTTTTGAGTCTTATAATTTTAAATGTTTCCAATTGTAGAGGAATTTTAGTGATTCTATCACATAGACAACATTTTTCCATCATTAAGAGCAATCACGTTATCACTATCTCCATGAGATCAATAACAAGAAAAAAACTTTTGGTTTGTCTTGAATTCATGCTGATTTTAATAAAATTTAAAATACAAATGAATAATATGCTACAGTCATTCCCATGATTATTGAAGTGATGATAAAGTTCTGGAATCGAATGCAGACCATTATCATGCCTGGTGATTATTCGAATCTCCTTTTGGCATCACGCTGACAGAACACAAAGAATGGTTAACAGAATAACTGCTTTTCAGTTATTTGTGTTATACAAACAGTAACCTAGAACAATTTTACACTTAGTGTATAGGATGCAGCATACATTGCCACTTTATTAGAAAATGACCAATATTACATTGTGATAGAAATTTTTATTTTTTTTTAATAGCCAAAGCCTAATACAAAAGTGTACAAATAATAATAATTTATTGGTCCAAAGATCAAAGTACATCAATGTAGGACAAGTCAGAACAAAGAAGACAGTGCATAGTAAAAAAATTTCTTTTTTATTTTATTTTAAATATCACCATTTTTTACATTAGATGACAAATCGTAATAGTAAAATGAAATACATAAAAGAAAAAATAATAGCTATATAATTACTGTTGTTAAAAAGATAGACAATAATAAAGATAGACGCTTTCCTTGCTTTCTGGGGTGATACCATATCTTCCTCAGAGAAATCCCCAATGTACCTTGAAAAAATATTAACCTCATTCTAAAAGACCATCATTGATTTATAAGCTACATTTGAAAGAACGGGAAGAGGATGAAATTGGTACTTACCGGTACATTTTTCGCTTTCCATTGGGCGTTGTTAAGGTGGTACTTATATTAGAAATGCCTATTTGTGAGGTCGTGGGCATAACACTAACAGGTACTGTGATATCTTCCCGGTCTGCACCAGCTGAGGAAGTAAATATGTAGGAAAGATAAATTAATTTCAAATATGTAAACACATAGTTAATGGAACACAAGTAATGAAGCATCTTACCATGAAGTAGAAGGACTTACGTCGATACTCGATGTCCTTTAGGGAGCTTTCGTTTCAGTTGCTTAGGAAGAAGATGTTTGGGAAAATCGAAAATTGTTGGCACAGCATCTGTTTTTAACCAAGTACCACCAAATTTCTCTCGGTCAAAACAATCTTCTGTAAAGTATTTGGAACACAGTCTAGATCTTACTGTTGGTACAAAGTTTTATCGTCTCAAATTCACAGTCCACACTTTCCTCCTACATTCATCTTTAGGAAAGCTACAATAAAAATCAACATCAACGATATGGTTAACTATTATTGAAGATAAATATGTTCCCGTTTTTAAAAGGATAACTTCTGCGTCGGAGATTAGAGCTTTATTACTATGCCCTTTGAGCAAAATTTTACCAACACAGAATTATCTACTTCCATACCATGGGGATGTGTTCCCTGTATAATTTATCGAATTAAAGAATACGATTTTATTTAGATGTATAGCTACTAAAAATCAAATTACAAATATAAACCTCACCTAAACAATAATATAAAAGCCAACAATAAGCAACAATAATTTCTTCCTTGATAAAGGCAAGTTACATAAATATATTTACATTTTAACAGTCCTTAAGTTATTCCGGTAACATATTGAAATCCATAAAGCCACTACTAAATAAACTTTCTAATTATTTGCCTCCAAGTTATTAAAATGTTTTTAATTTCTTTATGCATAACAAATTCATTCAAGTAAGCTCGTAACATTTCTCAACGACACACAGCAGTATTACGTGCCTATGGAATGTTAGCAGCCCTCCTTTAACAAATCTTTCTTTGCAGTTGTATGCACAACACGAAACAACCATTGTGATTGTGATTAAATAATCAAATACACAAAAATTTGCTTAATAAAATAACCACGCCAGCATACGCACATACGTACAAGCGAAACGCTACAGAAGATTGCCAAGCGCCACGTGATCACCGGCTTCCAATATTGGAGCACATGCGCAGTAGACCATTCTCTCTATATATTATTATTCTATGCATACTGTTTATAATTTCACAATGTCCGCGAAGTTATATACGATATATATAGCACAAATACGAGGCATCTAATGTTTTTTTCCAACCTTACGGAAATTAACTAAAAAACGTAAAACTTTCCGAGTGTAGTTGTATGGAAAAGGCGCTGTGGCTGACAGAACATAAATGTATAGCGTATAAAGGGATTGTATTGTGCAAGTGACATTTTATAAATTTTGGGAAATATAGGCGATTCGAAGACGTAAAGGACATCTGGTAATTTAAAATATATCGTAATCAATTATTTAACGGGCATATTATGATGAAGATGCGTAGGAAAAAAAATGTCACTTGTATCCTTATTCATCGTCAATCAAGGGCTGGAAAAGGAAAAGAATATTAAGAAACTAAGTAGTGTTGAATATTCGTAATGTAAGGTAATACCCAATTGTCTTTTCTTAATCTGTGTATGTGCGTCACTATTGCGTTCTAGTTGTTAAACATTTCTAGTTTTACTATCCAATGAGTTATCACCAATATCGGTTGTTTTTTTAGGTAGTTATTATTTTTGAAGGAATGGAAGAGGATATGCAATTAGCCGTAATAGCTGTAATTAACCATAGATTTCTACGTAATTTGATATGTAATTGTAAAACCTATCAGGTTTACAATATCCAATGTTTTGGTGTAATCATCAGGTCAGCGAAAAATTGAGGCATGTCATCGTAGTTAATGTTCATGTTCGTAAACGTAAACGAAAGGTAAGAGATCAAAGTTAAAAACAGTACTTATTAATTAATTTAGTAGAGTTTTGGTATACTTTTTAAATATCCGAAACTTACCATACATTATTTTAAAAATATTTTTGATACGCTACCTGCTGAACTATACGGTCGACGAGATGTAGGTAATATGCTGTCGCTGTGAATATAGAGCATTATATTTAATTTGTGCTGGCATGAGAATTTATCAACAACCCCCGCAGTTTTTCTGTTACGTCGAATTATCTAAAACTGCGGAAATCGCGCGAGGCAGGCACCTTGATTATTAAATTTTTTCTGAAAATAATAACAACATTAGCGCAGTGATTTTTGCTGAGGTATTTGAATATAACATAATACGTTTATTGATATGGTGTTTTGGCAAGGACCTGTGACAAAAAAATGAAATTTAACGTAGATGTCGATTGCGCTACTGACGACACTCGAGCATCGACAAAACAATCTGCAACGACGTTCTTCAATTATTATAGGATTGACAAGTGGATAAATATAAGCAAAAACCAGGGATTAAAAAAACCTTTGCTATAGATTACTCAATCGCAATTGGTCGATAATTTTTAAAATCTGACATCCCAGGTTTGAACACAGGCACCACATGACCCAATATGGTAATTTAATGCGTCTCAAAATAAGTGAAAGAATACCATCAGGGCCAGAAACATTGCTTACTAATCAGAAAACGAATTTGCTATGGTATCAGGTTTATCGGCATTTGTATTCATATTTATTTATTCATTCAAAGTTTTTCATTTCACAAACAAAGATCATCTACCATCAGTAAAACGAACAGCAATAATGCCCAGAAATAAAAAACAATCCAAAAGTGTCCACAGCAGACCCTAATTTTAATCCCCAAACTTATCTCTCCCATCCCGTGCCTTTCAGTTCAAGAAATGAAACACACAATCACAATTGACTAGGGAACAAATTTAAAATCTTGCACTTAAATGTACATTGTCTAAAGAATAAAATCAATCAATTAGAAGTACAAGGACTTCAACAAGACATTCTGTTCTTGTCAAAACTTGGGCTAAGAGATAATGAGATAAGAGCTGTTTGTCCACAAGGCTGTAGACCAGTTTCACCATATTCGAGAAACTAAAAAATTGTGTTATTATTTATGTCAAGTCCAACGTCATGTAGAATCGATACCAGTTATATCCACAGAAAGAGACTGAATGTTTTGCTGTGAAGTGCCAAATACAAAACCTTCAATTTCTTTATGTTTATTTGTAGGTCACCAAATGGAGACTTAAAATCCTTTTTATCTAACCTTGATAAAACATCAGCTTCATATAAATCCTCTAAATGTAACATTATCATCTATGGTGATTTTAATATTAACTTCAATGTTGAGAATCACCAAAAATAATTATTTTTAGATTTAACATCCTCTTTTAACTTGTCCTCTACCATCTCTAGTCCCACAAGAATAAATTCTAAATCATCTACCACCATTGATAATATTTTCATTCCCAATTCCTTATTTCAATATAGTAGCACCGTGCTAAATCTTCCTCTGAAGACTTTTCATGTATCAAAAAAGATCTCTTATGCTCATCTTTAACATAAATTAATGAACCTTCTCAAGGAATATTTTTATGAAAATCAAAGTAACACTTCCATGCATCTTTATTTATGAATCAGTAATGTTTGTTAACCCTCAGTCTACTAAGGGTGGTAACAAGATTACCCCAGGTGCTTATTTTTTTATATTTTCCTTAAAAACATTTGCTGATTTTTATCCTCCTATGTAACTGTTTTTTAATGTATGAAGAGCATAATTATGTAAAAAACAAGGTATCTAACTATTTCTGAGAAATATCGGAAATTGTTTTGAGGTAACCGAGTTACCCCTCTAGCTATTATTCAGAACAGTATTCCTCATTGAAGAAAATAAAAAAATTCGGCTTAAAGAGCCTGCAATAGCATTAATATACTTGTTTGCCTTTTTATAAGCCTATAGTTATCTTCTAAATGTTGTACTTTCTACTATAGGTGAATGGCAGTTGTTAAATCTACAGAATTCTTATCATATGGAAACAACAGAAAAATAGTCAGTAGTAATTTAGAATGTCTTACATTTGTTATAATAGATATGCAAGAAGCACATACGACTGTCTCCTCGGAGGGATTCGAACCCGCAACCCTGGCATTGGAAGCTAGGCATGCTAACCACCCCTCTGCCAAGGCCGGCATTATTCCGCGATCTTGACATTTATTTGATTAAATGTTTTTCTTTATGGAAATTGAAATTGATGTAATGAAGTCCTCTGGTCCATGTCCCTCTTCATATATCTTATGATATAATTTACAAAATCTCTGAAGGAGTTATGGCTACAATAATCCAAGAGGTTGATTAGCCAGAAATTCCATACAAACAAACAAAAACTCTCTTTCCCCCTTTTCCTAACTACTTCAACATTTTCATGGAAAGTCATTAATACCTACTTCTTTCTTCAACATCAAATCCTGAAGAGCCTTTTCAATCTCACTAATCAATATTAGCAGTCCAACACTGTCGCTGTCTACATCTTTCTCCCTCTCTATCTCGGTAGATTCTGACTTCAAATCTTCAGCGTATAACTCCTCGATATACTATTTCCATCTATTCCTCACATCCTCAGGCTCGAATGAGTTTTCCATTTCGTCTTTAATTGTAGCCAGCATATTTCCTTTCACTTTTCCATACCATAAGTCTGTTCTGCCTTGTCTCTGCAGTTTTTCCATGTCCTCACATTGTCCTTTACAGCACAACTCTCTCGCTTTAGTAATTTCTCTCTTTATCTTATTCTTTTACTCTCTATACATTCATCTTCCATATTCTGCGTTAATTTGCTTCCACCTCCTCTTTTCCATTATTTAATCATCTCCTCTGTTAACCAGAGCTTCCCTATTTTCTTATGTTACTTTGTCTGTACTTTTGTGCTTTCTATGATACATTTTCATATTCCCTCAGTTGTCTTCAGCCATTGTTTGCCTACCTGCATTTTCTAAAGCCTCTTAATAATCATTCCTCTTTATTTACTCATCTCAGTATTGGATTCACCTTTACTATATATATATATATATATATATATATATATATATATATATATATATATATATATATATATATAAATTTTCTCTATGAAAAATACAATTCAGTGTAATGTAATTATATTTTAAGTAGAGAAAAACAATTCTTGAAACAATGTGAATTACTAATTACAAAAATAAAATATAAATCAAATTCAAACAACATATAGTAGGTATAATAACCACATGAAGGTTAATAAAAATTATGAATGCCTTCTCTTAAACTTATCTTAAGAAAAATTGTCAACCATTATCAGTGCAGGCCCTCAATAAGTAGGATGCTGTTTCCTGTTTGGAGCCCCAAGATTAATATTAATTATCAGTAAAATTCATTATTCGCTACAAGTTTTAATGAAAAGTAAGAGTACATAAAATAATGGATTGCATAAGTATAAGAAAAGTGATTTTTGGGTGGTTGTTTTAAGAAAATTAACATCAAAATATACTCTCAGAGTTCTTTTCATTTTTAAAATGTACAGAGTGAGTGTCACATCAATTTATTCCATTTTTAGATGTTCTTTGCAAAAAGTAGGAAATGGCTGCTTTTTAAGTCAGGTCATGTCCATCCACATTTCCTTTCCAAAACTATTGGGTTTGTTTTCATGAAATTACGTAATAACAGCAAGCGATGAATTTTGCAATATAAAGATTGTTGCCTTTTAATTAACTATTTTTAACTAAAAATTATTTTATAAACTATACTAGCTTCATGGCAGCTGCTGGAGGCTCTGATATAGTTCATACACTGCACACCCTATAAGGCTGGCCCTGATTATTGGATGGGCATCTTTACTACTTCATTTTCAAGTAAATCCAAGCAATTAAACCGTCTAACATAGCAATCATATAAATCAAAATAGGTTTAAATGATAATAGGTACGTGCTTAAGAGACAAGAATGAAGTTGCACAATACTGGAGAAACAGAATAACAAACTTGCATGTTCTCACTAAACTGTTGTCCATATTTTGCACATGTACAATAAGCGAGGCAACAAGTAGCAATCCATTCCAGTGAAAACAAAGTATCGCAGCACAAAAAGTGAATTTTTCTTCATTAATTTTAAATTGACAATTTAAAGTTTGATATTGTACACGAAAAACATTTTTTCCGAGCCCCTGGTATGCGCCAAGTGCGACTACCCTTAAATTGCCAAAGCAGTTTTTATGCTCGAGTAGTTAAGAATAGATATGAAATAATCGCTCGAAAAAATAAGAATATCTTCATCTCGTTGAGATGCATATGTCCTCTTTCTCTCACTATAACTTAGAAATCTTAAGGCAGCTTACATTTTTGGGAATACATATCACTTATCTAATGAAAAATATGAATCTGCTATAGAAAATTTATTTGTTAAAAAATACATGTATCTAGTAGTAGCAATTAACATTGAGGAACACTTCATGCTTTAATAATGTTTAATGTTACTAGAAAGAAACACAAGTACACCATGATGCTGAGACAATCGGTCGCAATAATGGAATGCTCATCAGGAAGAAGTCATGGAACTCTGAATAAGATTGATTTTTTCAGGCTTTCTCCAATGATGCAGGTTGGAGGAAGAACAGCTGAAACTTCCCCTAGTTGAGCTACATCGCTGATGGACATTCCTTTTCCTCGAAATGCTCGTAATATGACCTGGGAATTATTTAAAAAATGCAAGATTACAAACAATACAGGGCAACTATGAAGAAATGTGATAATACCAAGGAGATCACTAGAATGACAATCTCCAGTTTAGAATAATCTTCGACTTGCTTTTCTCCAGCAAAAATATCAGTCCAAAATTTTGTAAACCCCATAAATACATATATTATGGAAAACGCGACAACAAAACAATTGCATTCTCTGATGAACAAGCGATGAAGGAAGGCTGATCGATTAAGTAAAATAAAGTTGGCTAATAAAATACCGACGTTTAAAAGCCGTGCAATTATTTAGTTTAAATGAATGTATAACATTTCGTGTAATACAGGTAAAATATATAAATTCTGTAAGTAATGATAGGTACCCACTGCTTTAACCAGGTATTAAATTTGGAAGAATTTCAGATACCTGTTACACCCTCTCGCCACTCTGAGGCAGCAGTTAGGATTTGAGAGGGAACATGCAGTTATGTTTCATGCCATGCGATTTAAATTATTATCAAACTTTATGCTACCTTGTAATATTGTCATTTACTCTCAAGAGTATCACAGAAATTCTTCATACTACAACCTACACATGAAAATTTCATCATTATTTTGTTAATTAGTTAATCTGGGGGCAAAAACATCATACCTGATATTGCTGATATCCAACACTGCTTGTTTTTCTCGTATTCAGTTCATTTCTCTGCAGTTGATTGATGATGAATGACCATGATCGAGATTACAAATCGGATTAATTCGGTCTCTTCGTTTTAGAATGCAAAGATATATTGTTTATTATGAGAGTTTATAGAGGGGAGTAAAGGTCAAACAAGATTTCGGGCGAACCCGCCATTTTGATTGACGTCACAAAACAAATTACTGCGGCAATGTTGCCAAATTTATTTCGATATAACGAATATGCGACGTTGCCACGCTACAGAGTCGCCATCTGTTGGAGCGAATATGAATTATTGCAGAGTCACCATCTGTTGGCGCGAATATGAATTGTTTTAAATTTCTTCGAAATTTTTTAAAGTTTTCGTTTTTTGTTCGTCATTCGTTTTATCGATACCAACTTTTTAATCTTTTTAAGAAAACATTTTATACTTGCATTTTAGTTTGATAAGTTTTTTATTATTTTCATATTAAAATCATTATAATCCAAACAATTCAAATGATCTTTGATTATCTTTACAAAACCACTAATATATTCTTTAGAATCATCGCAATCATAAAATTGATAAACCATTTCAGAAGAGATTTAAATAATAAATTCTTTTTTTCACCTCTTAGACAACAAATTCTTATGATGTCTTGCGAATTCTCAGTGCAGCAAGGGTATACGTCACATTCACCGGCACATAGTAGTTTTCTATGGCACCCTTCATAAAGGTCCATTCCTTCAAAATTGCAATGTCCACACCCCTCAGCTTTCTTGATTCCGATACTCGCTCCACAGGCGCACTTCGAATATTCAAATTTATCGCGTTCTATATGTTCTTGAAAAAACATATCTTGTGCATCACAGTTTTACGCGAACCACACTCCCACTTCGGGTAAGAACCGATAATCACATCGCACTTACTGCAACTCATCATAGTTGTCTGATTGACTGAATTAGAACTCCATGCTAAACAATAACAACATAATAATAATAAAATAATTCGATCCGTGGAGCTTTATCCAATAAAAAATAAAAATTTTAATGGAGAAAATTTAGTGCAGCATCAGTTTTTTCGGAAAACCCTGAATATTTTAGGAAATTAGTAAAATAGGTGTTAGTAAAATAATCAACTTAAAGCGTGATTAAGGAATCTATGTATCAAATGTATTTTTAACCATCTACCTATAGCAGTTATTCTGCAGTCGTATTAGGGCTTTAAAAAAAATTGAGTCCGGCTGACGGCGAACAATAGAAACCTCGCAAAAATATTTCATCGAGTTGGCAGGTAACTTAAAACGATGCCAAAACCAATAGACGGTTACAGAATATAAAAACAAACTTAAAATTATAGTCTCAATAGAGGATGAAAAAATTACGAGTGGTCCTGTCGAGTTATGTAGTAATTTAATTTTTACAACGCCGGCGCGGGAGATTTAAAAAAAAATACCTCATGAAAACTCATATGCCGTAAGAACCACGGTGGGTAGGCGTTAGAAAAAAGCATTAATTTACGCATAATTTAATACTCTATATAAAACTACTATTTGCAGACACCTACCCCCGTGGTTTTTCTCAATTGGTCTTTAACCGTTTTGATGAATTTCGAGCCGGGCCGACGCCGAACCGGATGAACCCCGCAAAAATATTTTTTTCCATGACATAGGGAAGTTTCGACTACTCAAAAGGACTAAGGTAATAACAGGTATTTACAGCTAAATTCGCTGTTTTTGTAGTTCGGTTTTTTATTACGGAAAAAAATCGATGATTTTCGCGAAAAAAATTCGAGCGCGCTTTCGCTATTTTTGGAGAAGCCCACTTATATCAAAAACTGCGGGGAATAGGTTAAAATGAATTACATTTCTTATTACATAATTATAATGTGCAGTTAACACAATCACCTGCTGTAGCCTACCTTAAGTGGTAATTGCACAATAGGCTACGACGTGCGGCGTCGACACCCCACCGGGGACGGTAGACCATCAGTCATCGCAGGTTAAAAATACTTATCGATAGCATAGGAAACGATAAACAATATCGACAAATCAACTATACCATGATATGCTGTTTAAATGAATATAAACTTCCTACTATGTTTAATTAAAAAGATAAAAATTTTATGTCTTAAAAATGGGGGCGCGCTTTTTCCATTGTTTTTGGAAAAATCAACGTATCTGACAAACGACGCGGTTACAGAAATAGCAACATACACTAATGAACGCGTAATTCAATTTTCTATAGGATACATGTATTGACAAACATCTACCCCCCCCCCCCCCCCAAATTTTGAACTATCGTAGTGTCGGCCCGGGCCTACACTCGGGAGGGGCCCGTTGCGCATCCGGAACCCTTATTGGAGAACATTTTTGGGAGGGGTAGCTTGTTGAAACATACATAGAGATACAGATAATTTAACGTTTATTTGGCAGAGTTAACGCCAATTACCTATCTTTCGTCTTTGTGCTCAAAAAAAAATTTCAAGTTTTACGTTTACGTTTTTTCGCGATTTTATCGTTTTTTGAAATATCAAAATATCTCAAAAACGGCGGAGGGTAGGTGAATTTAGTTTACATTGCCGAACGTCAAGTGTAATTGTTGACATTTTACCGATTACCGTAATAAGCTGCCTCGCTTGGTTTGGGGGACATGGTTGATTTCTCATCTTCGAGAGCGCCGGGCGCTGCCGAACTGACTGTGGAGATTTCCGATTAAGCGTTGTTTTAAACGTCCCAGATTCAAATTGACAACGTCGTAAAATTAAAACAAAAGTGGTTAATGTGGGCTGTCAATATCAATTTCGCACGCCCTTGAGTTTTTCTGTCAATTGGTATTTACCTCAAATAAAGCGTTCGATTCGACGCTTTGGTATATTTGAACGTACAGAAATAAGTTTCCTCTCAATGGAAGTAGTACAAAAATAAAGGTAAACACAAAATGATATACTTAGTTATTACTGTGAAATATATTTTTCTATCTTTTGTTTTAGCACCACTAGAAATGTTTAAGTTTTACGCAAAATTTAGACCGCGGCGCGTCGAGGGTTGAATAACCCAATACAGCGAGATATCTTGTCGGGGTAGGTGATTATGGTATACATTTTCAAACTTGTCAATCTAATGTTTAAATATGCCTGTAATGTTTGTTTACCTTCTCTCTTTACGTTTATCATGATTGCTGCTTATACAAATTTGTGATCTTCAAGCATATTTCGTGGTGTTTTCCAAAAATCGTATTTTATAATATTTGTTTTTTGGTACGTCAATTTTGTTTGCATCTTAGAACGTATTAGTATGTTATTTATCATATATAAAAAAACCATTATGCTGATATGTTATTATAAATTTTTAAAAAAATTTTAGTTTTACAGTGATGTATGAGCGACGCGTCGAGAAGGTCGGATAACCTTTGATAATGAGAAATCTAAGAGGGGTAGGTAATAGTCTTACATATCATCATATGTAGATTATAATGCTACACGTGAGCTGTTAGTGGCTATTACCTGGATTTCGTAAGTTTTTAATAATTGCAGATTTTGTGTTTAATTGTTACTTGACTTACGTCGGTAGCGCATCAGAAATCTCCGTTGATTTTTTTGTTGTTTCATCATAACTCATTGGCAACAATTTCAGTAAACGTGAGATGTTATATTTAAGTATCTGTAAAAACTTTATTCCGCTAATGTTGTTTATATTATTAGAAAAAAATATATTCTTGTCAAGGTGCCTTGCGCGCGAGATTTTTGTAGTTTTAGATAACTCGATGTCACGAAAAAACTGCGGGGGGTAGGTGTTTAATTTTTATATCATTGTACGTTAATTATAAGGTGTTATTGTCTTTGAGAAAGAAAATAACCTACTCTACGTAGTTCTCTTGTAATCCTAGGCTAAGCCAAGGCCGTCTCGAAGTACAGGCCTGCCACTGGCGGCGCAAAAGCCCGCTGACGTCACGAGAGAAATCTGAACGCAAGCAGACTCGCATTTGTTTCACCAAAGCCTTTTGAAGGAGAACACGTGTAGCTAAGTGGTGTGTTTAAGGCAATTTTGGTGGTTTACTGTGAAAAGTTGTTAGTTGTTCCTGTTTTTGGATTCATATTGGACACCAGTTAGAGAAGAATTACAATTAAGGAATAAATACTGAACGGTAAGTAATTAAAGTTAATATTATTTGAATTAGATTCCGTTGACTAGATGTTTCTCTTTTTGATTTTTTCGTGGATGCATAATATAATTAGAATATGATTAATATAATGTATATTATATATGCTTAATGTAATATTTTTAAGGACATTTAAGAGTTGAAAAAGAATAATGTAGTATTTGCTCAAAATTTCAGATGGGAAGGAAATGCTGTGTGCCTGGATGTGTCTAACTATGATGGACAGGCTTACACTCCTAGCTTCTCTTTTCCGAAAGATCCAGTGCGAAGAGCGAAGTGGTTACACAACATCCATAGAAAGGACTTCAGTCCTAGTAACACAGCTGTTGTTTGTGTAAAACATTTTTCGGAGAACTTTGTTATTCGCGAAGACAGGATGAAACGGGATGACGGCAGTGAGCTTGTTGTTCCTAGGAAACACTTAGCTTTGAAGAATGATGCTTACCCTACAATTTTCGAAGGTCAGCCATCATATTTATCTTCAGAACCAAGTCAACCCAGACGACGCCCAGAAGACAGGGTAGCTGAAGCAAAACTGGCTGAAGAAAGGATATTTAGCCAGTGGTGTGAAGAAGACACCATTAGGTCATCTGCATGTTTACAGAATGGCTATAAAATGCGTTTAACTTCAGGTTGGTTAGTCCTTAATGAAAGTGATTGCTTAATTTTAGGAAAAATGTGTTTCGTTGATTATCCTAAAATAATTTTAAGTGTTAAATTTTTTCATGATTTAAGTGTATCTGTTTGGCATAATAATGTTCGTCTGCCTAAAATGAAATTAGACTGGGTTTTGGGGAAATCTTCCTTATGTGATAGGTGGACAAAATTTGAGTCTTTGCTAAGTCATTTATTTTCATATGAACTTATTAATGATGCATCTACAAAGATTGAAATGGCTTTACAGTTATTAATTTCATCTGTGGAAGAGTTTTCAGATAAAAATTCCAATTTGAAATTTTGTATAGAACAATTGCAGCTTTTAAATTCTAAAAAGCCGAAATATTCTTCCCCTTTTTTAGTCTGGTGCTGCACTGTTTATTTTTGTTATCCAGCTGTTTACAACTTCATCTGCCAGTCAAAAGTCATTCTTCTTCCATCTGTTTCTTACATGAGACAATTGGGTTCAAACTTGGGGGTTGGAAAAGTTGGGAAAAACAATGCACATGTAAGTTATTTATCTGAAAAATTCAAACTGCTTGATGCTAGTGAGCATCTTATCTCCATCATGTTAGATGAAATTGATGTGAAGCCAGGCCTGTCTTATGTTGGAGGGAAAGTTTTGGGCAAAGCATCTGACAATCAAGGTGAAGCAACAACACTTCAGCGCTTTATGCTGTCATCTGTGCTCTCTAAAAATAAGGATGTAATAGCTGTCTATCCTGTAAAAAAACTTACAGCACACCATTTAAAGGAATTGGTAACAGAAGTGTTGCAGATTGTGGGCAAGATTGGTTATAGAATTGTATCATTAATCTCGGATAATAATAGAGTAAATAGAACCATGTTTCAGATGTTGTGTGGAGGGACTTTAGGTACAAGTTTTGTAAATCCTATGGATAAGGATCATAAGGTATTCATTGTATTTGACACTGACCACCTTTTGAAATCGATTAGAAATAACTGGCTTAATCAGTGGAAAACAAATCAAACATTTTATGTTCCATCTTTTAATGATGCCACTCAGTTATTGAAGCCAACTGTGCAACATCTTAAAATGATTTATAATAAAGAGTTGGGTGAAAATATAAAAACTGCTCCTGCCTTATCTCGGAAAGTTTTATATCCATCCCCTTTGGAAAGGCAGAATGTAAATGCTGCAGTTAAGTTTTTTGATGAAAAGAATATTGCTGCTTTGGAACATTTTTCAAGTGAATTTGGGGATGGTTTCCTTGAAACAAAAAGCTATATGGAGATTATATTGCGCTGGTGGAAAATAGTGAATGTCAAACATCCTTTCAAAGGTGTTCACTTAAGAGAAACATTTTGCCATCCAATTCACAGTGTTGATGATTCAAGTTTAGAATTTCTTAAAAAGTTTTGTTTGTGGTTAGATGAGTGGCATGCCAAGGAATCCCGGCTGGGATCTTCTTGTCTTGGAAAATTGTCTAATGATACATATATAGCACTGAGGCATACCAGCCAATGTTTGATAGATATCTCCTGCCATTTGCTTCTTAATTTTCCTGCTAAATATGTTCTATTGGGGAAATTCCAGACTGATCAGCTGGAATCCAGGTTTGGCCAATATCGCAGCATGAACGGTGGGAACTATAGTTGTGTTATAAAGCAAGTATTAGAAACTGAAAATCATTAGTATTCTAAAAGTGAAATCTGCTATGCTTGGTGAGTTACCATTAAAAAAAATTTGGTTCAGTGCTCGGATGATGTAAATGATGAAGAATTTCCAGATTTTTTTTCTGATATTCTTATGAAAGAGGGTGACACACCATCTGAGGACTCAATGCAAGTGATGGTGTTCATAGCTGGTTATGTTTCCAAACAGATAAAGAAGAAAATTAATTGTTGTGAATGCAAATCAGTGTTTGCATTGATAGAGAAATGGTTGTAGAGATGCAATGTGAGGGATATTCCGAATATTTGGAGTTTTTAGACGGAGGAGGGCTAATGTGGCCTTCGAAATTTGTTGTGGATATTTGTGTTATTACATTTGGTGTTTTTGCATTGTTAATAAGTGAGGAATATGAAACGAATTTTATTGATTGTAACAATAAAAAAAAAATTTGGTAAATTTGTCGATTTTCAAAATGGAAAATATGTGCCTAGATATGTCAAGTGTTTGTAGTTGTGGAGTGCCAATTAAAAAACTGGCAAAAATTTGTGTTGAAACCATGAGCAATATTTTACTGAATAACTATTGTAAAAATAAAACTGACGCAATAAAGAGGGAAAAGAGTGGCACTAAACGTAAGTTAAGTACACTCATTGCTAATTTTTGTGATTTTTATTTATGAAATTATTAATCAGTTTTTATCCTGTGTTCTGAAAGTAATTAAAGACTTTAATATATTTCTGTAGATTGTCTCAGGAGATAATTTGAAAATAAAAGATATCGTGACCAGATGGAGAGGTAGTACACACGACTCCAGAATTTTTAATGAATCCAATTTAAAAGCAAAGTTTGAACAAGGAATTTACATGGGGAGTTCTTTTGGGGGACTGGTTATGCCTGCCAACCAAATTTACAGACTCCACTTTGGAATCCTCGGGTATGTGTAGTTTGAGGAAATGTTAACTGTGTATGCGATGTTTTTTTGTCATATAGTAGCTGTAAAAAATGCATTCATCAACGGAAATAGTAAACTATCATGGAAGTCGTGAAATTAAGTATATTTTGTCTAATTTTCAAAGTTAACTTTGCATTTGTATTCTTTTGGCATAACATAGCCGAGTATATACTAGGTTGATTCTTTAGAATAAAAATTTTGTTGTTACAGAGAACAGCAGAGGTTGCTTATAACACTGCCCACATCCAAACCAGGAATGTTGTGGAAAGGTTATTTGGGATGTGGAAGATGACATTTAGGACGTTATATAGAGGAATAACTACAAATTTGGAAACCCGTAAGGCTATGATTGTTGCAGTGGCAGTTCTCCACAATTTAAGAATGGAATCCGGGATGGAAGGTATGAGGTCTTTGTGAATGAACATACTTGTTTTCTCCATGCATTACAAAACCTATAATTTTCGTGATCCATATCCTAGATATTACTGCAAAAGACACAAGTTCGCTTTGCTTTCATGGTGCATTGTAAACATTTTTCTCATTGCCTACAAATAATGTGCTATAAGAAGTGCAATAAAATAGTTGTAACTACAAAGATCACTCATAGCTTGTATTGTAAATATTGTAATTATATTTTAAATTAATAACTTTTGTTTTCATTTGCAGACATGGATAGTGACGATGAGGAGAATGAAGATGAGCAGGAGATTGAAGAAAATGATTTTGGAGTTCAGAGAGGGAGGGGAAATATATACGGAAGACATTTTATAGCTACTTATTTTTAAAATAAATAAATAAATAATGATATTATTTTATTCTTTTAATTTTCTCCCTCCAGTACATTTTTTGCAACTCCTGCAGTTCTAACTCCCCCTTGCGGAGTTCCTCTTCCCTTTTCTTTGCACATAGTTATCTGCACTTCAACTTTCTCCTTATATATATTGTGCATTCACTCCTCGTACAATGTCATCCTTTCACCTTTTCTTCCATTATTCCTCCTCGATGAACCTCCCTCTGGTGTACTATGAAAGAAGATTAACTCATTAGAAGTATGCTGAAAGATTTATTTAAATGCTTCAGTTGTTGATTCTTAATAACATCTAGTACCTCAAGCCTGTCGCATCAATGGAATGATTCATTTCACCTCTGCAGCTTTTATTTTCTCGTGAAATACTGGGAACGCAATATAAATGATTAGTGGTAAGGGTCAGGGGACTAGTCTTTGGTTGCCGTGCAACCATTCTCCAAGAGAGTTGGTCTATTATCTCGGAGAGCGAGAGACGCACGTGGAGATACGCACCCAGGCCCATTACTTCCTAATATTTAACGCAGCCAAATACTTAAAACAACTATTTTCAAAGTCAATATTTTAAAAGTAATTTACAGTACAAATATGAACCTCTCTAGCTTCCGCTGCAAACTTATCTTGTTGCAGTTTGTTAAAATGCCTTAAAGAAGCTCGAACTTTACTTCCAAAAAAACTATCCCTTAATCTGGATTCTAATTTTTCTTTTAGAGATGTCATGTAATTCTGTTGAAAAAATATCATTTTCTTCTAATATTAAAAATGACTCGCTCATAAAATTCAGAAAATGTGAGACAAAATACAAAAATAATTCAGGAATAGAAGGCATTGTCATGTCATCTTCCATTTCATTTTCTTGCGATTTTACAAATTTCCAAATAAGGGCATCACAATCGTCTTCCCCGTTTTGAAAAGTACTGCTTTATTGCAGGCCAAGATGACAATATTCGGTCTACCGCCTTGGATAAACTCAACCATCTTGTAGGTACATTTCTTGACATTTGGGCGTAATCCATGTTAAAAAATTCAAAACAAGATTGTAGCTCCCTTTTGCACAATGTACTACTTGAAAATTCGGAATAAATTTTGACTAACGTTCCTATATCATAAGTTCATTTTTTACAGGCATGTGTTGCTGCATTGTGTATCACATGACAATTACAATTAGCCTTTAATATGTACGCCGGTGTCTATAGCCGGAAGCAGAGAGAGCCATCTGGTAGAAACACGCCGCAACATTTCAGAACAATCTAGGTCACAGTACTCATGAAATTCCAACAGAGTTCGTTTCTTTTTTGTGTGGGAGCTAAATTCGTTAAATATTTTTACAACAATATATTCTAGATCAAACTTTAAGTAATTGGAAGCCTTTTTAATGGAATTAGCAATCATGTGACAGAGGCATCCAATATCTATAATATCGGGGTTGATTTTTTTAATTTAGTGAATACTCTTTGATGACACCCAAATTTTATGTTTGCATTATTCCGCAATAACTGATGTGTTTCAAACTCAAACCCACTTCTTCAATTTTGGAAATTAAACAATTAGCAATCTCTTGACATGTTTCTGTTGAGCATTCAAAAAAATTTAAAATCTTTGTTTGCACTCCTTCGTCTTTAAAGAAATATCGCAGCACTAATGGAGATATTTTTGTTTCCTTTGTTCGATGCATCTGTTGCTATCGAAAATGGAAGATTATTGTTCTTAATATCGTTAATGATTTTAAATTGAGATTCTTTTGCTAAAATATCTGCAAACTTGGATCTTTTCGTCTGTCCACAACAGTGGCGGCTCGTAGCTGCTGCTCCAGAAAATTTTTAGCCTTTGTTTTAAAATTGTGCAAAAGGAAAAAAACATGTATAAAAAGAAAATTTATTCAGGAACTTGATAAAATCTTAACAAAAAAAACCAAACTTTTTTACTTACTTTAACTTAAATTGTTACAGTTCAAGCTTGATCTATTCATTTAAAAATGAAATCCATAAAAGAACCGAAAAAAATGAATCAAATAGAATAGTTGGAAGCAGAATAATAATCTAATTCTACAGTCTTCTACACTTTATCACATTCAAGAATATGGTACACGGTTTTTAAGCACAACACACGCTGAGTAAAAAAAAACTTCCTTCCACCATCACGCCAGAGCCGGCACTGCGAGAGCAACAGTGCTCTCTCTACCTGGCAGTCCCGCCTTCCTCCCCACCCCCCCCTCCTATGTGCGCATGCGCACAACAGTCAAACACCACGTCGCTGGCACTGTGAAGCGCACAGTTCCATACAAAGATTTTTGTATCTTTTTCATAAACTGGGGGATGGCTACTGAAGTACTGACATTAAGCTTAAGGAATATATATTGTACTACAAAAATAAAGAAAGAATTAAAGAAAAAAGGACTCATTATATTAAATGTTATCGATAATATCAAGTGAAAATAGGGGGTGCTGCAGTTCTGCAGTGCCTATACACGAGCCGCCACTGGTCCACAAGTAAATCTGGACACAATTTTAGAATCGGAAAATATTACATGAAACAAGGCATTGGTATAGTTAACATAATTAAAACTATGTGCATCCTGTATACTATGAAAAATAAAAGTTGCTTCTGCACAATTCATCTCTTGACAAATTTATCATGGTGTCTCGCCTTCCAATTTGTCTCACAACAAATTTATCACGCGATGCATTTGTCTAGCAATGAATTGACTTGCGATGAGTTTCTCATGTGATGTATTGACACGTGACAAGTTTATCGTGTGACAAACTGAAGTGCAGGAAATTGACACGTGATTAATTGATCGTAATGTATTGATGGTACATGACTTCATACTCGTATTTAAGACGACAGCCGATTTTCACAAGCTGAAATTTTTTTAAAAAACTCGTCTTGGTTTCGGGTAAATCTGCTAAATATGGACTAGATATTGATCCATTGTGTTACTATCTTAGAAGTGAGAAAAGAAATCAACCGTTATACAAATTAAAAACTTAACTGCATGAAGATCCCCTTAACAGAATTGGAAACAGAAGCAAATAATTCTATCCAGAATGAAAAACAAACATTCTAACAATTACATCACATGCTACGCAAAAAAGGCAGGTGCCGAGCGATGGCATTTTCTAACCTACGAAACCAAGGCTCAATAAATTACAGGAAAAGTCGCATGGATTTCATAATTTAAATTAGACAAAATAATGATGTATAATATTAAACCAGCTATGACCCATTATTACTAGACTTTGTAATTAACTGAATATAAAATTCTTAATAATTGCAGCTTGTGTTCAAGGCTACCTATATGACCTCAAACAGAAATGGAGGACATTTTAAAAAGATGACCATAATTTCAAATAAATCCCGTTCATGCGATATGTACTACTCATTGAACATATTTATCAATATAAAACTGCACATACTTCATTACGCACAATAAACTTTGTAATCTGAAATCTAAACTATCAATTTAAAAATTCCATTACTCCTGTATTACGTGAAGACAGTCCTGTTGAGACGCAACTGTCTCATTTACATTAATCCCTCATAATTCACAAGATACTTAATATACAAAAGCGATACGACTCTTCTGAAATGACACTGGTGCTGCCAACAGGCGATCAAATATAACACAATGGTAACGTGACAAGGAAAATGCTTACAACTATATTGAAGTGAAATTATACAAAACAGAAATATACAAAAGATATACTCAACAGAGTTGTCCACTTGGAGGGATAATAAACAATACGAAAATAACACTTGGATGAACAAGGAAATTTTGCCGGCCGATTTTGGCTGCTCTCTCTCACCTTTGCCAGTCCTCTGCCGTTCTCTGTCTCTTCTCCCTGCTTTGACTCTCATCACTGCTCACTCGCCTTCCCAGCTTACCGTTCTGCAACATTGCCAGTTTGGAAGTCCACTCATTCGATCTGTTCTCGAGAAGATGGGGTACCTCTCGCAAAAGTCTATTGGTTATTTAGCACAATTGTAGCATTCTCTTCTGGGCTAATGTCTGCCATGTATAAAAGTAGAGACACTGTACATACATGCAAAGCAGAGTACGAGCATATGCAGGGGTTGCGTGCATATGCAGGGGTGTGTCGTTTGCTGGAGTTCGTTGTTTGATAGAGTTCGAACACAAAAACTTCTGGCAAACACAAAAAACTGATGGAGAACTCGATTAACTGTTGGAGGGTAAAATACTGCACTGTTCATATACAAAACATTAAGGCAACTGTCAGTTTTACTGTGTCCGTTATCTAAAAAGGTACCCATCAGAGCAAGGAAACAAAAGAGGTTTGCAATCTCTGCTGTCCAGAAGTGAATTTTGTATAGCCTAAAAGATGTTACTAATTAGGATAACTTCTTGATCAAGCCTTCAAATACGGAAAAAATGGTAAAAAACATAAAATGTAGTACATTCTATTTCCAGTATATTCCAGATAATAGTTTACTTAATAAATTATACCATACAAATTGCAAACATGGATGCTGACAAATTTACAGATCTAAATAAAGAATTCTAAAAATGATAACAAAATCAGTTTGGGGTTAATCATCCTCCTTCAATCATTAACCTAAAGGTAACATCAAAATCAAAGTTAAGGGACAAAATATTATGTTCAGTTTATCTTGCTCTTTCTTTAGCCTCAGCCAGATCTGATTATCCAATTATACTTTGGACTCCTTTCCAAAAAGTCGGAGAACTTCTATTGCATCCTCTGTGCGACATTATCTGCCGACCTCCTCCAACAGGCGAAATGTAAGGTTTCCCCAGACTAAAAAATGAGTCAGATGGCCTTATTGCATTTCCAAAAGCACCCTGTCATAAAATTTATATAATCCATCTGAGAGCGTGTGTCCCTCGTGCTTATTTCTTTTGCATTGCATTGTCGTTTGTTTCAAACAAGATGGGGTATTTTTCACTAAAATAATCATTCATACATTAGAGTGTGCACTAAATTCACATCACATTAGTTTTTCTCGATAATTATCATGATTTCCTGAATAAGTGGTGTGAATTAACGAGTTGAATATACATTCTGATCTATTACGAAAAATTAACTGTTCCAGCTTGGTAGCCAAAGTCAAAAATACATTCAGCAAAACATAGATAACAATAAAGTACAATACAAAAAGTTTCATTTTTATTTATACACTTTTAGTTAAATTTAATTAGAAGAATTTCAATTTATATCACTTTCCTAGATAAAAATTAATAAAATGGATTGAAATAAATGTCGATAATAGATATCGTACAAACGTCGATAACTAGAAAACCTGATTAAACGTATAAAAACATGTTGATGTATGTCGTAGATTTTGAGGAAAAATAAACAATGGTACTGGTCCTTTTTTAGAAATATTAACATCGAAAACTATCAAGACTAGTAAAATTCAGGTAAACGGCGATATTTCTCAGAGATTTTTAGGAAAAAAGATGTCAATTTTAGTCATCAATTGTGAAAAATAAACATCAAAAACTACCAAACATCTATGTAAGTACATAATAATTTTACGAGTCAATATTCATTGAAAATCTCCCAGGAAAATAAATGTTGAATTCTACCAAGCCTATAGTGCTTTTCAGACGAGATGGCGAGTGAGGGGGAGGTAAAAGGGGATGTGGATGAGACACTGAGCGAACCAATAAACAAGGAGGAGGAATCTTAAGCATTCGAGAGTTCATTCCACCTCGAGTCTCCTTATTGGTATCATCATGTCCGAGTGTGCTGTGTTGCCACATTTGCAAATTCCCTTTATATGCCTGCCGAACGTTAAGTGTGTTCTGGTGTAGAGTTGGCAATGTCTAGCATGAGCTTTCTGCTAGGAGGCACTACCCCACCTCTTAGCAGTGGAGACATACGAGTGGTCCCGAGTATGGCCGAAATCTGACTCGCCCACTCATATGAAAAGCACTATACGTGTTATCTTCTGAAAAACTATTTCATTTATTAAAACAAAAAATTATTAATTCTTAGTTATTTGTTGTTCTAGATTATAAATTTACAAAAATTCTAAATAACATATGCTACATAAATTGCAAACAGTTAAACTGATTCAAAATGGCTGCCATCTTCATCAAAAAATAAGGTTGAGTTTATGATTCACATTTAAATAGTGGTGAGAGTAAGAAATAGAGAAAAGTTATACCGCTATATCAAATACTAGATACACTTAAGTTCTATTAGAACAATGAATGAACACGTGATATCGTCCATCATACAGATCTTAACAAAGCAACACTACCATTCATCCGCATTATAATCATTTATTTTCTTTAAAAATGAGGAACATGTATAAAATATAATTAAACAAATAAAAAAGCAAACCAACAACCAAACTATAGTCATAATTAACGAATAAAATTAAAAATACGTCAATTACGTTAAGATGCTGGAAAACATCCCTCCCTATTTGCAATATTTTTTATGCGAAATTCGTGTTCCAATAGCACAATCTCACCTTGCATGAAATATTTTAAGAAAACACCTAGGGGACTGTATGTACTGCATATAGAAAATGTCTAAAGTACCGTATCTGCCCGAATAGAAGCCGACCTCGGATATAAGCCGACCCCATGAAATTTTCCAACATTTTTTGGCAAAAAAAGTATTTTCGTAAATTTTATGCTTAAGTGTACCAGACATGCACGCACAACCTAGAATACATTACATCTATATAATTATATACGTTCCATGTAAAGTTTTATTAGGTATTATTACTGTTAATTATAAATATAATCAACACCGTTGCTCACACCTTACAATCAAATGTATATTTATTTATCTTACTGGAATTCAAGCTGCTGCGCATCAAAAGCTGTCATCGAATTTGGCGTGATCGTCTACTTAGTCATTATATGCAATTTTAATAGATTGTATGAAAGAGGTTTCCAAGTTATATTATTATTGCTGTTAATTATCAGATGAATTACAGTTAACGCCGTTGCTCACACCTTCGAAACAGACGTACCTTATGTTAGCGGAATTCAAACAGTTGCGCATCGAAAGACGTCATCGAATTTTGCAAATTGACTAAGCAGGCGATATCGTCTGCTTAGTCAGTATACGCAATTTTAATTATGATCAAAACGAATTTGCTGTAGCGTGCAATCAAGCTATGAACCTGGTGCGTTGTTAAATCTCGATTGTTTTATATACCGCCGTTTCCTTTGGATAAGAACCCATTTACTTTTAACTACGTGTTAAAATATATAAATAACCTTCAATAGCAATTTAAATTACAGCTCCGGGCAATCGCTGTAAGAAGGGAGCGTTTTTCAGACATCGAGTGCCTTATCAGTGGAATATAGGAGGTATGCTATGGAAACAAGACATTTTTCAGTGATGGCGTTGTACGAGGATGCCAAATTCTGCTTCATTTACCTCTTCAGAAGACTTTTCCCGAGGCTCACTGTCGACTAAATCCCCTTCCAACCCTCTTTCCAATTCATTTAATGTCTCACTGCCTCCTTGTATATGTTCTGATACTCGATCGTCAGTAGGTCCTTCCTGAAAAATCAAATATATTAAGGTTAGAATAAACAGAATGAGATGAATCTGGAAAAACCATTTCACAATTCAAAGGGAATGGCAATTTTAAAGCAAACTTCCCATCTATCAACAAATGCATTATTTTGACAAAATCAGTAGAATACCTACTGCACAAACCAACTAAAGCTAATAAGGTATGTCAGTTTCTAAATATGTTTACAGAATCAGACTCCTATGCTTAGTTGTTCACCAGAACTCACTTATTCATTATTATTAGTATATTAGAAACTAATTACCTAAGGACAATTTTGATCATTTAAAATAAATAAGCAAGTGAAAATCAGGTGGTTCAATTAAAGCGAACCAGTTCTAGGTTGGTGACACTGGGTAGTGGTTTGAGTGGGGGCAACAAGAGATGTGGCAATAGGTGTTGCACGACCTTGGTTTCAGTACACAATGGATCGCTGGCCAGTGCAGGAGCGCGTGTTTGTTGCGGAACAGTTTATAAAACCAAACTCCATTTTGGAAGTTCAACATGCATTTAGGCAGAAGATTGGTGATGAGCGCAGCCGGGGACAAGCGCCATTACGCAAGACAATTCCTGAGTGGGTAAATCAGTGGCGTGAGAGTGGATCAGTTCAGAATAAACCACACCCACGTTTAAAAACAGCCAGAACACCTGAAAACGTGGAGCGTGTGAGAGTTGCCTTAGAGCAGAGCCTGCGTCGTTCAGCACGGCGACATGACCATATGCTGCAACTGTCTCACTGTAGCCTGTCGAGAATTTTGCACTTTGGCCTCCGACTACACCCATACAAAATTCAGTTAGCGCAACAACTGAGCCAACATGACAAGCAACTCTGATTGCGGTGTTGTGAGAATTTAATGGACATGACAAATCAGAATCCAGATTTTCTTAACTCTCTTGTAATGACTGATGAGACCAATTCCTTCCGGAAAGGTTTTGTGAACAAACAAAATTTACTGGTCAGCCGAAAATCCGCGAGAAATTCAAGAAAGATAAATTTATAGCAAAAAGGTTGTTGTGTGGTGTCATTGGGCCTTATTTTTTTGAAAATGCTGACGGCCGAGCAACAACAGCAAACGCAGAGTGGTATGCGGAAATGATGACAAATTTCCTTGTTTCCGAGTTACATCAGTGCATGTCAGCTTGAAAATGCATGGCTTCAACAAGATGGTACCACTGCCCACAGGGCTCGTTACAGCATGGAAACACTGTGCAGGTTCTTCCCAGGATGCATCATTTCCCGGTTTGGTGACATTCCATGGCCTCTGGATTTAACAGCCTCTGATTTCTTCTTATGGGGTATTTGAAAGAGAAGGTGTTCTCCCATCGACTCCACGATATTGAAGACCTAAAGGCCAGAATTTGCCAGGAGGTTGATGCCATTTCTCCAGATCTGCTTCGTAGGCTCATGCACAGCTTCTGCCAGCGATTGCAGTAGTGCATTGCAAAGAAGGGTCACATTTGGATGAAATAATTTTTAACCAGTAACTAATAACTTTTGTTTCCAAAGGTTTTAAGAAACATATCAACCTTCAATTTTATCCATTTTATGAATTTTTTTCACTTTGAACATGATTCGCTTTAATTGAACCACCCTATATGTTACACTACTGAAATATATTGTCTTGATTAACGCTTGAAAGAGACATGCTTAAAATGATATTATATCAATTTCCTGTCATCAGCAAAATGAAAAGATTACTAATTATAGAAAAATATTTTGGAAACAGTCACAGTTAAGAAAAAAGGGAGATGAAATATCAAACAAAAAGATTTTCTCCGAGATTTGCACCAACAAAACCAAGAATTCTCACCTTCCTTAGCATCACAGCAATTGCTTAAATACAACTATATTTGTTTATTTCTCATCCAAAACTAATTTTGTCAAACTGATGGCAAAGCATAGAGAGCTGACTTATTCAGGAACAAACTTCTGCAACACTCTCACAAAAGCTCAACCAAACTACAAAGTTATCAAACACAACCTCCCAATTGTATGTTAGGGAAAATAAATCTGAATAACTAAAACAGTATAACATTCCCATCAATTGAGATAAAATTCATTCAAAACATATTTACCTCTGCATTTGGACAAACATTCTCTTCATTGAGCTCCAATTTCGTGGGACTTATGCAAATCTGAAAAGAGAAATTAAAATAAAATAGTTGCCGACTTTGTGGAATTATTCCATAATGGAAACAGAAATAAAGACTTTCAACATCGAATTCACATCACAAGCAAAGGAAAATACTGAAATATCTGCTTTCTAAGCATTTCCGTCAATAGTCACCTAGACTTTCTTCTAAAGAAAAAATTTAGAGCTACAAAATGTGATCAATGAACTTTTTCTCCTGATATCTTTGTTTGTGTCTCTCTGCCAAATAGGCCACACCTGACACACACAGCAGAGAGGAGAGAAACCTGTTGAGGACATCAGGGTATCCTTTACGAAGAACTACAAGGGAGCCAACTGCTTAACTTTCCTTATGAATGACCGAGCGATGACTTGTCTAGTCTTTTCAAACCACACGAACATGGGACACAATCCCGGATTGAAAAATCTCACTTCCGTAGTTTTTTAATGCAGGACTGCCAACATTCTAGCCATTAACAATACCCCAACCCCCTAGGGCTGATATCGTGCTTGTGGATTTAACATGCCATTTTCCTCTATATCCTAGGAAAAAATCTGACTGGTTCAGATGTATATGGCATTATGATATGATTAATGTTAAAGAGAAAAGTCTATGTAATACAATTTTGGGTTTAACAAGTTAAAATCTATAAATAAACTCATGAAATGAGTTTAACCTTTAATAATTTTGCAAAACATCAATCTGCAAACTACAGACTGCCATTTAAAATTACATTGGGACCTAATTACTTTGCCAAGAATAAGGAAAAGCTCTTCCAATGCACCAATACAGATGATTCCACCTAGTTTAATGTTTCATTTACTGTATACAGGTATCCCCCAATTTACGCGATAGTTGGGTTCCTGGAAATCATCGCGCAAAGTGAAAATGTGCAAATCGAAAATATTTTTCCCACTGAAAATAATGTAATAGGCATTGTTTACGTTACTGAGCAGCTATCTTCTACTTATAAACGTCTTTAAATTTGATTTAATGGCGTCCTGTGCAGCATCCACATTTACAATTCCTAAATTTTTTTATTGGTTAAATCTCTGCCATGTAACAGAGTTATCGAAGCTCCTTCGATCAGGAACTTCCTATACTTCTCTTCACACTAGTATGAATATTTTCGCACAAAAAAGGTGGGTTCAAGTGTGTTAATTGCGCAAAGAGGAGAATAAGCAAAGAGATTCTACTGCCGTAGGAACTATCGGGGAACCCTGCTCTGCCGTATGATGCAATGAATGGTATCAATGCAGGGACGAGAAATGTAAAGAATAGACAGGCAAGAATCAATGAAATATTTAATAAATAATAAACTATTAAGAGTACATACTGTGCACATAACATATCACATAAATGCAAATAAATAAATGTGACGTGTAGATTGATAAATGGTCGTAAAAATAAAATTGCGTTAAACCCAATACACGACGAGTACCTAAATCAGAAAATGATCGCAAAAATATCGCATAAGAATAAAACCACCTTAAACTGAATACAGTAAAACTTTGCCGAACGCGGCATCCCGCAACGTGGATTCAAATTTACGCGGTACTCAAATGCGTGATAGGCTTCAACGACCGCGGGAAGTGATTCACTTTTACGCGATTTCCTCAAATGACCATTTTCAATAAAAGGTCTGCCCTGAAAAGATCATTAGTAAGAAAAAATCCTACTACGATTATAGTGTTTTGTTAAGTCTGTCTGCACCCAATAAAAAATCATTCAGCGTTTTTAACTGCTTTTATATCTTCAACTCCAACCTGGAGATGAGGTTCCTTTTTTCAGTTTTTCACGTCACGTGAGACTTAGCACTTAACTACCGTCGTTAAAAAGAAGTCACATAAGTAACGCCGATGGATCTCTTAGCCCCCAGGAATATTTCCGCTGGAAATATCTTTTCTCCCCGAAGATGCAACGCACACAAAACTCACTAGAGAGGTTGCCAAGGCTGAATCACTAAGGTATTGACAAGATGAATTCTGGAAGGTCAGCATCCCGACAATACGTCGTAAATGAATCTACGATAAGAACCATGAAGAAGACGGAAGAAAAAATTCGTTCTAGTATTTGTGCCGGTGCTTCTGCTAGTACCTTCTATGTTAGCAGATGAGATGCACTAATGGAGAAAATGGAAAAGATGTTAAACATTTGGATCGAAGATCAGGTGCAAAAACGTGCTCCTTTGGATGGGCCTATTATCAGAAATAAAGCCCTTAGTATATATGAGCATTTAAAATCGCAAGAAAGTGGTGAAGAACGAGGAGCCATTACTTTTCAAGCCAGCAAAGGTTGGTTTGATAGATTTAAGAAGTGATTTCAACTTTATTATGTGAAGATTGCTGGCGAAATTGCATCTGCCGATCATGAAGCAGCAGCAAAATATCCAGATGTATTCAGGGAACTCACTGAAAGGAAAAATTAATTACCAACCTGAGCAAGTCTTTAACGCCGATGAGACGAGTTAATTTTGGAAAAAAATGCCACAACGAACGTGGATTGCTAAAGACGAACGGTCGGCTCCTGGCTTTAAAGTAGCGAAAGACAGATTTACCCTTCTATTTTGCGGAAATGCAGCAGGAGATTTTAAGTGCAAACCAATGATGGTGTATAGAGTGGAAAATCCGAGGGCACTGAAGTGCAAGACCAAAAGTTCGCTCCCTGTATTTTGGAGGAGTAAGAGCAAAGCTCGGGTTACTGCAAGACTTTTTCAGGATTGGTTTGTGAATTGCTTCATTCGTGAAGTGAAAAAGTACCCGAAGGAAAAATCTTGCATATAGGGTGATCCTCATAGTGGATAATGCACCAGGTCATCCGAAATCTCTTGCTGAGGCCCATCCTGAAATTGAAGTGGAGTTCTTACCACCTAATACAACTTCACTTGTGTAGCCCTTGGACCAGGGTGTTATTGCAGCCTTTAAGTCGTATTACATCCGCAGAAGTTTCGCTAACATTCTTTCAATGATGGAGATTAATCCATCCTTAGGAGTTAGCGATTGCTGGAAAAAATTTGATACTTCGAAGGCCATTGAAATAATAAAGGGATAAAGTGAGAAATGAAACAATGAACCTTAGCTGGAAAACTCTTTGGCCTGATATCATTCGTGACTTCCGAGGTTTTCCCGATAATACGGAGGACGTTAGGGAAATAATTAATATCGCAAGACACATCGGGGGTGAAGGCTTTGAAGACATGGAAGAAAGTGATGCAGAGGAACTAACCGTTGCTGAATTAGAAATGGTGACACAAACTTCGAGTGAAGGCGAAAAAGAAGAGAACGATTCGGAGCCTGAGAAGCCAAAGTTAACAGCAAAAATTTTGGAGAAGTTTTTGAAGCAGGCAGAAGATTTAAAAGAAGCACCACTGGAATTTGATCCTTCAGTAGAAAGAAGCCTGAAGTTCAAGAGGAGTCTAGAATCAGCTTTAGCTCCCTACGTAGAACTACATAGGGAGTTAAAAAAGTCCAAACAGGTGCCTACCACGAAATTCTTCCAGTCAAGGTCCGAGCACATCGAAATCACAAGACCAAGAGCAGACCATCTAATTAACCTTGGTGAGTTTCACTGTGACTTCGTTAAAATATTTCATTAAATTTTCAATAAAATATTTCTAGCGATAAATAAAAATTACGCGAAAATTAATGCCAGTATGTACCGTTTCGGTGAGTGCAAACAACTGCCGGTAGTGCCACTAGTGTTATGCATCTGTGCAGAGGCCAATCCGGCGTAGCTGAGGACCTATCGTTGGATTCGCTGTCAATATTAATCAACAAGTTTTTAATATGTATTGCTTCAGTTCTGTGAACATTAAGTTTAAATATTTCAAAACTTGTTTCTAAATATTTATCACTGCGAGCGATGAAAGTGTCGTATTTAAGCAAGCATTTCCAGGTATAAAGGGAAAACTATAAAAGTGAATGTCTGCCTAGTGTAAAATTACGCGAGAATTTAATTTTAATTGTTTAATAAATATTTTTTTCAACGCAATACTACTGTATATAATTAGTTGATGCGATGTTTATAATCTTTTTTCAAGGAAATATAAGCAAACTATGTCATTATTATTGAAAAAACGCCTTCAAGAAGTACATTTTTCCAAACTCGAAACGGAACCCTTTTATTCCCATAAGACTAATGATTCCTCCAATGCGACACCCTTGTGGAACCTAACCCCCGCGTTCGGTGAAGTTTTACTGTACACGACGTGTAAATCGAAAAATGTCATAAAAACAAAATGGCATATATGTGAAAACACGTAAATCAGGGGATACCTGTATTTAATTCCATCAACAGGGAAGAGATTTTAGCATATGCTGGACATTACTGAAAACGATAATTTTTAACGAGCAGAATTCAATAGGAAAGATCCTTTTATTGAAGAAGATAACTCTGAAAGCATTCTAAGTAGTTTGATATTGTCCCAATAAAATTATTTTTATTGAACTCAAAACTTTCAAAACTTTTTCTATGGTCCTATCAATAACAACATAATACGTGATATTTATTTATTTATTTTTATTTATTTTTTATTTATTCAATAATTCCACATACAGCTTTTGTAGCCATTTTACAGTGAAATGTGTTAACAATAACAATAGACGAACACATACATCCATGCCCTAGGTGGAGAAAAACCCACCTAGGCGGGATTCGAACCAGCGACCTTTGGATTGGCAGGCGAGGACTTTACCCTGCCGCCATTTACCTTAAAATGACAGACAAACACATCCTCTTTAGTTTGCCACTTACCTCTGAACGAGTGTCACTTCCATCCTCAAAACGTTCTTCCTCCGCATCTCTCTCTATTGAGAACTCTTCATTCACAGGGGTATGCTGATTCTAGCAGAAAATTATTTGAAAAAATATATTATTCCAAATGTTTAATTTTTTTATTTCTTTCTGTCAAAATTATAAGGACACTATATTTGTAGAAAATGTGTTGAAAGAATAAGGAATTCAATTCAAAAGTGTTATTAAAATACAGAAAAATCAAATGGTTAGTAATAAAAACTTGTCTAAATCCTTGAAGTAAAGAGAAAGTCATACCAATCAATCACTAATGCATTTTTAGAAAAATAAAACAATTGAGACTATAATACAAATATTTCTCCAGTAGGAAAATATATACTGTATTTCTCGGCATGTAAGACGCACATTTTTCCAGAAAAATGACCCCCAATATCAGCCTGCGTCTCATACGCCAAAGGTAAGATTATTGCTGTTCTCAATACTGACACTAATGAGCAAACTCATCTCCAAAATGGAATAATTGGCAGTCATTCATTGCAAAAACAATACACTGCACATTATTAATAATTAATAGTGAACATTTGTTAATACATATAGTAATACCTTATGCAACATTAATTCCAAGGACACATTTTCATTATTATGCTTTAATACATGTCCCCTCACAACGATTACAATTTCAGCGCGTTTGTGATGTTTTAGTTCCTAATGAGCCAATTAAATAGCGCGATTAATGCCATTGAATTCGTGAAATGTCATCAATATTTTATACATATCTAGGATAAATAACCTTACATGTATTGAGATTGCAATGGCTATAAAAGTGAAAAGATATGCCTATGCTATTAGTTATAAGTTTCAGATGATTCAATACGCAAAAATGCACGGAAACCGAGCAGCAGCACATCATTTCGGTCCACCTCCCACAAAAGAAAATTATCCGTGAATAGAGAAAACAAGGAAAAACTGAAGCTGATGCGATAAGAGAAACAGTCTACATAAGCTTCATCCTAAACAGGGGAAGTTTGGTATTGCTGTATCCATCAAAATCATTATGTACGGGGCAAAAAGAGGAAAAAGGGCTAGTTGAGCATACAAATCGTTATTACCTATGCATTTCATTTATTATTTATCTTATTATATTAAAATATCCTCTTGCACATAAGTTTAAGTAAGTACAATCGGTTAAGGGTATCTATACGTGCGACGTGTGCTCCATTAGCTTTAATTAATACAACTGCCAAGACCACGCAGGCTACATTTAGCTATACAAGTCTCATAGCAATTCTACATCTTTTAGATCATCCTTATTTATTTTATGAAAGAAATTTATCTAAAACGTTATATTTCACTGTTATCATGCCATAATATTTTCTGCAAATGTTGCTGGATACAGACTTAATGACGGCTAGAAATGATACATGAGGTGGCCCTTCGTAAATGTCTTTGTAAACCAAAATACTTATTTCCTGAAAAATCTTCTAAAAAACCGGGAGGTGTCTTATACCCTGTTGCATCTTATATGCCGTGAAATACGGCATTTCCAAACATCTTGATCACTTGCTTCCCACAAGTTTTTCAAATTATTTAAAACCATACTTAAAAGGCACGTGAATGAATATAAGTTAAAATAAAGATAAAAATTTATATATATTTAACACTCACCACAGAGATGTCAAATATACCTAATTCCTCTTTCACATTAATTGGCCTGTGTTTGACCTAAAAGAAATAATCAAATTATAAGGGACACATCCAGAAAAGTGCATAAAAGTAAACTAATATATTATTTAAATATTATTAGTATTATAAATAATAAGAAAAAAGATACAAAATACTACTCCTCCTGGTTAAAAAAATGGAAACACTTTTTTGGAACTGATAACTTGGAAAGCATTTTAACTAGTTAGATATTATCTCAATTAAATTATTTTTTATTGCAACTCTAGTTTTTCAAAACTATTCTTTAGTGCTATCAATAATAACATAAGAAATGATATGAATTTATAATTACCTTAAAATGAACAGTTGTATAAAACTCCTTAAGCCAAAAAAAAATTGTAGGGTAAGCCCTATGCATTTCGCCCACTAAGTGGGCATCTTCAGGGGAGAACCTGCCTTGGCAGTGAACAAGGTTGTTCACTGCCAAGGCAGGTTCTCCCCTGAAGATGCCCACTTAGTGGGCGAAATGCATAGGGCTTACCCTACAATTTTTTTTTGGCTTAAGGAGTTTTATACAACTGTTCAACTTGGAGCCAAAGTGATTACGAGCTACCATCTACTGACCTTAAAATGAGACAAACACATCCTCTTTAGATTGCCACTTACCTCTGAACGAGTGTTACTTCCATCCTCAAAACATTTTTCCCTGAATTCTCTCTCCAATGATAACGCTCCATTCACTGCCACATCCTCATTCTAGCAGAAAATTATTTGAAAAAAATATATATATTATTCCACATAAGTGCTTAATGTTTTAATTTCATTTTAAAAATTGTAAGGACACTTTATTTGTAGAAAATGTGTTGAAAGGAATTGAACACAAAAGCGTTATAATAATACAAAAAAGGCCAGATAGTTAATAATGAAACTTGTCCAATCCCTTGAAATAAATGTTTAGAAAAATAAAACACTTGAGGGAATAAATACAAATACTCTTCCAGTGAGAAAATATATAAAATCTGTAAACTCCTTCATTACTTTCTTGCAACAAGTTACTCAAATTATTTAAAACCAAATATTAAAGGCATGTGAAGTACACCAATTTATAGTTTTAAAAAGGGTTATATAAATATTGATAAGAAAAAATACTTCACCCGGTAGTAAATCCTAAATCTCCGACGATAATACTTCATATATAATTTATTTGAGGAAAATATATAAGCATGCATCAATTTATAAGATAATTGGAACTTTCCGACTATAAATCACATTTTAAGGATGGACATTCATTAATAAAATTCAATCAATCCATCCGAAAAAAATTCAAGCATCACAACAATCGAATTAATATGAAGAAATGCTTACCGGTTTGAAATATTTGTTGTAGTAGGACGTTAAGGATATTTTGCATTGTTCCTTGTATATTTGGAACTCCCTCAACTTTCTAAAACACGCAAGGCACACAAC
Source organism: Tanypteryx hageni (assembly GCA_028673005.1). Classification (NCBI taxonomy): domain Eukaryota; kingdom Metazoa; phylum Arthropoda; class Insecta; order Odonata; family Petaluridae; genus Tanypteryx; species Tanypteryx hageni. The sequence continues at coordinate 149,550,026 of CM054116.1, forward strand.
TTGAGGATATCCGTCCTCTCGGCTCACCTATTCAGGAAGAAATCGAAAAGTATGATGTTTTTGGAAAGTAACTAAATTTTACAATTATCGATGACATGAATCTACGTTACCAAACGTTACCATAAATTCCTAACATAGCATAGTAATCAAATACGTGGAAAATATCCCACAAATGAATATTTGTAATTTATACGCTGTATTTAGTCAAAACCCACCTATTGTGATTATCATAACGGTTTATTGTGAAACAAGAGCAAAATAATAAACCACTTAAAATGACACATTTAGCAGTAAAAAAGGTAATAAAAAACCCGATTTGTTAAATTAACACAGCTACGTCGCAGTTTCGCCCTTTCTGTGAAATCTGCGACGTTTAAGAAATATCCTCGAAAAAACGTGACAACACTTACTTCAAACCGAAGCAAATCCGAGATTAGGTCCGCTATTATGACACCCGTCTTAACGTTCACATTGAATATACGAATAAAATTCCCACCACCGCTTAGACAAAGCCTACATCTGTTTAAATCGTTCAACAACTCCATGTTTTCAAGCTACTCCCAGATTTTCCAGCTATCCTTTGAATCCTCAATCCAAATATCGCAGCCAAGAACACGAGTTGGACACACGGTTATCAAAACCGGGCGCTTACATCCCCTTACGCTTACGCTCGTTTTCTGTTTGCGCCCGCTTACTCTGGTCCTCTGGTTCCAACGCCTTCTAACGGTTACCACGGATTTGAATCAGCGTCTGTTGTGTTGTTGGGAAGTGTTGCCAATTTCGTTATGGTTTGGCCACCGTGTTGCATCCCCAGTTGTATGGAAAAGGAGGTTACTCGAGTTAGTATTTTGACATCATTATTTATACAAGGTATGCAATGGAATGTAGCTCGTAAAGCATTCAATGGTTTGCCTTTAACCATCATAGTAAGAATATGATGTAACAACGATTCTCGTTGTGGCATCAAAATTGTATAGGGGTACATTAATTTTTTAAAAGGTTAATATATCTATTCCCTTGTTGCCTACGGATGAGTACATGCATGAAATCTTTATGTGTTTGGATGTTTGAACGAGCGTTCACATTTCGAACGGTGGCGTTATTACAGTTGTTATTAATAAAACTCAAAATTATTGTTTCTCATCGGAGAAACAGAAAAGTGTGAGGGCATTTCAACCCATTATGATGTTTATTAATATTTAGAAAAGCCTGAGTGTGAAATACGCAAGATCGGCAAGAGGCTGTATATTTTTAAATGATGAATCCAGGTTCCCTCATCCCACTTGAAATAACCTACACTCTTGTTTTGTGTTTGTGCCTCAGTTATGCCATCAAAGCATTTACATCATTGCAATAACACAGACAATCTTCCATGGAATAAAATTCAACTTAGAATATGTTATTCCTAGAATTTGTCGACTTTAATTGGAAGTAACATATCTCAACATATATGCATGATAGGCAAATTTTAAAAACAGATTCACAATCTGCCTTACAAACTACATCAGATCCGCCTATTATTTACAGAACCAAATACCTTGTTCCTCAGTGTAATTCATCATAAAATCAATGTCGGTCATAAAACTCTTGATTTATTTTTTTGATCTGAGTAAAGCATGTATTATAGCTTATTATTATTAACTATTCCTGTAGTTGAGGATTGATTGTTAATCAACAACAATTATCAATGTTTCATCAAGGGTCTAAAGCATAAGATTGTACAATCAACTTTCTAATCATATTAAGAATGTAAATGTACCCAAGTTTAAAAGCTCTGTGTATAACTTATTGTATTGTATTATAATGTAAAGGACTTCCTGGATTTTTTTTATATATATTATGATATAGCAGTAATCTATTACTTCTTGCTTAAAATATTTTTGAATGTACTTGTATTACATCAATAATGTTTGGAATGTATTATTTTTGCTCGTGATGTGCTGCTAAAGAAGCTCTTATGTGATATCCATTCATGTTTATACTATGTCAACCTTGTCCTATATTTGTTTCTACAGATCAATGGACCAATAATATTATTGTTATTTTTTGTAAATTGATTTGCCGTATTTTTTTCTCAATAAACGTGTAAAGAAATATCAGTTCTTTTCTTTTAAAAGTGTGTAAAAGATCCTACCTAAAAAAAGAATTTCGAATCTCCAGCTCATCTGGAAGTGCCTAAACATTAGTATCCTCCTATATGTATGTTATAACCTCCTCCTCTGTAAGCAACGTCTATATAGAATGATATGATGTTATATCCTCCTCTGTAAGAGTCGTCGATATATAATGATAACAGGAGGATACTAATGTTCAGGCACTTCCAGATGTGCTGGAGATTAGAAATTTTTTTATTAGGTAGGATTTTGTGCAAAACCGACTAGAAAAAACGAAAATCTTGAAAAAGTGCAACAATGCGGCCGCTAAAAATTCGCAATTGTTTAAAAAAAATTTCAGGGTTTATGTATTTCCGCATGTGCTACGGAGTTGAAATTTTTTTTATAAGTAGAATTCTTAAAAAAACGATATAGGGTTTATACAAATTTTGATATTTTTATTTGTTTGGCAGTTAAAAATTCTTAAAGTTTAAACAAATAGATAACTGTTTAGGTACTACGATATGAGCTAGGAAGCTGAAATTTTCAAATTATTTACAGAGTAGTGAATTTGCACAAATAAACATTTCAATTTCACCATATATGAATTGCGGCGGCCGTTAAAAATTATTTAAATTTAAACAATTAGAAAAATATTATTTTACTTCTAGAAGTGCTACAACTATAAAATTTGGCTAAAATGTGTAGCATTATTACCTTATAATGAAGAAAGTGTAAAACTTTTAGAATTGCAACATTCGGGGATTGTTTTAATCAATTATTTTTACATGTGGCAAAAACGGGAATCGCTGCGGAGGTGAAATTTTTAGAATTTATAAAATATTTATAATGATGAAATGTCTGTCTGAAAAATGAATGTTTTTTCAAGGTGATATGAAATGCTTGCAGTATGCAAGCACCTACTACTAGTATATTATATGTATGTTATATCCTCCTCTTTAAGAGACGTCTGTATATAATGATATAATATGAGGTTACAAGAAAGTTACGTTAACGTTTTATTGAATTAAAACAATTCAACGCGAATTTCCTTCGCCTTTCTGTGGGGAATTATGCGGCATTTCCATTTTGGGCTGAAGTTGCTAACTCGAGAAATGTAATCAATTAACACCAGCCCGTTTCCTGGAATCCTATTGGCTAGAGAGAGAGAGGCGGATTTACCTTTCTGGGAGATCACGCCCACTTCTCTCGGCGTTACCTTGGCAACGGGAAACATGGAGACAAAAGACATTTGCATTCGTTTCCCTTGGATTTGTTTTCCGCGTCTCTTGGACACGCCCACTTTTAGAGCTAACCCCTCTGAGATTGCGCACTTCGTCAGAAGCTGGTCTTCCTTAATCTCGTATATATATATATATATATATACAACTTACGGAAAAGGAAAGGTAAAATGAATATATGGATGTCAACAAGGTGTTGGGATGAGGAAACCCAGTGAGCACTCACCAATCAGACGACTTCAGGTTGGCGAGGCCCCGGGGATGTCGAAGCGACACACGTAAAATAACACAGAAACATCACAAACGTAAAGCTTTCGGAACTACTCCTTCTTCAGCTACAGAGAGAGAACTCATCCCAACACCTTGTTGACATCCATATATATATATATATATATATATATATATATATATATATATATATATATATATATATATTCTACTAGCGTAATATCCCCGCAAATATGACGGGAATGCGTGAATTAAGTATTATGTAAGAAGTAGTTGGAGTTACCCGGCTTCGCTAGGCAAGGAATTTTCTTTTAAGCAGCAAATGATTTTTATTTCTCGGGCCCCCGCGCTCTCGGTGCTTGTAGGCACCTCAGCACTTGACTGCAGTCCGAGACGTTCGTGATAAGTTTGTTTATTCTCTTTGTAAACAATTTATTCGTAAGCTCACTTTGTAACACGATCATAATCTCCTTCATTTGCTAGCGCCACGAATAGTCAAGGACTTCGTCTTAGCTAGTCGCTGTTAGATCTTTGATAGGACAAGGAGATAAGAGCCCAAGTGTCTGTTAGTTGAAAACACTACGAAAGAAAAATCATTTCACTAATATCTGGTTGTTTTCAAAAGATGTAGAACGGGAAGCAAGATGTTTGTGCAGCCTGCGAGGTGTTGCTCTCCGCCTGGAGGCGTTTGTCACAAGATATCACACCCTCAACCTTACTTAATGTATAGTAAAAAGTTTTTATTATTGATCAAACTTTAAAATTTTTAAACAAGATTTTTATTTAAAAATAAACTGATGTGGGCAAAACAAGACTCTCATATTTATATGGCAAATTACGTTGTTAGCTCTGGGATCGTTGTCAATATTTACTCCCAGTTGACAATTAAGAAAAGACAAAAAACGTTACTAAGACGTAACTAAGCGTCAATTGTTAACAATAGTCTTCGGCAGGTGGCGTGGTGGTGGCAGGTAAAAATATAAGATATCTCTTAAACAATGCATTATATGGGAAAATGTATCATACATAGGTTGTAGAAAGTAATACTTCCTACAACTTTTATTCCAGTACATTTTTACATTTCTCAAATATTAAAGCAAGTATTTCAAAATAACTGATAAGTGACGAGAGTAAACACCCACTTCCGGTCTACCGATTTTTGCCAAAAACTGATCAGATTTTCTAACTTTTATAAAAATGTCAAATATAAAATTTTGAGTTGACCTGATTAATAGTTTTTGAGTTAGAGCGCCCACAAAAATCTATCACATACAGACAGACAGGCACACAGACATGATCGAGAAAATAGTCAAAACAGGTTCAGGGGACCTTAAAACACGTATTTCTGTTGAAATCTCGAATTCGATTTACTTTCTCTATACTTCGTATGTGGAGAAAGTAATCATTTTATCCGAATTACAAAATAAGAAAATCCGAAAATTACCCGAGATTCAACTTTTTTTAAAGCCTCCAAAAATCTGTAACTTATTTATACCCGATTTTAACCCGAATGAAAAGGAAAATAATAAAACCTTTACATTAACCCTCCGAATGAGTTTTCTTTTTAAACACGAAAAATCCATACTTTAGTTGGATGGATTAATTACTACGAGCTTTGAAGGCTTACGTTAACTAATCTCGAGAGTTCCTTGTGTTTGAATGATAATATTAGCGAGTGATGTGAGAATGAAAAATTCGAAACTGTGATCCAGGCACAAAGCCTAGTCAAACATTATAAATAGCCGCTTCTTACGTATATATATATGCGATATATGATATAAGATAAAAGTAATTGGTGCTTGCATTCTGCAAGCATTGCGTATCACTTTGGAGATATTTCATTATTAGAAATATTTTTTTTTATTCAAAAGTTTCCACCTCTGCGCCGATTTTCGTTGTTTCCTTACGGGACAATATTGGAGTAAAAACAAACCCTAAAATTAGAAATTTTAAGAATACTATACTTATTCCATCGTGGGGGTACTAATGCCACACTATTCTGCCAAGTTTTCCAGTTTTAGCACATATATAAGCGAAATAGCATTTATCGAATCTAATCTGTTTATGATTTGAAAATCTTTTAACGGCCCCAGCAACATTCATCGAGATAATAAAACGTTTATTTGTGCATTTTCACTGAGTCAGCTCTAAATAACTTTAAAATTTCAGCTCCCTGGCTCAATTCTAAATACCTAAACATTTCACTTCACTTCACAGCTTGTGCCTGCCTGCATAGGATCATCGGATGGATTTATTCCATCAATTTTTTCTATTTGTTTGAGTTTTATGAATTTTCAACGGCGAAACAGATAAGAATAGGTATCAAAATTTCTATAATCCACCTCGAAAAATAAATCAATTTTTCAGAAATATATATTTCATCGTTAGAAATATTTTTTATTCAAAGGTTTGCACCCCTGCACAGATTTCTTTTTTGTTTTATGGGTCAATGTTGTAGTAAAAGCAATCCCTGAAATTGGCAATTTTAAGAATATTATACCCACTTTTATCCGTTGCGGGGTGATAATGCCACTCATTTCTGCCTAATTTTTAATTTATAAGACATCTAAAAATGAACTAATATTTATCTAATCGTTAAAATTTTAAAAACTTTACCTGCCGAAATTACGACCTCGTGTAGACCTTCAAATGTTTATTTGCTCATCTGCGCACTAAGCTTTAAATAAGAAAAAGAAATTTCAGCTCTCTAGGTCGTCACTAAGTGCATATAAATTAATCTATATGTTTAAACTTTAAGAATTTTTAACAGCCGGACAACCAAAAATATCAAAATTTCCGTAATCCCTATTTCGTTATTTTACGAAATTCTACCTTTACGTAAAGTTTTGGTGGGACATTCGGAAATACAGAAACTTTAAAAAATTTGTTTAAGAAACAGCGAATTTTTAACGGCTGGCTGCGTAGTTGCGCTTTATTGAGATTTTCAATTTTTTTTAGTCGGTTCGCACACTCCTGCCACCACCTCTTCATCTTGCCAACCAGATGAAGTCTTGAACCTTTCCTCCCACGTACTTACCCCTGCCGAGAATGAACTCCTATCACGCGGCCTTTCTTTTTGTCCCACCACCAAATTTGATCATTTTCGCCTTCTTGCCAACGTTCAGTCCTTCTGCCCGCACACTACGTCTAAAAACCAACCCTCCCATAGAAGACTCTCTCACCTCTGCCAACCCTAAACTCCCTCCCGGCCTCCCACCTACCTTTTCCATCTTCAAACCTCCTTCCCAATACATTCCACCCACCCTTCCTTCCCTACACCCGGTCGAACAATACCTCAATTATATCCTTTCCAGAGTCTCCCAACCCAACTTTTACGATCTTATCGACCATACAGATAATCTTACCAGACGTGAAAGACATGCCATTTCTACACTCAAACATAGTGACCATATCATCATCCTCCCTGCCGACAAGGGCACCACCACGGTTGTGATGGATCGCGCCAAATATAACGAGGAAGCCGAGCGCCAACTTTCTGACGAAACTTTTTACCATCACCTTACTTCCAACCCCACAGACCACCACTCCGACAAAATTTCGTCCTATCTTCATTCCTCGGGAAAACAGAAAGGCCTTCCCGATTCCGCCATTGCTCTAATGATCCCCAACAAACCCCGCACACCCACATTCTACCTTCTCCCTAAAATCCATAAACCCAACATCCCCGGCCGCCCCATTGTTGCCAGCTTTAACACCCCTACAGAACTCATCTCCGCCTTCGTTGATTCCCACCTACAACCTCTCATTCGTCAATTCCCTTCCTTCATCCAAGACACTAACAACTTTCTCAAACGTCTCAAACACCTCCCCTTTCCTCTCCCACCCAATACCATTTTTACCACTATCGATGTCTGTTCCCTCTACACAAACATCCCCCACGATGATGGACTCTCTGCCCTTAGTAAACTCCTTGACTCAAGATTACCCGACGCTAGACCTTCCTCCCATTTCTTATTAGACTTGGCAGCTATGGTGCTAAAAATGATCAACTTCAACTTCGATGGGCGTCACTACCTTCAAATTAGAGGCACTGCGATGGGCACCCGTATGGCGCCTTCATACGCCAATTGTTACTTGGGAGAATGGGAACGACTCTTCCTCAACGTACCACTCAGGCCACTTTTGTGGCTGAGATACATCGACGATGTCTTCCTCATTTGGACGCATGGACCTGACTCTCTCTATTCCTTTCTATCACGCCTCTCCTCCCATCCTTCACTCTCTTTCACCCACCAATCCTCTACCTCCCACATTACATTCCTGGATGTCGATCTTTACCTTCAAGACAGCAAAATTCGCACCTGTGTACATATCAAACCCACCAACAGCCTCCAATGTCTCCACTTTGATAGCTGCCATCCCCTTCATACCAAAACCTCTATCCCCTATGCCCTTGCTCGTCGAGGATGGAGGCTTTGTTCTGATAGAGCTTCCCTTCTATAATACTACTCTGTCCTCGAGGACGCTCTCCTCAAACGTGGTTACCCTTCAGTCTTGGTCCGCGAGAAGATCCATAGGGCGATGACGCCTACCCACCATGGATCCCTTCCACACACACCTACTATCCCTGTATCAACCCCTCCTCTCACTCTTACTACACTTTTCCTTCCTGGTATCCACGAAGCTCTCAAAACAATCCTCCATGCTGCCCACCCAATTCTTACCTCTTCCTCCCACCAGTCCCTCTTTAACAACCTTTTTGCCAATCCTCCGCTCCTCTCCTTCCGCCGGCCCCCCAATTTGGGAAATATCTTGTGGATGAAGGAACTTCCCACTTCCACCACGCCTCTTGCAATAGGGTCTCACCCCTGCGGCAAACCTCGCTGCCTCATTTGCCCTATCCACCTACCCTCATCTTCTTTCTCGAGTCCCTCCACCAATATCACCTACCCCATCACCTCTAGAAGCAACTGCACCACCCGTAACGTCATTTACCTCCTTAGCTGCACTCTTTGTCCCGCGTTTTATGTAGGCCTCACCAGCAATCCGTTAAATATCCGCATGAACGGTCACAGGAATAGCGTCTCTCTCAGAAGCCCTCTCCCAGTTGCATTACACGCCAATGCCCACAATGTCCCCTTCAATAGTTGCTACATTGTAAGGGTCATTCGCGCCTTACCCAATGACACTCCTGCCCCCCTTCTCCGACACTGGGAACTAGCACATATCCATCTTCTTGGCTCTCTCTCTCCGCCTGGCCTCAACCTCCGCTAAACCTATTAGCCCCCTTACAATGTCTCCTTGTTACTTTGTAACTATTCGCACTCTACCTCATCACACTCCCTCCTTATTGGCTATCCACCCGTCTACTCCCCGCCTCCTCCGATCATCATCCTCCCCACATCACCCTGTCATTCCCCGCTCAGTATGTCACTCTCATTTACTCTACTGCTGAAGAAGGGCATAGGCCCGATAAGCTTGCATGTTTTTTGTTTTTGTATTCGTGTGTTCAACGTGTCTCTTCGACGCCCCCAGCAGCCAGCCAACTTGGTCTCCGACTTGGAGAGTGTCCGCTGGGCCTCCTTCAACACCTTGTTGCCACCCTCATCACTACCTTTTCATTTCCTTAAGTCTATATATATATATATATATATATATATATATATAACAACTTACGGAAAAGGAAAGGTAAAATAGATATATGGATGTCAACAAGGTGTTGGGATGAGGAAACCCAGTGAGCACTCACCAATCAGACGACTTCAGGTTGGCGAGGCCCCGGGGATGTCGAAGCGACACACGTAAAATAACACAAAAACACAGAAACATCACAAACGTAAAGCTTTCGGAAATACTCCTTCTTCAGCTACAGAGAGAGAACATGTTTCTGTGTTTTTGTGTTATTTTACGTGTGTCGCTTCGACATCCCCGGGGCCTCGCCAACCTGAAGTCGTCTGATTGGTGAGTGCTCACTGGGTTTCCTCATCCCAACACCTTGTTGACATCCATATATATATATATATATATATATATATAGGAATAGGGATGCACCCAAAAGATCTACTGTTGACACAAGTTTATATGCCGACCAGCCCACATGAAGATGAGGCTGTTGAAGAAATATACGAGAAGATAGAAAATATTATGGAGGAAGGTAAAAACTGTTGCAAGATAGTGATGGGCGATTGGAACGCTGTGGTAGGAGAGGGAAGAGAAGACCAAGTAGTAGGAAAATTTGGACTAGGGAAAAGAAATGAAAGAGGTGAGAGGATGTTCATATCAAATACTTGGTTTGAAAATCATAAGAGAAGGCTATACACGTGGAAATCACCAGGAGATGGAGCTAGATATCAAATAGATTATATTTTAGTGGAAGAAAGATACAGAAATGGAGTAAAAAAAGCATATGGACTTCCAGGAGCAGACATTGACAGTGATCATGTGCTCCTCATGACCGAAATAAAACTAGCCTTGAAGAGGATTAAGAAGGCTAAGATTGCTAGGAAATGGGACTTAGAGAAAATAGCCACAGTAGGAAAAGAAAGAATAGGAGAAAAATTAGCTCAGGCAATCAAAAGAGAAAACGTGTCGGAGGAAAATGTGGATGAAGCATGGAATAGGATAAAGAAGGCTATAAGGAAAACAACAGAACAGGCTATTGGGTTTTTCAAAGGAAAAAGAATAAAAAAGCCATGGGTGACAAAGGAAATGATAGAAAAGATGGAAGAAAGAAGGCAATACAAAAGCAGGACTGATGAAGATGGAAAAAGGAAATACAGGAAACTGAATAATGAACTAAGAAGAGTAACCCAAAAAGCAAGGGAGAGATGGCTAGAGGAGGAATGCTCAGATATAGAAGATCAAGAGAGAAAAGGAATGTATGACTTGATGTATAAGAAAGTAAAGAATGTAACTTGGGATAGATGGAGAACAAGTGCATGTGTGAAAGAGATTGAAAGTAAAGAAGATAAAGTTCTATATAAGGAAGAGGAGGTCCTTAATAGATGGAGAGAATACATGGAGGAGTTGTACAAATCAAATGAAAAACCAAAGGATCTCCGTATTGAAGAGCAGGATGAAATAAATAATGACGAAACAGGGGTTTTGATATTGAAAATAGAGGTGCTACAAGCAATAAAGGATATGAAGAATGGGAAGGCAATGGGGGTAGATGAGATACCGATAGAATTATTTAAGTGTCTTAATGAGGAAGGACTGGAAGAAATAGTGAAGTTGTGTAATGCAATCTATAACAAGGGGATGTGGCCAGAGGATTTCGTCAAAACAATTATGATTCCAATTCCGAAAAAGCAAGGAACAAGAAAATGCAGTGAACACAGAACAAGAAGGACGCGATAGTTTTGAAGCCTCGGGATCCACCGTATTCAGGTCTCCCCGTAAACAGATGAAGAGGAAATGAGACGCTTTAAGAATTGACGACTTCGATAAGGAAATTATTCGCAGAAAGTTACCGAGTTACTACGAAAAGGGAGAATATCCTACTTTTAAAAAAATACTGGCAGATATGAAAGCAGAAATGAACTTTCAGTGGCAAATTACGTCACTATGGAGGATTTTAAAATCAATGGGCTTTAAATATAGGAAGACTAACGACGGAAGGAAATTCCTTCTGGAAAGAATGGACGTAGTTATGGCTCGAGTTACGTTTTTACGTACAATGAATGACCTCCGAAACAAAATCAACCCCAATGATCACAAAAGGATCACATTTTATTTGGATGAGACGTGGGTCAACCAGAACTACGCCCCAAACAAATATGGCAGAATGAAGATGGTGAGGGTGGATTGAAAGTCCCGATTGGAAAGGATGGGAGAGTTATTGTGTGCCATGTGGGATCAGCAGAGACTGGTTTTTTAGAAGGATGCAAACTTGTGTTCCGGCCAAAAGTCAAGTCTTCCAGTGATGACTATCACACAGACATGAAAGCTAGTATTTTCAAAAACTGGTTTTTGAAATTTTTAGATATTCTCGATGAGAGAGAAATAAAAGGTGCGACAATTGTTATGGATAACGCAAGTTATCATTCTGTTATCCTCGACAAAACGCCGTCTTCCAACACAAGAAAGGCTGACATTCTGGCATGGCTGTCGACACGAAATATACACCACGATGCGAATCAAACCCGGGCAGAGCTGCTTTATTTGGTTAAATTATTGAAGCCAAGAACCAACTCTTATGAATTGGATTGTATTGCACGGACAAGAGGTCATACGGTAGTACGTCTCCCTCCTTATCACTGCCATTACAATCCTATTGAACTGATATGGGCGCAAGTGAAAGACCAAGTAGGAAAAAGGAATAACACCTTCCGGTTGGCCGATGTCGAGGTGTTGATGAATGAAGAACTGGAGAAAGTAACGAGAAGTGATTGGGAAAACTGTGTCAAACATGCGGAAAAGCTTCAAAATGACGATTTTCTAAGAGATATAGCGCTGGATTCCACAATAATAATAATAATAAATTTATTAATCCAGAGATCATTACAATGATATAGGACAAGTCAAAAAATAAAATAAAAATACAGAAACATACATATAGAAGGACAAGAAAAGGATTTGGAAAGCTAATAAATATATCTAAATATAAGAACATAAGAAAATTAAAATACAGTTTACAAGAGTATATACGTTACAGCAAAAACGGTAATGACAAAAATAATTATATAAGAGTCTAGCCTATTTGATGTCATTATTTAGGTATTCACTAATTGAGTAAAATAATTTACTAAGTAATAAGGTTTTGAGTCTAGATTTAAATAATCCAGGCTCTTTAATATTCTTCAAGCCTTCTGGGAGTTTGTTGTATAGACGAGGACCAAGTGAGTTAGGACCCATTATTGCTTTCCTAGTTCTAGTAAAGGAAATATGAAGATTTTTAGATCCCCTGGTACCAAACTGATGGAAATCACAATTCTTTTCAAAATCACATATTTTTTTTAATAAACAACAGTAAGGTAAGAATATATACACAGGGTATAGGGAGAATATTAAGACTACTAAATAAATGACGGCATGGACTTCTGTATGATTCATTAGCCATTAGACGTAATACTTTTTTTGTATCCTAAAAATTTTTATGGCAATACCCCCAAAAAATGATACTATAACTTATGTGGGAATAGAATTCTCCATAGTAGAGGCTTAAGAGCACCTCCATGCTGACTGTGTGCCTAATATTTCGCAATAAAAAGCAGATTGAGCTAAGTTTACTTGCCAGGCTATTGATGTGGTTTTCCCATGTGATATGTGAATCAATTATTATGCCAAGAAAACTTGAACAATCGACAACCGGCATGGGTTTCCCTCCCATCTCCAGGACAGTATTTTCACAATATTTATTTACATGAGAGAATTGAATCACTTGTGATTTATCTGCATTCAATTCAAGAAAATTATTTTGACACCACTGATTCAGTTGTTGAATAATTAATTTACTATTGCTTTTTAAATGGAGAGAGGTTTTAGCTGAGAGAAGGACATTTGTGTAAAATATAAAATTACGTTAGCACCTGGTATCTGATTAAAAATGTTAGGGAGTCGTTTATGTACACCAAGAATAAAATAGGTCCGAGAACCGATCCCTGTGAAACCCCTATAGTTGCTATCCTTTCAGGTGAAACATATTTCACTCCATTTAAGTTAATTACTGTATGCAATGGTCTACTGCCAAGATATGATTTAATCCAGTTGTTGGCAACACCTCTTATTCCTAGCCTATCAAGTTTAATTAATAGTAGTTCATGGTTCACGTTATCAAAGGCTTTTGAGAAGTCAAAAAATAATCCAAGAGATTCCAATTTATTATCAAGTGCAGATAGAATGCAATTCACTGCATGAAAAATGGCAGTTGTTGTTGATTTATGCTGCCTAAAGCCATGTTGAAATGGAGATATTATTTTGAAAGATTCAAAGTATGCAATCAATCGTTTATAAAAAACTATCTCAAAAATTTTAGCAAATTGGTTTAGGATTGAAATAGGACGATAGCAGTTAATGTCATGAATGTTTCCTTTCTTCTTATAAACAGGAACTAATTTGGAAGTTTTTAGGGGTGATGGAAAAATGCCAAGCCTTAAAGATTCATTTATAAGTAATAGGAGGGGAGATTCTATTGCCTTGTAGCAGTAGCTTATAATGGAAATTGGTATCTCATCCAGACCTGAACAGTGTTTAGAGCCAGAATTTTTTACAATAGATTCAAGTTCCATTTCATCAGTTGGGAAGAGAAACAGTGAATTGATAGAGTATGGTATATTATTATAAGCATCAGCATTTAGTGAATGGGTAATGGGCGGTTTTATAAAATGATCAATGAATTTAGATGCTAAAATAGAAGGATCAGAAATAATCTTGTCTGTACTATCTTTAACTACAGGTATAGGGTGGTTTACACTTATGTTTTTGGATTCATTTATGATTTTCCAAATTTCACCAGTTTTATTAACAGCAGTAGACACTCTCCTGTTATTGCATGTTCGCTTTGCCTCGTTTATCATTTTACGATAATGCCTCTTAAGCATTCTGTATTCTATAAGTAACTCATCATTAACTGTTAGTTTGCAGAGGATGTATAATTCTTTAAGGTAGAATGAGAGTGTTCTAATTTCATTAGTTATCCACTCATTGGATGATGGTTTCTTATGGCCTTTTTTCTTGCAAATTTGAAATGCTAAATTAAAATAGAATATAAATTTATTGTAAAAGTAATTGAATTTACCCTCAAAAGTTTCATTATTGCCTACTCCTCCCCAATCTTTGGATTCTAACATGGCCCTAAATGACAGCATATTAGTATCAGAAAATGAACGTTTATGATAGATAACATCTTTAGGGGTAACCCTGATATCAAATAAAGCTAAAATAGGAAAATGATCAGATATGTCTGATGTTATAACTTTGGTTTTAACAGACATGCTATCACTGTTGGATACAATATAATCAATGAGTGATTTAGAGTGACATGTAACACGAGTAGGTCCATCATTAGCAACATATAAATTAAAAGTGTTTAAAAGGTTAAGAAGATCATATTTACTATCATTATCTATCAACAGGTTACAATTGAAATCCCCAGTAATAATTATAACTGACTTAAGGTCTGAATTATATAAGGAATCCAGGAGGAAACCAAGTTTGTCTAAAAATAGTGGAAAATTACCAAGTGGTGACCTATAGAGTGTGGCAACAAAAATGTTATGAGTACCAATTGATAGATTAATTAATGAACATTCAAAGTCCCTCTCTTCAGAGAGATGCTTGTATGAAATATCCAGACATTGCACAGCAATAGATTCCTTTACAAATATAACTACACCACCATATTTGAAGTTATGACGACAGTAAATTTCAGCAATATAGTACCCAGGTAGTCTGACAGAATAAACCTCTTCTGATTTAAGCCAGTGTTCACACAGACAAATAATATGAGGCTTGTAGGAATTAGCTAATATTTCTAACTCTTATAGTTTTTTTTTATACACTGAATGTTAAGGTGAAGCACAGTTAATTTGAAGTCACTATTTCTGTTATTATTCACTTGCACTGCTGATGGGTTTGCTTGTCATGAAGACTTAGGATTGGAGGGACCATTCTGGAGTGTGGGGGATGGTTTCTGGACAGTATTAGTAGTAGGGGTTGAGGATGTCTGGGGGTTACTAGGATTAAGTGCAACTCTATTATTAGTATCTAAACGCAAATTTAGAAATTTAAATCGATTTAGCATTACGTTTTCAGGCCAAATTGAAGGGTCAATCACCTTATCCAGATTTTGAATATCAGTGGAAATTTTGAAAGATGCATAATTGCCTCTAGGTTTCAGAGTTTCAAGGTCCACACTGATACTTATCTTCTTTTCTAAATACAATTTAACATCCTCCCTTGTAGTATCTGGACTTAGATTCCACACATGTACATGCGCTCTTTTCACCACCGCCTTTAATGTACAGCCAGATGCTCCATCAGCTGTTCCGGTTTTGCACACCCACAGTGTGCCATGTGGGATCAGCAGAGACTGGTTTTTTAGAAGGATGCAAACTTGTGTTCCGGCCAAAAGTCAAGTCTTCCAGTGATGACTATCACACAGACATGAACGCTAGTGTTTTCAAAACCTGGTTTTTGAAATTTTTAGATATTCTCGATGAGAGAGAAATAAAAGGTGCGACAATTGTTATGGATAACGCAAGTTATCATTCTGTTATCCTCGACAAAACGCCGTCTTCCAACACAAGAAAGGCTGACATTCTGGCATGGCTGTCGACACGAAATATACACCACGATGCGAATCAAACCCGGGCAGAGCTGCTTTATTTGGTTAAATTACTGAAGCCAAGAACCAACTCTTATGAATTAGATTGTATTGCGCGGACAAGAGGTCATACGGTAGTACGTCTCCCTCCTTATCACTGCCATTACAATCCTATTGAACTGATATGGGCGCAGGTGAAAGACCAAGTAGGAAAAAGGAATAACACCTTCCGGTTGGCCGATGTCGAGGTGTTGATGAATGAAGAACTGGAGAAAGTAACGAGAAGTGATTGGGAAAACTGTGTCAAACATGCGGAAAAGCTTCAAAATGACGATTTTCTAAGAGATATAGCGCTGGATTCCACAATGGAGCCAATAATTGTAAATCTCGAAGACGATAGCAGTGACACTGACTTCAGCGATGAATCAGACATCAACGATAGCTTTTAAAACAACGAAAGCTGAATGTAAATAAAATGTTATATAAATAGTAGTATAATGTAGGTAGAAAATATTGCAATGATGAGAAAAAAATTACAAAAACAATGAAAATCAAAAAAATATTTTTAACTTCGCCATTGCAGGTCCAAAGCCCTGATTAAAAAGAAGGATGGGAAATATTTTAACGCAATGGAAAATGGCCGGTAGTAATAAACAATGACCGTAAGTTTATCTGCGACGCGTCGCCTTTCATTCGCAAGCAGATCATTTCAAGAGCGGATTACTGGCAATGCTGTTAGGTTTTTCCATGCATTTCGAAAGCCGCGGGTGACGGGGGAGAGGGAAAAGGGAAGAAGGGGAGAGGGAAAAGGTTCTCATAGGCTACTTGCTATGTGAAGGTCAAGCTTCATAAGACGAGAAACATACTATAGTACTATAGTGAAATTAAACTTGTAGCGCCCTCGGATGCCGAAAACTGGAACTATGATTATTAGAATAAATTTTACCTGAGAAAAAAAGTTTGGATGTTGTTGGGATCGAACGCCTGAACCTGGGATCTGAAGTTGAGCACGTTAACCATCTGGCTAACTACGCAGTTAGCGAATTGAGAGAAATTTAGGTCTTTAAGTTACCCCTTGGTCCTTGTGTGATGTATGCTTTCCTTTCTCTCGTCCTCTAGTCGTCCCCCACCCCTCTCCCTCTCAGGCTGGTCCTTAGCTATGCGGCTATGCCAAGAGGTTTGCTTATTACCCCTCCCCCTTGCACCTTCGGTCACGTGACTGAAACTTCACAAGCCACAAGCTGGTCCTTAGCTATACCAAGAGGTTTGCTTACTACTCCCTCCCCCCCTTCTCGCCATCGGTCACGTGACCGAAACGTCACAAGCCACAGGCTGGTCCCGCGTACATTAAGGGTGTGAGGACATACAAGCATCCTCTCCGCAGGACGATCCTCGTCAGACCGACGAAATCCCGGTCGCTCCGCAGCGTTTGAAGAGGGACATTCTCTTTGACGGGGTTTCGCCACGATAACCACTTTGCACACCACCCTCTCAATAATCACACTTATTTGAAAACTTTTATCGTAATATTCATTCCATTATTATTATTATTTGTACCATCCCTCAGTAATCACGCTTATTTGAAAACTTTTATCGTAATATTAATTTTATTATTATTATTATTATATCACCATTATTATATATATATATATATATATATATATATGTTGACATCCATACATTCATTTTACCTTTCCTTTTCCGTAAGTTGTTATATATATATATATATATATATATATATATATATATATATATATATATATATATATATATATATATATAAAATTAACTTATGAAATTTTGCATGAGAGGATAATAATCATAGAATGGAATAAGGGTGGTAATAAATATATCATTAAATAAAAAACAGATTTTTTGACATATTTTATTTGCATCTTGTTAACAGTTTCGTTGCATGATTTATACATTGGTTTTTATAAAATGCCATAATTTCAAGGAAGAATCTTTTGGTATTAAAACCGTTTTCATAAACGGTTTCGGAGAAATAACCTTTTAAACTGCACATTTTACTAAGTTTGTCTTGGAAACTTTGAAACAATTCACAAGTATGTTCGGGTACAGCACCTTTGCACCCACAGCAATTGTACATTACATTTTCTTTTAATTGGTATTGTATAGAGTCCAAAGTATTGTGCGCAGACGACTCAAACCAAGCGGCGCACTGTTCTATCGCGTATTCAACGCAGTCGCTCACACGAAACAAACCAGCCCACGTAGATGGGCCCATCCACACAATATTTTCCATCTTTGACTAGTTTTATAACTTTTTCACCGTATAGTTCGTGGAAACTTAACACTATCCCATCTAAACGAACATCGTCGGCTTGCGATCCCAAGTCGGCGTTTAAGAAAGAATCTACCAACTCTTTCGATGCCAATATCGTACTCCACTGGGTAGGTTGGAGGCACACGCCGGCGCAGCCGTTCTTGCCGATGAACACGGTTGGGTGGAAATCATTTGGATAGTCCAATCCGACGCAAATCTTTTTTACGCCAGACGGGTTGAGATCGTACGACGTACCCATCACGATGGACATTTTCTCGCCGGAGAGGCGGTTTTCTCCATCACGTGTAACGCCCTATGTTTGTTGGATGGTTCGCCCCCGCTCTTCTCGACAATCTTCTTCTGCGTACCATGGTACCTCAAGCCTGTCGCATCAATGGAATGATTCATTTCACCTCTGCAGCTTTCATTTTCTCTTGAAATACTGGGAACGCAATATAAATGATTAGTGGTAAGGGTCAGGGGACTAGTCTTCGGTTGCCGCGCAACCATTCTCCAAGAGAGTTGGTCTATTATCTCGGAGAGCGAGAGATGCACGTGGAGATACGCGCCCAGGCCCATTACTTCCTAATATTTAACGCAGCCAAATACTTAAAACAACTATTTTCAAAGTCAATATTTTAAAAGTAATTTACAGTACAAATATAAACCTCTCTAGCTTCCGCTGCAAACTTATCTTGTTGCAGTTTATTAAAATGCCTTAAAGAAGCTCGAACTTTACTTCCAAAAAAACTATCCTTTAATCGGGATTCTAATTTTTCTTTTAGAGAAGTCACGTAATTCTGTTGAAAAAATATCATTTTCTTCTAATATTAAAATTGACCCGCTCATAAAATTAAGAAAATGGGAGACAAAATACAAAAATAATTCAGGAATAGAAGGCATTGTCATGTCATCTTCCATTTCATTTTCTTGCGATTTTACAAATTTCCAAATAAGGGCATCACAATCGTCTTCCCCCTTGTTTTAAAAGGTACTGCTTTATTGCAGGCCAAGATGACAATATTCGGTCTACCGCCTTGGATAAACTCAACCATCTTTTAGGTACATTTCTTAACATTTGGGCATAATCCATGTTAAAAAATTCAAAACAAGATTGTAGCTCCATTTTGCACACTGTGCTACTTGAAAATTCGGAATAAATTTTGACTAACGTTTCTATATCATAAGTTCATTTTTTACACACATGCTTTGCTGCATTGTGTATCACATGACAATTACAATTAGCCTTTAATATGTACGCATTTGAGCTACACAATTTTTGATAGAATTGAATTGTCCATAATTTATGGCTGCATTGTCTCCTGAATAAGCAGCAACATTGTCAATTAATAATTCACGTTCGTTGAGAAATGTTAGAATTTTATTTGTTATTGCATCGGAAGATTCAAAATCATCAGTATAAAAATCCAAAATTCTATTTTTGATGCCCTGTTCTGGTATTAAGTTGCCAACAATTAACGGATACAATTTCATGTTTCCTTTATTGGACGCGTCACATGAAATAGAGAAGTATCTAGGATTTTCAACATCTTTCTTTTGAGGTCACAGAAAACTAATTCAATTGCTTTTGGTCCTAGAATATTTTCCGTTAGACTTGATGCTTTTGTTCGTCCATAGTGTAATTGTTTTGACTCCGAAGAATCATGAAAAACCGTACAGTTTAACTTCATTCCATAGTCAGTGCTATTGTAGCTATGCTGGTGCTTCACTGCATGGTACACCAATGTTAGCTCGGCAATTGCAGTTCTTAAATGAGCTTGGCTATTTTCTTGAACGAGAAACTTGGTTAATAATTGATTACTTGTATGTGCACTTATAGTGTGTCTGTGACAAACACTATTTTCATGAGTTTTAATAGCCTTTTCTCCGTCATGTCTCACAACAAATGTAACACCACATAATTTACATTTACCAGTATGTTCATTTTCCGGTCGTTTAAGCCATTCATTATTAAATATGGCAAAATAATATTTTTTCTTTTTCATCGGTGTTTGATCATCAGAAGCGGAAATTTTCACGATGCTGTAAAACAAATAATATATATAAATTAAAATATTTAAATATAATGAATATAAAAAGTAATTTTACTTAGGAAATAAAGCTCAATATCAATAAACAATTCACATAAATACTCCCTACACAGAAGCAAAGAACAGCCACCTATCTTTTATGTAGAACCTGCATTCATGCTGATTCATGCAAAGATTCTACTGAACAGGTATGCAAATCGATAAATAAGTCCAATCAATTATCGATAGGTTCTGAAATAGGACATTTAACGCCACGCTATGTCAGGCCGGAACTAATAGCAAATTTTAGAATTAATAGCAGATTTTAGAACCAGCTGCACAGAAGTACCCAACCTGAGAATGGTGCATAAATAAACAAACATTATTTCTTAATGTTGACAAGGGTCCATTCTATTTTGACAATATTTCATTCTATTTTGACATTTCTTCTTTTAATTACATATCAAATACTTGTTATGATTATTCATAACTTTTATTTCATGGGCATATTGTTTTATATAGTTTTATTTATAGTTTAAAATGCAATACAATAATGGTGGAAACCAAAATAGAAAATATTATACACAGTATACAATTTTGTAGCAAAAAAACTGTTAATACACAGCCCAATATAAACATGGAAAAGATAGATCTTTTTAACATTCTTTAGAAGTGAATATATTGAAATAGGTTTCTATTGGTGTCAAATTTTGGTGCCCATTTGGATAGGTGCCTGAGGGGGTCGACTCACCTCTATATTTGCAATTTATTAGTTTGTCTATTAAGTATAATTAACAGAGGTTTTATCATAGAATTTTCGACTTTGAAAGTGTTAGACATCACGAAAAAGCTGTTACAGAATTCAAAATTTCGACATTATGCTCCAAGAGAGCTGATACGATGGAGAAAATGGAATAAAAATTGATTTAGATTTCATTTTTGTGCGTTACACATTTCATTGATATCTCGTCATGGATTTATTATAACAATATTTGTATGAGGAAACTCGCAAAACATGCCGTGTATAGATTTTCCCTTGTATATTTTCTCCGATTTATGTAGATTTCAGTCAGTCCCATCAAAAACGTACATTATTTCGTATTTACCGGAAACTTTCCTTAGCGTAGATGATTTTTCTCAATTCTTCTCTCTAATGAATTCACTTATCCTCCTTCCACACAAGCAATCTATGGGTGTAGTATGTACGATGGATACCGAACACCTAAAAATTTTCCAAATTATCTAACTGTTCGGTGTTCGGTAAAGCATCGGTACCGAACACCGAACAGTTTGTCTGATTAGCGAACAATTCGGGTAAAAACCGAACAGGTGCGTCCCTGCACGCTCGGATGCAGCGTATGCATCGGCAGTCCGGCAAGTGTTAAAACAGGAGGTTAACCCGAGAATATAAGAACAGCGGTCAAAACGACTACTTGGCGCATTTAGGTATACGAGCTAATATCTTAGAAACCAATTGAGGCCATAAACGTAATTTATGGGAGTAAAACTTCATAAATGGCTGTGTCACAAAATAGGAACTTTCTGCGACTGTTAATTTGAGCAGGGGATCATTTGAAATTCAAAAACGGTCAGATTGACTGCGCATCTAGTGTTGAGGAAATGGCACAATCTGAATTAGGTACACCGAAATAAAAAGTTTACGAATTGTATTTTTCAAGTCATAGAGTGAACTTCTTTTCCACAAATATGACACCAAAAATCAGTCTGCGCATCATCTATTTCTATCACATCTTGGACTTTTTAAGAGTCCCTAGGGAAGTAAAATTTCGGTATATTATAATCAAAGGATATTAATCTAATTACCTGATTAGCACAATCATCTGTCAGGATTTCTTTAATCCTCCTGTTATATGTTATATCCTCCTCTGTAAGAGTCGTCGATATATAATAGATATGATAACAGGAGGATACTAATGTTTAGGCACTTCCAGATGTGCTGGAGATTCGAAATTTTTTTATTAGGTAGCATTTTGTGCAAAACCGACTAGAAAAAACGAAAATCTAGAAAAAGTGCAACAATGCGGCCGCTAAAAATTCGCAATTGTTTCAACAAATTTTCAAGGTTTATGTATTTCCGAATGTGCCACGGAGTTGAATTTTTTTTTGTAAGTAGAATTCCTTAAAAAACGAAATAGTGATTATACAAATTTTGATATTTTAATTTGTTTGGCAGTTAAAAATTCTTAAAGTTTAAACAAATAGATAACTGTGTAGGTACTACGGTATGAGCTAGGAAGCTGAAATTTTCAAATTATTTACAGAGTAGTAAATTTGTACAAATAAACATTTCAATTTTACCATATATGAATTGCGGCGGCCGTTAAAAGTTATTTAAATTTAAACAATTAGAAAAATATTATTTTACTTCTAGAAGTGCTACAACTTTAAAATTTGGCTAAAATGTGTAGCATTAGTACCCCATAATGGAGAAAGTGTAAAATTTTAAAAATTGCAACATTTGGGGATTGTTTTAAAATATTATTTTTACATGTGGGAAAAAGGAAAATCGCTGCGGAGGTGAAATATTTAGAATTAAAAATATATGTGTAATGATGAAAGATGAATAATGAATGTTTTTTTATGTTGAGATGAAATGCTTGCAGTATGCTAGCACCAACTACTAGTACTAACTACGCAGTCCCTCCATCCTGCTTCACACTACATAGTAGTATAAGGAGTCCTTTTTCCCTAGGACAATAAGTGACCACAATAGATAAGAGGCCATCCTTAAATGATGTCACAGCATTTTTGGGATTTTTGATCCCCCCCTCCCCCCTCTGTCACAAAGTGTCACATAGAGCTTCATCCCCCCCTCCCCTGTGCCACAAAGTTGTCACAGTCCCTTAAGAAAGGAATATTTTTTGTATATAATTAGAGTTAACAGACTTCAATTGCTAAAAATGAAAGACAAGAAAAAACAGTCAAATAAAATTATCACTTTTTATAAGTACATATTATAGACAATGAAATACTGAAATGTAGTAGATGTTCCATAGTATGCAAATATAATACCAATTTCCATAAAAATTACATATATATATTCTTTAAAGAATTTCTGGCAACTCTAACAATATACAAAGTTTATGCTTTTCTATTTTTGTTACTTCAGTAACTATAGGATACATTCATTAAAAACAATTACATTTAATAAAACTATAAGAAAAAATGGACAAAGGAAATGAAAAATTTGAACAACTTAGAAATTATAATTCTTTTCATGGTGTTTGGAAAATCTCATCCATACTGTAAATATGCATATTATTTAAATGTCCATCATCTGTATCATATTTTATTCCATTCAAATTCAAATTTTCTTCATTAATCCGTTCTACATATTGGACATTGTCCTGGTTTGTTAGAATAGCCATCATTTCACGCTGTCGTCTAGTAGCAATATGAATTGGCCTAACTCTTTCCTGAATTTGTGACATGGTCTCTGTCTGCTTATGTATCTTATAGTGTTTCTGTAACATGACATTTGAAGCAAAATACAGATTGCAGGTATTGCATATTCGATTTCTTCATTTCTTTTGAATAGATGAACAGTAGAGATCATATGGCATAATTTTGAAACTTTTGGCTGATCTTGGTAATATTTCTTCCAAATCAATACTACTTGCAATGAAAACAGATGAATACTTCAAAGTAAGACCTTGTTCATCTGTTGATAATGGAGCTTTTAAACCTGCATTTGTCTGTTTGATTGGAATCAGTGGAGGTAGGAATCGTTCCCTTAAAATACTAAAAATTGAGCTTCGAGGTACTGAACAACAGTTTATGTCTCTGCACTTTACAATCTGTGTAAAATATTGGCTAGTTCTGGAATGTTTTGATGACCAAATAGCATCTTTTGTCAACAAATATTCAGGATTAATCTTGGAATTTTCTGGACTTATTTGGCTACAGCTGGTTATCCATCAATTACCATCTGCCCCCATATTTCTGACAATGTAAATATTCAAAGTTTTCTTTTTCAAGGTCAATCATTCCGGATCAATCATTTTGCCTTGTGAATTAAGATGGCTTCCATAATGCTCATGAGGAAGACAGTTCCTTACTTAAAGATGCCATCCTTCTCTCAACACGATTGAAAGAACTCTTGCCAGGTGCATTGGTTGCAATAAAAAGGGCATCCAAATTATACTGTGAAAAGTGATTGATTCCAACATCAATTACCTTCTGGTATCGCGGATTCTCATCAGGGCCACCATCCACCATCCATTACCACAGGTTTTACTTCATTCTGAAACCTTGTGATACTTTTAAATTCTGGTAACTTCAAAAGTATTTCAAAGTCAAATAAATGCATGTGAAAATGCTGTTGAAGAAGAGTGCTTACCGGATCTGACAGCTACATAGGTTGGGCCTGAGTATCCTACCGCAGTTGGATTGCCATTTCCATTTTTCTTTATTTCAATTCCAACATAAACGTGTGACGTCACGTGGTGGTAGATTTCGCTTGTCGCCTATGTATTAGCATTGACTGGGGTTGTGGGTTTGAAAAAAAATTTTGTTTTCTCTTGAACTGTGGCTTTCTCAATGAAATTATGTCTTGTGCGGTATTTGGTTGCAATAGCAGTTACAAAAATTGTAATGGTAGGGTAAGATTTTTTCGATTTCCCCAAGAAAAGTCCATTCAAGAAAGATGGATTCGAGCATGCCGGAGAAGAGACAACATAAACGTGAAATCAGGTAAGAGCAGGTATTCTTTGGTTTAAATATGCTACTTATTAATTTTATCTAAATCTATTTATGTAATTATTGCTGGTGAATTGAACTTCAGTGATCTGGTTGTAGTGAAACTAGTGATGTCCATATAAATAGTTAAAGCGTCAATATTATGAAATTTATTCATTTGGTATGGTGTTAACTATTACTTAATCGATTTATACAGTGTCTCCTCGGTGTAATTATGCATATTTATAATGAAAGTGCTTGGTGCAATATAAATTTGTCACAAATACAGCATGTTGAGAGAATAGCATGTTAGAAAATTATTTGTATTTTCTGTATTATTCTTAAATATCTCTTAACAAGATCTGAAACATTATTTATTTAATTTAAAATAAGTATCTACTTAACATCAAAAGCGTTACTAAAATACAAAATTTTACTGCTGCGTTAATGACCATTTTTATGTAAATTCAGGAATGTTTACAAACATGTGCCTTCTAATTATACAGCACCAGTTCTTCCTACATATGCTCATGCGGAGTGTTGATAAATTATATATCATACGATTTAACGAATTATTATTTACATTTGAAATTTAGTGTGTTTTCTGATCGATTTAAGTTTTTGAAAAATTTAAAGCTACAATTTTGCCCATTTTTCCGTGATCTGTGACTATTTTAGTTGAGTTTAGGCTTCAGTCATTAAACTTTGCCTGCACCAAAGTATTTCCTTGTAATGTTCCCACCTGTTGGCCAGACTGTGCTTTTAAAGGTAGTTCATAAGATTATTTTTGACTCCGTGCCTTAGCCCATCATACTGTTGGCGTTTTGCAATCATTTCCATTAATTAATTAGCCATTGTCAAACGCTTATGTATAAATTATTTAATTAATTATAAATTTTTTGCAGCACGAATTTGCTCTGTGCATCATCAGTGGTTTTCATATTCTCATCAATCAATCTTAGCTTTTACAAGCAAATGTTTGGTCACAATATTGTTAATATTGATTTTATATCGGTGACAAAATGCCAATGGAGTTAATGGTAAGAAAGTTTGTACCATATTTTGTTATGTAACATATGGTCCATGTTTGGACCAGATGTGTTGTTTATGATTACGAAATAAATTTCTGAATCCAACAAATTTTTGCATTTATCAATAAATATTTTATTCTGCTTTTAAATTATTTTCCCTACAACCCATCTTAATTATAATTAATAATTTTGGACGTAAAAGAATTGTGTACCATAATGTATTTCTTTGTCATGCAATTTCCATTCACCCATAACTATTTTTTATCTCTGGAACAATCAATTATGTGAATTTTATATTTATTGTTTACTTTTTAGTGTATCTAAAAGTTGGTTTCATTAATCTTTTTATTTCAATTTAATTCACGCATACCAGTCATATTTGAAGGACAATTACGCTAGTGAGTGATAAAAACGCCAGTATTTACGCGAAATTCGAAGAAATCAATGACGAAAAAACTAAAAAGTTAACTTGGAAAAATCGGCCTTTGAGTGAGAATCATACGGAAAATGAAGCCCTTCTCTTTGAGATAAGTTCGGGACATTTCTTAGAAGTCTTTTCCCTTCTTCGATTTTCACATGATGCCGAATGTTCATAACAAACTCGAACTTTTCCGATTCCGGTAATTCGTTAAAAAATCATTGTATATACAAATTAACGTCCCGGGATTTTATAGCATGACTTATAAATGTATTATTTATAATAACGAAGGGTGAAGAAATAAAAAGACGGATATCAGCAGCCGATTTACGTTAATTTTTATGCAAATTTTAAGCTTCCCGCTACAGCTTACGACCACGTGACGTCATGCGCGAACTGGACGCGTTTTCGTCCACCGGAACGACCTACCTCCTATATGCTCGCGGCGAACGAATCTCGTGAATCAAACAAGTGGGTTGTCCCGCATCGTTCACGTTTCATCTTACCTCGAACTCATCAGAATGATTCCATTGTACTTCTTTAATTTCTATAGTCCGTCCTTGATTCCTAGGAAGGAACCTTTTTTCCTTCAGCCCACTTTATAACGTTGGCCTGAATCTCAGTCTGTCCGCTTCATAACTCGGCTCCCGTAAGTGAAAGCTTAACTCACATATTAATCGGGCATGATGAATAACATTCCCAAAAGAATTTTCTGGAATTTCTATCTCCAAACCTTAAATTCTTAAGTATGTGGTCTAGTGGACTTGCTTGTAGTAAATGTTTTTCTCTATAAGATTAATTTTTTAAATCTATACCTTACAAATCATATTAGCTAGGGTGAGAAAAGTTTGGTATTTCATTGTTGCTTAACGGACGCCATTTAACGTATAAGTTTACTCAAGTAATTATGCCGAGTATCAGTTCTAATTGACGGATTCAGTTCAAAATCCCAATTGGGCGTTATATATTAACAACGATCACTCATATTTAATTTAATTAGAATCCGTCCGGCGGTTTAGCAGATGAAAGTGACGACGGACGGACGGACCAGGCGTGCCCATAAGGCGTTCCGCACTTACCGCTTCGCTGGTAAAGAACGCCTTAAAACGGATAAGTGAAAGAGTAAACACCCACTTCCGGTTGACCGATTTTTACCATAAACTAATCAGTTTTTGTCCACTGAACAAAAATATCAAATATAAAATTTCGCTTTGACCTAATAGTTTTTGAGATATACCCACAATATTCCGGTCACAGACACAGGGATAGACAGACATCCTGAAGAGAATCTCTCTCCTTCCCATTCTCTCTCTCTCCTTTCCATTCTCTCTCTCCTTTCCATTCTCTCTCTCTCCCTCCCATTTTCTCTCCTTTCCATTCTCTCTCTCCCTCCCATTCTCTCTCCTTCCCATTCTCTCTTCTTTCCATTCTCTCTCTCTCCCTCCCATTTTCTTATCGGAATCTCACTGCTATCATACTTATCGCTAACCGCTATGAAAACTCCCCCGCCCGATCTATTAGCGCGATCTTTTCTATAGACACGATAGTCTCTAGGAAATATCTCCTGACTCTGAATCTCATCCGTTAACCAACTTTCTGTGCCTATCAGGACGTCGGCAAGCAGAATGGGAATAAGATGCTCGAACTCAGCAATTTTCCTACGGATGCTGCGACAGTTCAGAACGACGACGTTTAATTTCTCACTATCACTCTGCATACTAATCTCACCCTTGACTTTCTCTTCCACTCTAAAACTACATGCGCTCCCATCACTATCACTCCCACCACTGTCCGGCGTGTTATGGCTCCCTTGCTAACTCGGGCCCGCCGGGAGGAAGTGGCTGAGCGGGTGTTCTCCAGGTGTATACCAGGAGGAACGGTCCCCCAAGTGACGAGGGCGGTACGGGAGTCGGTGGAGTCAACGGGTTGCTCTAGGCTGCGGATGGTGGTCCATGTTGGGACTAATGACGCCTCGAAGCGCGGGTCCGAGGAGATTCTAAGTTCTTTTGAGGACTTGGTCGCCGAGGTCACTCGTGTCCGAGAGGAGTCGGGTTCTGATGTGCGGCTCACCATTTGTAGTATTGTCCCGCGGATTGACTGTGGTTCGGAGGTTTGGAGCCGCGTGGCGAGGCTAAACCAAAGGCTATGGAATTTCTGTGTGGGCATGGGAGTCGACTTCGTTGATCTCCGGCCGGTTCTCGGATCGTGTAGGGTACCCCTAAACGTCCATTACACGACCGAGGCTTCACAGAGTGTAGCGTGTAGGATCTTCGACCATGGTAGGTCTTTTTTAGATTAGAGAGTAGGGTAGGGTGTAGGCGTAATAGGAGATTTCATAGGGGCATCCAGTGTAATACAGTTTCTGGTCGCGAAGTGAGAGAGTCCACCTGCAAAAGCCGTAATAGAGCAGTTAATGCTTCGGGCGATAACGAGAAATTAAATATTATAGTTTTAAACTGCCGCAGCATTCGTAGGAAGTCTGCCGAACTCGAACACGTAATTCGCGCGTTGCATGCGGATGTAGTTATAGGTACGGAAAGTTGGCTCACTGAAGATATCGCTAGCCAAGAAATTTTTCCGAAAAGCTATAGAGTATGCAGAAAAGACCGTGCCAATAGAATAGGTGGCGGAGTATTTTTGGCAATAAGTGAAAAGTACGATAGTTGTCAGATCCCTATTATCGATGAAATGACCGAGAGCGTGTGGTGCCGCCTAGGTAAGGATAATTCGAAAAAGATATATTTATGCTCATTTTACAGACCACCTAATGCCAAAGTTGATTATATTTTAAGTTTAGAGAGGCAATTAGCCGAGCTTAGATCTATTATGAAATACGGTTACGTGATAATTGGAGGCGATTTTAACTTACCGTCAATCGATTGGGAAAACCTATGCTTCGTTACGGGAGGTAAAGAACGCGAATCGTGTGAAGCCTTAATTGACACGTTTCATGAATATTCCCTAACCCAGATGGTACGAAAAGCCACGCGTTCGGGCAATGTTCTCGAATTGCTTGCTTCTAACATCCCGCATAGGATAACTAAGGTATCCACAGAGGAGGGACTTAGCGACCATCGAGCTGTGTATGCGGAGTGCGAATTAAAGCTCAAAAGACATCCTAAGCCTCTTCGGAATGTATACGCTTTCGCCAAGGCCGACTTTAAAATTTTCAGCTTACATCTCAAAAGTACCTTTGTCAGTTATCGTGAAAAGACAGAACGATTAGGTATGGAGCCATCATGGTTATTATTTAAGGATATACTAGGAAAAGGTATCAATAGATTTATACCCAGTAAGTTAAAATCTGATAAGATAGAATCTCGTTGGTTTAATAAGGAAGTCAGGATTGCCGTAAGACGACAGAGGCGTAGCCACGCAAAATTGAAAAACATACCTACCACGGCTTCCGATGAGTATCGCACAGCTATAGTCCATGAGTATAACAGTGCCCGCGTACTAGCGAGAAAAACCATGCGTAACGCATTTAACACATTCCGGAATGAGGTATTAAATACAAAATTGAAGGAGGATCCAAAAGCGTTCTGGTCCTATGTAAGAGAAGTCAAGGGAGGGGGTCCTTCAATACCCTCCCTGCGATGTGATTCCGGAGACATCCTTCACGATGGGGAGGATAAAGCTAATCTTTTAAACGTTTACTTCGCGAAGGCGTTCACGGCAGGTGGAAATAGACTTGAAGATAATCTTATTCCCGATGGATGTACTCGGATGGATAATATTAAAATCTCTGAGGCAGGAATAGTGAAGCAACTGAGTGCGATAAAGCCCAACAAAAACCCAGGACCAGAAGGAATTCCCGCGCGTGTATTAAAAGAACTAGCAGAAGAAATAGCTCCCTTCCTTCGGATAGTTTTCGAGAAATCTCTTACCCTCTGTGAGGTTCCTGATGATTGGAGACTAGCACACGTCACACCCATTCATAAGGGTGGTGACAAAGAAAACCCCGAAAATTATAGGCCGATTTCACTAACATCATTATCATGTAAGATTTTGGAGCACATTATTGTTAGCAACACAATGCGTTATCTTGAGAGTAGATCGCTCTTAGTCAGCTGTCAACATGGCTTCAGAAAAGGTAGATCCTGTGACACCCAACTCGTTCTGTTTGTGAATGATGTTTTATCATGCGGCGAAAATAATAAGCAGGTCGATGCAGTTTTCCTTGATTTTAGAAAAGCTTTTGACAAGGTTCCCCATCGTAAGTTGTTATTAAAATTGGGAAATCTTGGCGTTAATGTTAAAGTCATTAACTGGGTTCGCGCTTTCCTTTGGAATAGAAAACAAAAAGTAGTCATCGATGGTAAGTCCTCGAGTGTGGCCGATGTAGTCTCCGGAGTGCCGCAGGGTAGTGTGATCGGACCTATGCTTTTCTTGCTTTATATAAACGACATCAGCTCAGTTGTGAAAAGTAATATCAGGCTTTTTGCGGATGGCACCGTAGTCTATAGAGAAATTAGTGGTCCTAGCGACCATCGTCAGCTTCAGGATGATCTGGATGCGTTATCTGTTTGGTGCAAGGAATGGCAGCTAGAAATCAATCAGAAAAAGAGTAACGTTCTAAAATTTTGGAAATCTAGAAGCCCATCGTCCGTGTTTACCTACTCGATAGATGGTGAGAGCATTCCTGTTTCGGAATCCGTGAAATACCTCGGGGTAACTGTGAATCGTGACCTGTCTTGGGACACCCACATAAGACGAGTGATAGGTGCGGCAAATAAGAAGTTGGCTTTTGTGCGTAGAATAGCCAGGAAAAGCACGGAAAAGGTGAGAGAATCCCGTTATTTATCCTTGGTTAGACCTCAAATGGAATACGCAGCAGCGGTTTGGGATCCATATCAGAGGGGGCTCATGAAGGATTTAGAAAAAATACAGCGGCGAGCAGCTAGATTCGTGAAAAAGAATTACGAAAAAAAACAGAACGTTACGTTACTCATTGAAGAGTTGAGTTGGCCATCGTTGAAAGATCGTAGATTAGAGGCGAGACTTAAACTTCTAGATAAATATAGGTCGGAGATATTCGTAAATGAAATGAAGGATATTATTCGACAACCAACGTATATCGGACGGAGGGATAATGACGACAAGATTCGCGAAATAGATAGTAGGACGGAGATGTATAAGGAGTCCTTTTTCCCCAGGACAATACGTGACCACAATAGATAACTGTGAATAATAGTTAGTTAGGAACTTGGTGCGCGGCACCCCCTGCCATCCACCGTCAAGGTGACTTGCAGGGTAATACGTAGATGTAGATGATGCTCACTCTGATCTTCCATTATGCCCGAAAAATAAAATTCCTCCAGGTGGTAAGCATAAAAAAATATTGACGACTCTTGACGATAAAAAGAATTACGTAATTCATGACGTAAATGTTAAACAGCCCCTATCTTTTGGACTTAGGTTCACCGTGTCATTGAATTTACTCAATCTCCATGGTTGAAACCATACATTGATTTATATACAGAGCGTAGAAAAATTGCAACAAATTATTTTGCAAAAGACCTTTACAAATTAATGAATAACGCGGTTTTTGGCAAAACAATGGAAAAAGGTCGCAATAGAATAAATTTGGAATTGGTTTACAACGAAAAAAGGTTGGATAAACTAATTTCCAAATCCATTTTTCTTGATCGGACGATTTTTAACGAAAAATTAGTTGCTGCGCATTTACGAAAATCCTTTATTAAAATGAATAAACCTATTTATATGGGTTTATCCGTTTTAGAGTTAAGTAAAACGCTAATGTACGACTTTCACTATCGGAAAATGAAGCCTAAATTTGGGGACAGGGTAAATCTTTGTTACATGGAAACTGACAGCTTTATTTATGAAGTAGTGACTGATGACTTTTACAAAGATATGTTGACTGACTTGGACTTTTACGACACATCGAATTTTCCAAAGGACCATTTTTGTTTTTCCGATAAAAATAAAAAAATATTAGGAAAAATGAAAGATGAACGTGATGGAGGTATAATTACGCATTTTATTGAATAAGAAGTAAATTATACGCCTATCGTATAAAAGGAGGAAAAAAGCAAAAGGAATTACTAAAAATGTAATTGACAAAAATTTAACTTTTGATAATTATTTAAATTGTTTGAAGCAAACTTCGATAGAATTTAGAAAAATGATGACCATTAAAAGTACAAAGCATGAACTACCTACGGTAGAAATGAATAAAGTTACTTTAAGTGCTTTTGATGACAAACGGTATGTTTGTAAAAATGGAATAAACACTCTTGCTTGGGGGCTTCGAAAAATTCCAAATTTAAAAAGAACGTATGATGAAACTTTCGATTAAATACATCTACGTGAAGTTTACCTCGATCTTTTAAAAAGAAATTTCATTTTTAAAATTGACTAGTTTTAAAAATACCATCGAAGTGAAAACATCGACAACGATAATGCTTGTTAAAGATTTTTTTGTTATTTTTCTTTATTAGTGCATCTTTCGCAACTGATATATTATGCGTGACTAATTATTTACATAAATATGGGTATTTGGGTCTCCCAATTGCACCTCCGTAATGATGGTCACTTCGACTCGCGGACCGACCTCTGGACTGGTAGTGAACGGCTTGGCCCCGCGTCTCTGTCCTCTGCGGAGTCCATCCGTTCTTGTCAACTTTGCAAACGTCTCCCGTTGACTGGGCACCTGAGGCTGACTGACGAAGCTGAACGGAACTTCGCGTGACAGTATCCATGTCACGAGCGATCTTGCTGGCATCTCCAAAAGACAACTTTTCATCTTCTGACAAGAGCTTGCGCGCCATAGACTCATTGAGCGGCCCACAGACCAATCTATCTCTCAGGGCTTCATCCAAAAACCGACCAAACTTGCAATTTATCGACAAACTCTTTATTGCTGATATGAAATCGTACAATGACTCACCAGGGTGCCGGTTGCGACTAAAAAACTCGTATCGCTCTGAGATCGCGCACGTTTCTGAAGCGAACTTATCCGTGAGAACTTCTACACACCCATCAAAACTGCAATCTTTTAGTTTCCTAGGACTAAGACTTTCTCGCAATAACTTGTACTCCTCTCCTCCCAAATATAGACACAGACGACTAACTCTCTCACTAGGATTGATTTGTGACACGTCAAAGTACAGACCCAATCGTTCCAAAAAAAACTCAAATGACTCCGATGAAGGCTCGTAAACCGGAACAGGGAGATTGTTCGACACAACACTAATGACGGGTTTTGCATCGCTGTCATCACGTCGATCGCAATCAGAATCACCAGCCATGTGCACGTATAGGTTAAATTAGTGGTGGCCAACCTTAAGCATACCATGCGCCAATTTTTTCACAGACGAGTTCAGATGCGCCATACAAGCACGTTTTTTACCTTCTTACTTTCACGTTTGGGGTTGTAAAATAGGGATAGGGGTAGGATCTGCTTGACTTAAGGGAGGAAAAGTAATAACTCAAAATGTAAAATAGGGGTAGGGGTAGGATCTGCTTTGCTTAAGTGAGGAAAAGAAATAACTCAATCACGCAATTCAATTAATTAATTTACGCCATTTCAAAAGACATGTTTATTGGAGCACCAATCTACAATAGTTAGAAATAATCTCTTGGACAAGAGTGTGATCGCTGTCGTGGACCCCATTGGTGGTGCTACAGCTGCCGGAGAGTCTCGTTTGGTGAAGATAACTCTGGGCCACAGTTGTTGGATGTGATGAGAGAGAGAGTGAAAGCTCTGAGCGAGATGAAGCACTGAGAGTGAGATCAGCTTGGAACTTGGAGTTGTCTGTTCTCTCTACTCACTAGAAGGGGTCCTGGAATATGATTTATAACAAATAAATTAAATAAAGGTATGCTTATTGACATAATCAACATTTTTAAATGGTTTAATTATTGTATGAAAAACAATATCTATTACAGCACAAAAACATTACTTACCTTTATTGAAACTTTTGCGCCTGCTTGGATTTCGCTAGTTTTTTAATGTTTGGTGTTAAATTTGTCACTGAAAGCAGCAGAGAGTTCTTCAAATTTGAGTCAGTTATTCGCGACCTTGTTTTGCTTTTAATCAATTTCATGGATGAAAATGCTTGTTCACATCTGTATGTCGTTCCAAAGCGACATATATAACTTTTTGCATATTTTCTTAGCTCTGGGAAATGTTCACTGGGTAATGAATGCCAGAAATTAATTATATCAGAAGCATTTTGATCTGGAAAAAGCTCATCAAATTTCATTTTCAAGAATGAATTTGTTTTTAAATCAATCAGTTCCATTTGTATGTTACTAGGCATCTGCATTACGTTTTGTTCACTAAGTGAAAATGGGTTTATAAATGCGAGCATGCAATCTTCTTCTTTAGTAAAATCATGAAAACGACTTTCAAATGACTCTTGCAATATCTTGATTTTTTCAATATATTTAGTCAAACTGCTATTATCCGCAGCACATTCACTCTGCTCTTTCAAATGTGGAAATTGACTTAAATCCTTATTTTCTAACTGGGAGATGAACAGTTTTAATTTCATTTTAAATGAACTGATGCTATTTACTAAGCTGGGAAATAATTTATTCTTTCCTTGTAGTTTTAAATTTAGATCATTGAGATGGCTAGTAACATCAATTAAAAATGCCAAATCAAATAGCCAGTTATTGTCAAATAATAGGGTTCTTTCATCAGGTAGTTCATTTTCCTGTTCCAAAAAATTAGAAACGGCATTTTTTAATTTCCAAAATCTACTCAGAACCTGACCTCTAGAAAGCCAGTGCACTTCACAATGAAGGATAAGTTCACCATATTTCAAATCTAACAATTCACAGTAGTCTCTGAATTCTCGTCTGTTTAATGCTCTTGTTCTAATTTTATTCACAACTGGCAACATAACGTGCTGCATATTTAAAGTTTTCCCACACAGTGCCTCTTGGTGTATAATGCAGTGATATTTCGGTATAGGACGTTTTAAAAAAATTTCAAGCAAAGTTGTAGCGCCATTGACTTTACCTATCATTGATGGCGCTCCGTCAGTACACACACTGATAAGTTTGTTATAATCTAATTTTAGATCTTCTAGGCATGATTTCACCTTTTCAAATATGTCTGATCCTCTTGTTTTACCATGCAATGACTCCAGACTGGCAAGTTCTTCAAAGACATTAAAATTATCATCAATTCCTCTTATAAAAATGTTTAACTGGGCAACATCACATATGTCCGTTGATTCATCCAAAGCTAGAGAAAAGAAAGTACAAGAATGGACAAGGTCTTCCAGTTGCTGAGATACATCCTGAGAGAGTTCCTCGATACGTCTCGTAACTGTCTGCCTTGATATATCAATTTCGTCTGCTTTCCTTTCAAAAACTTTATTACCAAGATGGCGTGCAAATATTTGGAGACAAGGCTTAACAATTTCTTCTCCATCAGAAAAAGGTTTATTTTTTTTCGCCAATGCTAAAGCAATTTCATATGACGCTTCTGTCATCGCCAAGTCTTCACTACTTACTTTAACAAATACATTTTGTCTTTTTCTGATTTCTTCCTTTTTCTTAGTTACATATTCTTTTCGTAACTCAGACCCAAGAACAAGCTTCATTTTTTCTTCTATATTAGTCTGATGCTGTGTTGTATAGTGTCTCTTAAGATCATGTTTTCTATTATGTGAAAGAGTACTTTCACAAACAATGCAAAACGGTTTTCCTGATGAACTTGCTATAAATAGCAACTCATTTTCCCACTGTTTATTGAATTCGCGCTTACAATCACTTTCTTGGCTTCTTTTGCTCATTTTCTTTTGCACTGTAATGGACAACAGGAATTTAAGCATAGAAAGGTATAAAACTAAAAAAAAGTGAAAAAGAACAAATAGATCACAAGTACGTACGTCGTATCACACAGAATATCAATTATGTGGAATTTGAATTCTATGTTCGCGTCAAGAAAAAGTAGTGGCGCTCTTCTTTGACAAACGTAATATATATTTAATCTTGAATCTGTCTTTCAATCACTCTCAATACAAAAACCACGCTAGTACACTCAATAAAACACTGCTTCAAACTCCACGCCGCGATGGCTCACTCAGAACTGACTGACCATATCGAACGCTCGCCGCTCATTCGCACGTGACTTCAAACATATGATGTGTTGCTAGTGCGCGGTGTTTGCGATCGTTTGAGCAGGAACGCGCAATGGCAACACCGATAAAAATATTCGTACGTTTGTAAACCCGCCTAAAGTAACATCTCACAAGTTCCATTCTAAGTTTCAGACACCGAGAAGTTGAACATTACCGAAGGCTGTACGAATTGAACTGAGATCACTTTGGTGTTAAAATATTAAGATGCATTCAGTTATGACAGCTATTTAAAAAAAATAAGTAGGCGCAAGGATGCGCCACTTGTAATCATCCAATGCGCCACGTTTGGCGCATGCGCCACGGTTTGGCCACCCCTGGGTTAAATCATCCTCGTCGCCAAATGTTATGTTCCCCGCGTCTACTCGCGGAAATACCACGATAGAGATAGCGATGCCGACGCTCGACAAGAGCGGACCAGACTGCCAAGTCCGCACGACGACGCGCAAGCACGCCACGGCGCGGCAGACGGCGGAAACATAGATTAGTGTACTACAATGTACTACTATGTACCATTCAATACATAACAACGATAAACATTTTTTTTAATTGAAGAGGATTTGAATTTTGATAACCTGTTATATTTGAAGATTAAATTAACGTTAATTTATCTTGTTTAAAACCGCCATTCGACCACCAAATACTCGTTTGTAAGTGGTATCAATGTTCGCTTCAAATTTCAGCTTTCAATCTTCTATAACTTAGGAAATATTTTTAAAAAAACATTATTGGGTCCTTATCAAACCGTTTGCGTTTTTCAAAACTAAAATTTAAAGAAAAACAACTGGCAACAGCGCATAAGTCTACAATCCAAATTTCGTCTTTCAATCGTTTACCATTTCGTTGCCATTTTAATTAAAGTAAATTCGCGGGTGAATTGACACCAAAGAGAATTTATAAGCGATTTATTTTAATTACGCGCTAAAAATATAAATGTGAATGGCGGAATAATTTGAAAGCACTGCGTAACGACACATCAGAAGAAATTTCGAGAGAACATTGAGTTTTGGATTAACCGAATCATTTTTATTCAGTTGTAATTAGTAAATCTCTGGGAAGTTATTTCAAGTATACTTCACTCGAAATGAGCAGTGCTGAAGTAATCTAAACGTTCAATTTCACTCTTTGTTCGTATATTAACCATTTCTTTTCACTTGTATACGATAGGTGAGAGATGGATCCATGAATTCAGTCGTGATTTTTATTTGTTCATTTCTTGACCGTTTTTAAATAAAAAGGCATTTAGAGATTCACTTTGGCAATCCCTATAGTTGAAATTTCTTACACGGCTATATTAATTAATGTCAACGCAAAAGTTCCTCATAGAAACTGAAGTAAACAAAATCCACTGCAAATTCGTTTAAATTCATTTCGTGTGCACACAGAACACGATAAAGCTATTCTCAATGCATAGCATTTTATCAATTTCTTCCGTTTACATGTCCTTTTATATTTCTCGTTAGAAGGAATTTCTTTCTTTTGAAAGCGGCCTTTTTTCTCTATTACACTCATATAATTGGTGCAATTTTCCATTACTTATCACAATGCTTTTCAAGTATTTATGATCTGAAACTAGTTCTTAAAGGCCTTTCTACAAATAATTTTCTCAAGTGTTTCCCCTTTACAGATGTTCTCACGACGTTGTATTTTTCTGCATTCATTTCTATTCCGTATTGTCTACTTTTTATTACCAGTTTATTATACTTTATTTGCACGAAGTGAACACATGTAGGAGAGGTCGTTTCCGTCCGTCCGTCCGCATGTTAAAACTCAGAAACCGCTGGACGTATTATGATGAAATTTGGTATTGGAGAGTTTGCTAAAATTGGTCGACCGATTCCATTTTGGGTTACAATCGGAGGGAAATGACGACATGGAATACAACTTTCCAATCATGATTTTTCTTTTCTGGATATTCGTTTATTGCCATAAATACTTTATCATTGTATTTATTGTTTTTTTATAATCCCTTCTCTAATTCTCCGGTGCCAATTGGGACACAAATATCTGCTCGATAATTTATCACGATAAATAATACGACAATATAAACTAGAAATTAATATAAAATATCCGTATAAAAACAAAAGAAAATCGTCCTGCTCCCACAAAGTGTCAGGATCTCTCTCATTCTCTAACACACAAACACACACGCACGTACGAACGCGCGCACGAACTTAAACGCGCACACACTCATACGCAGCGAAGCCCAAAAGATCTCTCTCTCACTCACTCACTCACACTCACACACACACATACATACATACATACATACAGACGCGCGCACACGCAAACACACGCACACGCGTATAGGCATGCACACGCACATGCACTCTAGCACGCAAAAAACAACTGCTCGCGTGCTTTTCAATATTACCCGAGTCTATCTAATCCTATTCGTGCAGCAAAAGCAATCGCCAAAGAATATAAACCTCATGCAATTTGGAATAATAATTCAACCTTATGCTTTTATTCCAAGTATTGGGCAGCCATATTAATTACTCCACTCCACTCCATTTTATTTATATCGAAATACAAGGTTTATATTCAATTATTTCAAGATTGTGGTACACAGGTAGAGAAGTTAAAGTGTGTCATACATATGTAAAACAATAGGATTTATACGGATCCTGTAAAGTTGGTGAACGTATTAAAGTGGCCAAATTAAAGGAGTGGCCAACTTTACAGGTTTTAGGAATATTAACGCTTAAGTCGATTTAAAAAAATTGTATATCGAATTTCTATCTCCGAAATTACAAGTCGTAATTATGTGCTCTCCTAAAATATTTTTTACAGATTTTCTACTCCGCCTATTCAATCGGTAGATCCCAGGTAATCTATGTGCTAGGGAGGAGAAAATATGCTTCTAACAATGTTACTTACGGAAGAAACCTTTGAAGCTATCGACGCGTTGTGTTTTGTTTGGTATCCATCAATAGACGTTTCTCGTTTAACCCTTAAGAGGTCGCGCGCGGTAACCTACACGTCGCTCTTTTCATTACTTCCTTCTTTTTGGTCATTTCAAAGTCGTTTAACATGAGAATTGTGTTTCTCAAGTTTTATTTTTAATTTAATATTATTTACTTACTGTTCTCTTATGATAGCTTTTAGACGGAATTTTCTTTAATCAATCATTGTATTTATTGTTTTTTATATTCCCTTCTCCAAATCTCCTCTTTTTCAGAGTGGTACGTTATAGTTTGTGAACTGTTGACTGGCAAAAAAGCGAATCTGGCATTCCTAGATAAGAAAAAAAGGATAATCCAGGGGTACGCTCTTGGTCTCAAATTAGCAATTGGGCAATCCTTGCTCTGCGCGGAATAAATTGGGAAGTGACATTCTCGTCAGATTTTCTATTCAAGTTTCATGAATTCTCTCACAATTTTTGAATTAATTACTCGCTATCTGACCATCATAAGGCCATCAAGTTTTCACCACATCTTTCGCATACTTTTATTCAAATAACCTGCAAGTTTGAGGTTTTTATATTGCTCCATATCTGAGATCATTATAAAAATGTGTTCCACCGAAAATTACGACGAAGCTCTTGGGTGAATATATTGAAAAGCGCTGGCCCACAGGCGCGAATTCGCCGAAGTCCCGATCCGATCCAGATCCAGAGCGTCTTGCTCTGTAGGTACGACTCTATAAGTCGCACAAACCATGAAGGAAACTGGAGTCGAACCATCTTGAACTGGATAGCTGGGTATCACACGCGATCGAAGGCCTTCGAGATGTCGAAGAAGGCCCCTGCGACCGCTTGTTTGCTGTTGAAGGCGTCAGCGATGAAGTGGGAGACACTACCCAGTTTCTGGGTCCTGGATTGCCCATCACGGAAGACGAACTGCTCATCCGGGAGAAGATTTCCCTCCCGGAGAATATCCTGCAGCGGCTTCTGGATCAGACGCTCGAAGATCTTCCTGAGTCCGGCCAGGAGAGAGATAGGACGGATATCTCAGGGGTCCGACCTCCGTAATGCGTCCACGTAAATTTTTGGAAATACTTTCTGGAAATGGTGAGTTTAATTAAGTCATCTTAACATAATGTTATTGGGCGCCATAAAGTAATGTTTAAAAAATATATGTGTAGTTGCTTCTCCGCTATCACTCTTAAAAATCTCACCTTTGGATATGATTGATTACCAAGGTGATTGGAATGTTAAGGAATAGGCGGCGATTGTTCAGTATATATCGGAATGGAACATCGGACCCAAAAGTACTCAAAGAGGAGCAGAATCACCGAATATAAGAGCCATTAACTTTATCTGAAGGAAATATAAAATTCTGGGAAAACGAGAGACTTCTAACTCCGATCTTCATCTGTTAGAGTAGCATTTAATCCAGCAGACGACGCTCGAAACAAAGGATTAGATAATAAAAAGTGAGATAATATAAATCATTTCCATTTGTATAATGAAAGGAAATTCTGACGCCGTTTATTCACACATCTTATTAGAACATCGAATTATATCGTTTCAATTAGTGCTCTCATCTCAATCAGATTTGGTAGGATTCCAATTGATTCTCTACTTTCATTTATGATGGAATTGCCC
The DNA here is from genome assembly GCA_028673005.1 of Tanypteryx hageni. Taxonomy (NCBI): domain Eukaryota; kingdom Metazoa; phylum Arthropoda; class Insecta; order Odonata; family Petaluridae; genus Tanypteryx; species Tanypteryx hageni. The sequence continues at coordinate 149,590,948 of CM054116.1, forward strand.
CTATTTTACTACTTCCTCATATGCTAACTTATCGAATTCTCCCCTGCAATTCCTCATGCTCTTTCCAGCAAATAGACTGAAAGATGTTCCATCCGTACTCATCCCTCAACTTTAGGAGTCTTGTCCACCAACACCAGCCGAAAGGAAACATTCTTAATAGAAACATTAAGAATTCTGTGAAATTAAATAATTTAAAAAATGTTTCCTTACTCAGATATCAACCAAGTAAATTAACGAATTCCACAATGAATTTCTATGCAACCATTTTGCTCCATTTTAAATTATTATAGTGAACTTCGTCATAGGAATCCTTTGAGCCATAAAATAATTTTCCTGTCTCAGTGTCTGCTTAATTATATCGCATATTGAGATGAGATACTTCTCTAAGGAAAATACCTCTCTGAAGACCCCTTATTCCCAAATCCTTCTACGGGATCTCAACACAGCTCTGTTTCAATCAACCCAGCTCACTTTCTCAAAGCGTGATTCGCATTCGGACGCCTCCTTCTTGCTCCCGCTATCGATGCAAAAATGCTTAAATGTTTTCATATTATGTAAAGTGATTTGAATGAACATTCATAAGTCAGAAATGCATGTTTTGTATTACGCGATTAAACAGAGAATTAATAAAGAGGGATTAAATAAAGTTATTTATACTCCGACTTTCTAAAGGTAGTTTTCAAATTTGACGTTTGATCAATGTTTAATCATACCTTAACGTTTATAATCGAAGGAAGTAAAACAAATCACCTTAAAATGGAGTTCCAAAAAATTGAGGCTTACACAGTGAATTATAGTTTATCAACTTATTCAGACAATAAAACACTTTTTAAATATTATAAAATATTTGGTTTCGAAACGAATCCAACCACTGCTACACATACTCATAAGGGAAATAGAATTTGACTTAAAGGGGTACACATAAGGGACGAATCTACCGCGTTAACCGAGGACTACCTGTGCCCGCGGTCGTGTCAAAGTGTCGTTGGGATAACCGCTTGCCTCGTCACTCGCTTGTCTATTGTCCAACAAGTGGACTTGTTCTCTTAGGAGAGGGATTAGATTTTCTTCTCGCACTCCTCAGCCCATAAAGGAACCTTAATAACCTTCGTTTGAAAATGCCGGTTGCATTTGGGTACATGAAAAATGCAGTACGTTGGACCGGGGGTGTGCTGCAAATCTCCTGACAATTTTAACGAATAGAGAAGGGCGTCAGAGGACTCAAGATCAGGACGGCTTTGAAAAGAATAATTCCTGACACTGGACTTTTAAACTCCAGGATAAATTAGAGCCATCATTATTAACGTCGTCGATTATTCAACGAATAAATCTTTTTTTAATACGAATAATAAATTCTTTTAATACAAAGTTAATAGCCCAACCCTAGATTGGGTTATTATCCTTGTATCTCAGAGAATTGAAACGGAACCGAACCTAAGAAAATAGTTTTGAACCGGAACTCAAAACCGTTATTTATTTCGTTTTTCTTTTTCGGTTCGCATAAATGTTATAAACTGTCATTACCTCTCCATGTGAATTGTACTCACCTTCCGCCAGTCTTACCTTACTATCTGTAGAGCAAGGATCGTTATGTTTTTGTCCTAAGGGAGTATTCACTGTGGTTTGTTACAGGTTGGCACTTTTGGTTTTGGCATATTAAACAATTGCTGATACAGTCGGCATTGCCCGGGAATATTCCAGTAAATGTGTTTTTAAAATTTCATTCAGTTGAATAAGTTTTGCCTCTGTTCTGAATTTTATGCTGCTACATATGTTACCATTAGTTTATAGATTGATTTCTTTTGACTTAATCAATGTCTTTTTGTTCAAGTCTTTATAGCTATTTATTTTTTGGTTTCTATGATGTCATATCTTTCGATCCCTTTATGCCTTGACTCTTCCGATTTTATTAACTGAAATCAAACTTGGACCCGTGGAATGGGAAGTAAACATGCATTCTTCTCCTCCTTTGGATATCAAAGTATGTCATTCCATGTTTGGTCGTTGTGGTCCTTCCCGTTTCCGGACAAACAAACTTTTGTAAATATATATAAGAGAAAATCTTGAAACAATCATTTATATTGATCATTTCGTAAACTTTAAGTGTAAACAATGGCTGAAAAATTTTTACATATTCAAAAACATTTACCCGTCGGCCTTGACTTGATGTGTTACTTTTTTTAATATTCCATGAAATTCTACATAATTGCATTCCTAATTGTGCATAAAGCATCACTTATTATCTGCAACGTAAGTATGTGTGGCTCAATAGATTTTATACTTTGAATAGGTGAACAAATAAAATTTTAATTGCTATAATACAGTGTTAGACGGATTCGTATTAATAGCGCCGTTTACTAATTAAATAACTAAAATGTAAGAAGGGAATTCATACAAAGCTTTACATGTTGGAATTAGGAGTTGCTGGAGCGAAACCGGAATCGAACCGATGTTTTTTGTGAACCGGAACGAAAACCGGAGCGAAAAAATTCGTTTTCAGACTTTGGTCGTTAAAACGTACAGCGATTGGTTAAATCTTCGAATATAATAATTATTGTCCTCTATTTGTAATTTATGGAACATTTAATTTTGTCTCTCTCTCTCTCCACTCTTTCTCTCTTATTAAAGCGCCATAATATTATTCCAAATGTATTTGATTTCGTTATGAAGAATCAGGAAAAATTGCTATGATCGGGTTTGACTTTCATGCACAATAATATATCCTTTGGAAAGTTACCTTTGTCTTAATTGCATTGTTTAAAAATCTGACGTGGCCACCACATGACTTTCTCCATTTGTGTAATATTTCTAAAAATTTTAAATACGAATACCATCGGTTTCCTCCTGAGATCTTTGAGAATTCGATCTCGGGTACATACGCAACATTTAAACGGCGAATTCTTATCATTTTCCTGTTTTTCGGAATATAATTTAAGTTTCAAAGTGGTGTTGCTGTTATAATGTCTCTGATTGACGTTATATCTCATCTGGCCTCAATATATTAGTGCATTCAGGTGACACAACTTCAATGCGATGGATCATTACTTATCAAGATTTCGATTTTTATCGTTTTATATGGAACATTCTCGTTCTCAGAAAAGATTTTGAAGTGCTTGCGAAACACACCAATCGACTGGTTTCGTCAAGCGCAAGAAATAATGTCCTGCGACCAATTTCGATCAAGACCAATTTTAGCCCACATTTGTGATAAAATCGCATTTTTTCAGAGGGAATTTCGGTTTAAGTGATGGATACGATTACGTTTGACGAAGGCAGAAGGCGTTCTATTCGTGCAAACACGTCGAAAACAAGTTGAGTGCTATTTATGAATGGGGATAAATTAGCGCGCTCCTTTTATTGTTAAATTCGGTAATATTTTTTTCTCTGCGAAGATTTCTCCGATAAACATTTTTTAAAAATTGAAGAGAATTTGAATTTTGATAACCTGTTATACTTGAAGATTAAATTAACTTTAATTTATGTTGTTTAAAACCGCCATTCGATCACCAAATACTCGTTTGTAAGTTGTATAAATGTTCGCTCCAACTTTCAGCTTTCAATCTTCAATAACTTAGGAAATATTTTTAGAAAACATTATTGCGTCCTTATCAAACCGTTTGTGTTTTCAAAATTAAAATTTAAAGAAAAACAACTGGCAACAGCGCATAAGTCTACAATCCAAGTTTCGTCTTTCAATCGTTTACCATTTCGTTCCCACTTTAATTGAAGTAAATTCGCAGGCGAATTGACACCAAAGAGATTTTATAAGCGATTTATTTTAATTACTCTCTAAAAATATAAATGTTAATGACGGAATAATTTGAAAGCGCAGCGACAAGATACATCAGATGAAATCTCAACAGAACATTGAGTTTTGGATTTACCGAATCATTTTTATTCAGTTGTAATTAGTAAATCTATCGGAAGTTATTTCAAGTATACTTCACTCGAAATGAGCAGGGCTGAAGTAATCTAAACGTTCAATTTCACTCTTTCGTCGTATATTATCCAGTTCTTTTCACTTGTATACGATATCTGAGAGATGGGTCAATGAATTCAGTCGTGATTTTTATTTGTTAATTTCTCACGGGTTTTCAAAAATATATGCGTTTAGAGAGTCACTTTGGCAATTTTTTATAGTTGAATTTTCTTACAGGGCTATATTAATTTCTGTCAACGCAAAAATTCCTCGTAGCAACTGCAGTAAACAAAATCCACTGAAATACGTTTAAATTCATTTCGTGTGCACACAGAACATGATAAAGCTATTCTCAATGCATAGCATTTTATCAATTTTTTCCGTTTACCTGTCTTTTTATATTTCCCGTTAGAAGGAATTCTTTCTTCTGAAAAAGGCCTTTTTTTCTGTATTGCACTCATATAATTGGTGCAATTTTCCATTACTTATCACTATGTCTTTCAAGTACTTATGGTCTGAAACTTGTTCAAATGTCTTTCTACAAATACGTTTCTCGAGTATTTTCCTTTAAAGATGTTCTCACGACGTTGTATTCTTCCGCATTCATTTCTATTCCGTATTGTCTACATTTTATTTCCACTTTATTATACTTTCTTTGCACGAAGTGATCGCATGTAGGAGAGGTCGTTTCCGTCCGTCCGTCCGCATGTTAAAACTCGGAAACCGCTGGGCGTATTATGATGAAAGTTGGTATTGGAGAGTTTTGCTAAACTTGCTCGACCGACTCCAATTTTGGTTACAATCGCAAGGAAATGACGACCAATTTACATAAAGAACTACATACATACATATGTAAAGCAATAGGCTTTATACGGATCCTGTAAAATTGTTGAAATATGCGAGTGGCCAAATAAGGGGAGCGGCCAACTTTAAGTCGATTTGAAAAAAAATTATATCGAATTTCTTTCTCCGAAATTACAAGTCGTAATGTGTAATGTGCTCTCTCAAAATATTCTTTTGCAGATTTTCTACTCCGCCTATTCAATCGGTAGATCCCAGATAATCTATGTGCCAGGGAGGAGAAAATATGCTTCTAACAATGTCACTTAAGGAAGAAACCTTTGAATCTATCGACGCGTTGTGTTTTGTTTGGTATCCATCAATAGACGTTTCTCGTTTAACCCTTAAGAGGTCGCGCGCGGTAACCTACACGTCGCTCTTTTCATTACTTCCTTCTTTTTGGTCACTTAAAGGTCGTGTAACATGAGAATTGTGTTTCTCAAGTTTTATTTTTAATTTAATATTATTTACTTACTGTTCTCTTATGATAGCTTTTAGATGGAAATTTTCTTTAATCGATCCTCTTTTTAGAGTAGATCCTTATAGTTTGTGAACTGTCGACTGGCAAAAAAGCGAATCTAGCATTCCTAGATAAGAATAGAAGGATAATCCAGGGGTACGCTCTTGGTCTTAAATTAGCAATTGGGCAATCCTTGCTCGGCTCGGAATAAATTGGGAAGTGACATTCTCGTCTGATTTTCTATTCAAGTTTCATGAATTCTCTCACAATTTATAAATTAATTACTCGCTATCTGACCATCACGAGGACATTAAATTACAGAGAAGTTTAACTACAAAAAATCTGTATATAATGGCGAAACCGATTCTGATTCTTTTAAAAATGAAACGAATTTTTAAAATGTGCTAAATTGGTACCAATGAAAATGGTTGGGAAAAACATTTTCCAATAAAGAATTACCTTTAATATTTATAACAAATTCTAGAAATAATGTCTCTTAAATTGAGAATTTCTTATTTAATAAAAATAAAAAATTATTTAGTACCTATAATATTATAAACATCCTTCATTATCTATCTAACGATTCAATAGTCAATTCTGGAGTTTTCTAGCATAAAATAAGAAAATATCGAGTGAATCAAATCCTTTTACTGGGAGCTTAAAGAAGTTTCTTTCGTGATTTATTCTTAGCAAATAAATCGATCAAAGTATCGTAATTTATATCTTTGGCAACATCACGCTCGATAAATAAAAGAGACGAATTATTCGTTTTATTTTGAGACAAACCATTTCTCAAATAGTTTTTTACCCTTTTCAGTACAGAAAATGAGCGCTCCCCACTTGCATTGCTAATTGGCGTGGTTACAAATATTTTAAGGATTGATTCCACGTTAGGAAACGTAGACCACTGATTATTAAATTATACATATCCGTTGGATTTGTTACATTTTGTTCTTTGGCAAATTTTATAAATTGCAGCGCCTCATCTTTGAACTGATTAATGTCAATATCTTCTTTGTATGCACGAATTATCCTATCGATACATAAATTTATTTCATTTTCAGACATTTCATGGTTAAAGAATACATTAAACATATTTAATACATCGTGATAAACCACTGCTCGTTTTGATATTTCAGAGTTTAGAGTATCACAAATCACATAAAATGTATTAACAATAAATGCCTGACGGTCATTTAGAATAACTTCATTTTCATCAAGTAGCGTTTTCCGTTTTTTTATTCGATTATCATACGTTGTATTGTCTGTCAAAAGTTTTGCTTCTTTTTCAATAATGTCCAAATTATTTCTCGTTTCAAGAACGAACTCTGACAATGATTTAAGAAGATTAGCGCCATTTAATAAATGTGTTTTCGTGTCTTGAAGTGATTTACTGGTAGCATTGATTCTTTGGTAATAATTTGTTCCACAATATTGTAAGTAAACCTGTTCATAATTTTCGAAATATTTTGATAGCTGTTTTGCTTATAATCTGCAGGATGGTTTACTATTTTGTATTTTTCTTTCATTATTTCTATTTGTTTGAATACCTTTATGTTAATCTACCTAGCTTGTAAAACTAACTTTGTAGTATTTTCTGCTTTTATAATTAAAGGACTGGCTACAATGTTTTATTTGTTCTATGTAATAATTTAATTACGGTACTAGCTATTAAGCCACTCTGGCTTTTATAGACCATAGTTTTCTGTGCCGAGGAATACATTTTTCCATAATTTATTTACGGGTATTATCTGTGTGAAAATAAGTAAGAACTTATTTAATTCAATTGTGGATCGTTTTAATGACAATGTTATATTCATGTACTGTCAAATGTAAAAAAGTATATGCATATATACGGTGCCTTTTCTTAATTACAGCAACAATTCAGATGCCCTTGACTATAAAATTTTTTCGTCTAAAATTTAGCAAAAATTTCTTTTTAATAATAAATTTGCGGAACGATTCGACGCGTATTCGAAACTCAACGGTCAGAAAATGAATCTAAATTCTTTCAGGCGTCGTTTGGTTTAAGTGCCGCATTCATAGAGGAATTCTAAGTGATTTTTAAATGCGAATGAAATATATGTTGAATCGCATTTGCTCCCATTTAATTTTATGCCAACCTCTAGGGAGAGGGAAGGGTTTTGATTTTATATAATAGAAGGATTTGGTCTGGTGCACCTCCTAAATTAGGGGATATCGTGGTGTGCTCCAGGGTCTAATAAAGGTTGAGAAACACTGGTCTATTGCGTAACTCAGTAGTGAAAAAATACTCAACGGAATAGCCGGGGGTTTCCTAATACCCCAAGTGACGATCGGTAATATAAATATATCTATATACTAGTAGAAGGTGCTTGCATTCTGCAAGCATATCGTCTCACCTTGAAAAAACATTCATTTTTCAGACGGAAATATTTTTTAAATTCTAAATATTTCACCTCCGCAGCGATTTTCGTTTTTCCCACGTAAAAATAATAGTTTAAAACAATTCCTAAATATTGCTATTTTAAATATTTTACACTATCTTCATTATGGGTTACTAATGCTACCAATTTTAGCCAAATTTTGAAGTTGTAGCACTTCTCGAAGTAAAATAATATTTTTCTAATTGTTTAAATTTAAATCATTTTTAACGGTTGCCGCAATATATATATGGAGAGATTGAACTGTTTATTTGTGCAAATTCACTACTCTGTAAATAACTTGAAAATTTCAGCTTCCTAGCTCATCCCGTAACACCTAAACAGTTATCCATTTGTTTAAACTTTAAGAATTTTTAACTGCCAAACAAATTGAAATATCAAAATTTGTATAATCCCTATTTCGTTTTTTTAGGAATTCTACTTACAAAAAAATTTCAACTCCGTAGCGCATGCGAAAATACATAAACCTTGAAAATTTGTTTAAACAATTGCGAATTTTTAGCGGCCGCATTGTTGCACTTTTTCATGATTTTCGTTTTTTCTAGTCGGTTTTGCACAAAATCCTACCTAAGGAAAAAATTTCGAATCTCCAGCTCATCAGGAAATGCCTAATCATTAGTATCCTCCTATATGTTATATCCTCCTCTCTAAGGAACGTCTATATATAATGATACGCCCAATGAACTCAGGCGGGATGATAAAAAATGAGCATCGCCTAAACGTTATTGTTTGATTATGTAGGTTATGTCACAGGATCGCCCCTTGCCATGCGTCGTCGTGGGCTGAGTCTAAACCCCCAACACGCCCACACCTCACCCGACCATCACCTGCTGCAAAGCCCTAAAATACTGTCTATATTTACAAGTTCTTAAATGCGGCGTTGAAGGCAGACGACTAACAACCTCCCAAAAACCGTATCCAACGTCACTGGATAATAATCATTTTAATTGTGGCAGCCCTGATTTCCATAGCTACACGAAACCTTTTTGATTTTGTTTTTCAATGTTGCACACCTCCTTCTTACGAAATTTCGGTGAATTCGGTTAGGGCCAATTCCTTCCAAATTCACAATTACCAAAAAGTTAAACTTTGCGATTGTGGCACCGCTGCGGAATGGACATCCGGTCGAAATATGCCATCTTGGTGATTAATTTATGTGAGTATTCTACGTACAAAAGCACTAACAAGTAGGGACGTACAGGAGTTTTCCGTGGTAGAGAAGTGCTTTTCGTCAGATTCGCCGTAGTATTATCGTATACTAATGGGATTGAATTGAAATAGGAAAATTATTTTTTCCTTATATAGTGGCAACCCTGCTTTTTAGTTCCGTTCTAAACATTTGCATTTCGTTTTGTCATTCTATACTCGCCCTACAAACGAAATTTCTTGTTTGAAATCTGTTCAACAACGCCTTCCTAATTCATAATTACAGTAAATTCTAACTTTAATATTGTAGTAACACTGTTTAGTCGACCCGATATAAATATTATATTTTGGTTATCTATTCGTATAAGATTATATATACAATATTTGGTTAAAACCCATCGGGTCAGTTCTCAATGAATATGCCTAAAAGAAATATTGTTTCACTTTTTATTGTGGTAACCCCGCTCCCGCAGTTCCGCTTTAAACCTATTGATTTCATTATGGCATGTTATAAAAATCCTATATAGAAAATTCAGTTAAAATCCGTTAAGCCAATTCGTTCTAAATCTACAGTAACTGAAAGAGTTTAATTAATAATTGTAGTACCCCAGTTTGGTTATTCTTGTCCAAATATGCTATTATGGTTTTGTATATATATATATATATATATATATATATATATATATATATATATATATTAACTAAAGGAAAAGAAAAGGTAGTGATGAGGGTGGCAACAAGGTGTTGAGGGAAGCCCAGCGGACACTCACCAAGTTGAGGACCAAGCTGGCAGGCTGCTGGGGGCGTCGAAGAGTCACGTAAAACACACGAACACAAAAACACACGCAAGCTTATCGGGCCTATGCCCTTCTTCAGCGAAAGAGTAACGTAAAGTTATTTTACATATATATATATATATATATATATATATATATATATATATATATATATATATATGTAAAATATGGTTAGAATTGTTGATGACAATTCAACACAAATACTTGCGAAATTGTTTTTTATTACTTGTATTGTGGCAGCTCTGGTTTGTAAATCTACACTAAATTTCTTGATTTTTATTTTTTTATGTCGCACACCTCCTTCATACAAACTTTCGTTAAAATCGGTTCCACCGATTTCTTCCAAATTCATAATTACCGGAAAGTTAAATTCTGCGATTGTGGCACCCCTGCTCAGTCGATCCGGTCCAAATATGTCATTTTGGTCATTAATTTATGTGAAAATTGCGTGTTCCAAATTCGGATGAAATCGGTTCAGCCAATTCTTCCCTGATATATGCGTACGGACGGACGGACATCACGAAGATAATAGTGCTTTTCAGCAATGACGAAAAGCACTAAAAATGCGTGTATGTAATAGGCTATGCCGAGTCAGAGTCAACAAATACTCGTATCTATGGCGACACTCCCGTAATGAGTGATAGAAACTGTACAAACGACAGTATTTACGCGACATTCCAAGAAATGCGAACGGCGAGTAAAATTCTACGATGTAAATTAGAATCTACATTATTTCCCCCAGATAACAGTACAAATCTCGCTCCGTTGTTACAATTCTAAGATATTTTAATGTGCGAGAGAAAATTACCCTGCACGATGGATTTCAGATTTCCCATGTAAATCAAACGGGAAGGACAGTTCCTGGAATCGAACAGGGGACTTTAAAACTTCGCTACAAAAACTGTTGGTTAAAAAGTTAATAAGGGGGACATGCGAAACACATTTATAAAACAAGTAATATTTCGTAAATCATAACGGCACGCATTTAACACAACATCGCGCGTTTAAATAGGACCATTATAGAGTACTCAGCTAATTAGCTAAGAAGTTCTGGGCTAGGCGTCCAATCCGATTCCCAAGGCAACGAAGAAGTTTTTCATATTCGCGACGTCTTCTTTAGGGTTATCATGCACCGCATCCACCTGTCACTTCTCTGAACGGTACCAGCAGATACGGAAATAGAACAGCCAATCAGGACATCGGAACTCTCCCTCCCCCCCTCGCCCTCGCAACCCGTCTCCATGGCGACCGTGAACTCGCGACCAGAGCGAGGTGCAACGAGTGTAAAAAAACCAACCCGTTCCAATGTTTAAGACCAAGGATTATACAAAGGGCTACACTTTTTGCTTTCACAGAGTAGGACGCCTGGTGATAACTACTCGTTCCCCCTCTCTCTTCCTCTCACTCTTCCTCTCTCCCTCTTCTCTCTTCCTCTCTCTCTTTTTCTCTCTTCCTCTCCCTTCCTCTAACACTTCCTCTCTCTCTCTCTCTCTCTCTTTTCCTCTCTCCTCTCTTCTTCTCTCTCATTTTCTCTCTCTTCCTTCCTTAAATGTAAGAATGGAACATTTGGTCTAAATTTCGCCCGAATAAAGACGATTATCTATCTATCTATCTTCTACTCTCTCTTCCTTTCTTTCTCTCACTCTTCCTCTCACTCTTCCTCTCTCTTCCTTTCTTTCTCTCACTCTTCCTCTCACTCTTCCTCTCTCTTCCTTTCTTCCTCTCTCTCTTCCTTTCTTTCTCTCACTCTTCCTCTCTCTTTAGGGGTTAGGTGAAAGATGGGACTTCCTAGTCTCAATCTCACCTCAAATAAAGACCAAATCAATCTCACTCCCTTTCTCTCGCCCACAATCTCCCCCATTCCCCCTCTCCTCACATCTCCCCCCTCTCTTTCTCCCCTCTCGCCCACAATCTCCCCCCCCTTCTCCACCCCTCTCCACCGCTCACCCACCTCTCTCTATCTACCCAAACCCCCCTATCCCTCCCTCTCCTCCCCTCTCTCTACCCTCTCCCTCACTCTACCCTATCCCTCTCTTTACCCTCTCCCTCTCTCTCGCCCTCCATCTCCCCCCTCCTCTCCTCCCCAATCCCCCTCTCCTTCCCTATCCTCCCCTCTCCTCCCCTCTCCTCCCCTCACCACCCTTTCCCCCTCTCCTCCTCTATCCCCCCTCTCCACAAATATCCCCCCTCTCCTCCCCTATCCCTATAATTATATATCCACGTTTCTTACAGAGGAAAAGGAGAAGGAGGAGAATACTAATGTTAAGGCACTTCCAGATGTGCTGGAGTTTCAAAACTAAGGTTTGGGGAAGAAAAACATGACAAATATTCATAAATCCTCCAAATTGGTACCATTTTTAGCCATTGCATGTACCAATCTATCGTAGAAATATTCTCTCTCCGACATGCAGGATACGAGAGATACTGCCCGGACAGACGGACGGAGGAAGGGACAACAAATAAATAGGCGATTTTCCTTTGAAAACAAGCGCTAGGAATTATTGGCAGGCATAGAATAGAAGTCTTGCGTCTTATTCTGGTCAATACGGCGCATTGTATTCAATTCAAATGCTTCGTGGATGCGTGCAAAGGGTTGAGTAAAAAAGACCATTTTTCCAGGGAGGTTGCCTTGCCAACCAATAACATTGTCAAATATCGGAATCTTATTGTTATTGCAATCCTTATAAGTGAAAGCGTGCTTTGAATGCGAGAGAGAGTGAGTGAGTGAGGGAGGGAGGAAAGGAGGGAGAGAGAAATTCTTTCCATAGCAACCAATGTAAACAACATTCGTCGCGTTGTTTACGAGAATGGGTACATTTGAATGTAGAATATTGATCATTCGCGTATTAAAATTAGGTGCTTGGAATCATCGTAGGAGTTCGAAACTTGAAACAACGAACGCCCAAATGAACGAAAGTTTGTTTTCCTGCCATCAGAGTAAATTAATATACATTTTCGTTCCTTGTTTATTTCTTAAAATAATTTCTCGTTTGATTTTAATTTGATTTCTGCCTAGTCTGCTATCATCTACTGTAATGAACGAAATTCTGGAATGGACTATAACCTTGATGAAGCACTGCTAATAGAGGCGGGAGTGTGTTCGAACACGAACGGTGTTAAGGCTCATCTTTCGAAATGAGTGAGTCAGAGTGAGTCACGTTACCATTCTAAGGGTAAAGACGAACTCGATTATTCTCCGATAAATAGAATGCATAGCGAGATACGGCTTCGAAAGCGAGCGTTATGAATTATTGGAGGGCATAGAATCGAAGGATTCTCTCTCCCCCTCTCTCTCATCCCTCTCAATTCTTCTCCCACTTAATCACTCTCTATCCTATCCTTATTTCTGCCTCTCTTTTCCTTTCTTTCTCCTTCCTCTCTCTCTTCCTATCTTCCCCTCTCCTCTTCCTCACTCTCTTCCTCTCTATCTTCCTCTCTTCCTCATCATATCTCTATCCATCTTTATCTTCCTCTCTCTTCTTCTGCATTCCCCTCCCTCTTCCATTCACCCATCCTTTCATTCTCTTCCTCTATCTTCATCTCTTTTGCTACATTCCCTTCTCTTCCTCTCTCTCCTCCCATCTTTCTCTTCATTCCTCTCTTCCCAATCTCTGTATAACTCGGTATTTATTCCTTCTCATTCTCCTCTATTGCCTTCTTATCTCTTTTCACCTCTTCTTATGCAGCGTTCTTCCTTTACTCTCTCATCCTTTTCTCCTTCTATCTTCTTCCCTATTTCTCTCCCGTTTCTTCCCATTTTTATCTTGTTTCTTCCTTTCCTCCTACTTTCCCCTCACCCTTATTTCACTTCCTCTCTCTTTTTGACTCTCTTCCTCTATTTCTTCCTCTCTAATTCTTCCTCTCTTTCACTCTTCCTCCCTCTTCCTCTATCGTTTCGTCACTTTCATCTCTCTGTACCTCTTTCTTCCTCCCTATTCTCTCTTTCTTTCCCTCTCTTCTCTTTCTTTCTTATTCTTTACACTCCTATCTTTCACTCTCTCTCCCTCCCTCCCCCTCCTTCTCCCTCCTTCCCTCCCTCCCCCTCCCCTCCTTCCTTTCCTCTCCCTCTTCCCCGCTCTTTATTCCTCTCTTCACTCTATCTCTATATCAAAGTATATCTTCCTTTTTATTTATTCTTCTCTCTTTCGTTCGTTATTTCTTTCCTTTTCCACCCATTCTCATCATCTTTTCATCCTTTTCTCTCCTATTCCTTTCTTCCATTCTTTTTTCCTTCTATTTCTCTCCTACTTCCTCCCATTTTATCATCTTTCTTCCGTTTCTTCTTTCTATCATATCCTGATCTTTTTTTCTCTTCTCTTTCCCTCCTTCTCCATCTCTATCCTTCCCTCTTTCTCTCCCTCTTTTCGTCTTTATTATCTCCTCTCCTCTCTCTTTCTTCATCTTCTTCATTCTTCTCTCCCTTCCACTCTATGTCTATTCATATTCTGCTCTTTCTGTTCTATCTTCCTCTCTTTTTCCTCAGTCTCTTCTCTTCCTCTCTCTCTCTCTTTTCCCTCTCTTTATCACTCTCTTCTTTAACACTGTTTCTTCCTTCTCATTCTCGTCTCCTTCTCTCCTTTTTCACCAAGTTTTATACACTGTCAATCGTTTACTCTCCTATTAGATGAATTAACCCGTTTAAAACGGGCTGTGAAATCAAACAATATAAAAACGAATTAGACCACATTGGTTGCTACCGGGAACTTTCAGGAAAGTTTATTATGCCATTCGCTATTGGTACGTGATCGTAGCAATCCTACCAAATTTGGTTGAAATGTCTGTAGGAACAGCTGAGATATTGAGCGTCTTAGGGGAAATTGAAATCGCTCTCTGGAGTCGAACCCTGGACATCTTGTGTAATATTTTAATGTCATTTGCTTTTGGTAGGTGATCACATTAATCTTACCAAGTTTGCTTGAACTGACTGAAGTAACGGCTGAGATATTGAGCGTTACGCACAGAATGACAAAGTGTACAGGAGAATAGGGGATTTTTTACATTTAGATTCCTTTCCCCTTTTCTTTTCCGTACCTGTTTATATCCTATTTCCTTCCATTTTCATCTCGTTTCTTCTGTTCCTTCCTTCTACCTTATCCTTGTCCCAATGTTCCCTCATTTATCAAATATTAAAGCAAATATTTCAAAATAACGGATAAGTGACAAGAGTAAACACCCACTTCCGGTTGACCAATTTTTACCGAAAACTAATCAGTTCTTGTGACTTTTATAAAAATGTAAAATATAAAATTTCGCGTTGACCTGATTAATAGTTTTTGAGTTACAGCACCCACAATAAGCAATAACATACACACAACTAACACACACACACAGACGTCATCGAGAAAATTGTCAAAACGTGTTCAGGGGACCTCAAAACGTGTATTTCCGTTGAAATTTCGAAGTCGATTTTTTTCATTTTCCACTATATTTCGTATATGGAGAAAGTAATAAATAACAAATTTTAAATTTATAATAAATAATTAACAAACATAAATGAGGAATAGCAATAACTAAAAAAAGATTTTTTTAAAGCATTTAAACAACTCGAATCTGGTGGTCAAATATCGCGTGTTTATCTCGGTTGCAATACCATAATAAATGTAGCAATTTCCAAGTCCTAAATTCAAAAATGACCCGCGTACATATTTGGCAAGAGAAGTTATAACGATAGTACCGCAATCAAACATAGATGGGGAAACTGAACAGATACACCGCTAAAGGAATAAAATCCGAATTGGTTGAAATCCTTACCCACAGTGGTGACAATTCCTCACGAACCGAGCAGAGATTAATAAGATTTTACATATATATATATATATATATATATATATATATATATATATATATATATATATATATATATATATATATATATATATAGGACGGCCTTGAGGAAAACATTTGTCGAAAGTAAATTACGAATAGGGACTTGGAACGTAAGAACTATGAGAAAGGCAGGAAAGCTAGAGAACTTGAAAGGAGAAATGAGAAGAAATAGAGTTGACATTATAGGGCTAAGCGAAACTAGATGGGAGGGAGAAGGACAGTTCGACTCGGAAGAATTCACGGTAGTTTATTCTGGAGGAAATAGTGGGGAAAGGGGAGTAGCTCTGGTACTTAGGAAAGATATGATGAAAAGCGTGACAAAGATAATAGCAACGAACGATAGACTGATGGCAATAAAGCTAAAAGCAGTCCCAGTGAACATGCTGATAATCCAGGTATATATGCCAACGTCAGCTCATGACGATGAAGAAATAGATGAGATCTATGAGCGAATTAATGAAATTTACGAAGAAGACGGAAGAGGAAAGGTAAACTGCATAATAATGGGAGATTGGAACAGCATAGTCGGAGAAGGACAGGAAGAAAATGTTGTCGGACAATACGGACTTGGGAAGAGAAATCGAGGAGGGGAGAAACTCGTAGAATTCTGCATCAATAATGACCTTGTAGTGACTAATACATGGTTCAAAAACCATAAACGAAGGTTATACACATGGAAAAGCCGAGGAGATAGAATGAGATGCGAAATAGATTATATCCTTGTAAAACAAAGATTCAGGAGCAGCATAAAGAACGCCAAGGCATTTCAAGGAGCAGACATTGATTCAGATCACAGCCTTCTAATACTTGACGTGAGTTCAAAGCTCAAACAAATGAGAAAAACGAGAAGAGAAAGACAGACCTGGGACGTAGAAAAACTGAAAGAAAGGCAGGATGTAGTCAGCATGAAGTTGGAAGATAACCTAAGAAAGTTGGAAAACAAACCGAAGACCGTTGATATAGAATGGGATGAAATTAAAACCAGTATCAAGGATACCTTGGATAAAGAGATTGGAAAACAAGAGAAGAAAATCAGAAAACCATGGATCACGAAGGAAATGCTGGAGAAAATGGATGAGAGATGAAAATGGAAAAACGTTAACAGTGAAGAAGGTAGAGCCAACTATAGGCGTATAAACAATTGAGTTGAGAAGGGTAACAGATAAAGCTAGAGAAAATTGGATAAAAGGAAGATGTGATGAAATAGAACAAATGGAGAAGTTAGGATGGTACGATATGATGTACGCTAGGGCACTGGAATTAGAAGATAAGAAGTCTAATGGAATTTGTGGTAAAGGAATTATGAATACGGATGGGAAGATAGTCTCAGAAACAAAGGATGTAGCACAGGTATGGGAAGAATACATTAAGGAATTATACAGCAAACAGGCAGGAGCGGCAAAAATAGAACTGGAAAATGAGGAAAACATTGAAGAAGACAACTTAGGACCAAGTATTATGGAGAGCGAAGTAGAAAAGGCGATAGTGGAACTAAAGAAGGGGAAAGCCACGGGCAGCGATGGAATACCGGCTGAGATACTTAAAGTCATAGGATCAGAAGGACTAAAAGCGATCACGAAATTAATTAATAAGATTTACGACACGGGAGAGTGGCCTCAGGATTTCCTAGAAGTAACAATGATTCCTCTAAAGAAGAAGCCAAAGGCAATGCAGTCTAAAGATTACAGAACTATAAGCCTTCTGTCACACACATCGAAGATCATCACGAGGATTCTTAATAAAAGGCTGGAGAAAAAGGCAGAAGAAATAATAGGGGAAGATCAATTCTTTTTCAGAAAAGGACGAGGAACTAGAGATGCTATAGGAGTAGTTAGAATCATATCAGAAAGGGCAATAGAATACAGTCAAGATATCTGCGCATGTTTCGTAGACTGGCAGAAGGCCTTTGATAGAGTAAATTGGGTAAAGTTGATGAAGATATTAAAGGATATAGGTGTAGACTGGAAAGACAGGAGACTGATTAGGAATCTATATGAGAATCAAGTTGTAAAGGTCAGGTTTGAGAATGTGGACACCTGCGGAATAAATATCGGTAGAGGAGTAAGACAAGGCTGCTGCCTATCGCCAACCCTATTCAATATATATGGAGAAAGTCTAATGCAAGAAGCTTTAGAAGGCACAGGGGATTTCAAAATTGGAGGAAGGATTATAAGAACAGTGAAATACGCAGATGATCAAGTACTTCTAGCAAGAAAGGAAGAGGAGCTACAAAAAATGATAAATAGACTAATGATAACAGGTAGAAAATACGGTATGGAAATAAATACAGAAAAATCCAAGGTCATTCGAATATCGGGTAAAGAAGAGAATCTGAACATAACTATAGGGGGAAAGCCATTAGAACAAGTTTCAGGATATAAATACCTTGGAAGTATCATAACACGAGAGGCAAAATGTACGGATGAGATCAAAACTAGAATAGGAAAAGCAAAAGCGGCTTTCAGGAGAAAGAAACAACTACTTACAGGGAATATAAGGGAAGATATCCGCAAGAAGTTGATAAAATGCTACGTATGGAGTATAGCATTGTATGGGGCAGAAACATGGACGCTAAGGAAAAATGACATCAAATACTTGGAAAGCTTTGAAATGTGGACTTGGAGGAGAATGCTGATGATAAAATGGACAGATAGGATGAAAAACGATGAAGTGCTACGAAGAATAGGAGAGAAGCGAATGATTATACAGACTATCAGAAAGAGGAAGGCTAACTGGGTTGGACATTACCTGAGGAGATTAAAGACGTGTTAGAAGGAAAACTAGATGGGAAAAGGGAAAGAGGTAGGAAAAGGTTTCAGCTGATAGACGATTTGAAAGGGAAAGAGAGTTATCAAGATATAAAGAGGACAGCGGAAAATAGGAGTATATGGAGAACCAGGTTTAACCATGAATAATCACGGACCTGTCTGCGGACAGACTACCTATGATGATTATATATATATATATATATATATATATATATATATATATATATATATATATATATATATATATATATAGAGAAAGACAGACCTGGGACCTAGATAAACTGAAAGAAAGGCAGGATGTAGTCAGCATGAAGTTGGAAGATAACCTAAGAAAGTTGGAAAACAAACCGAAGACCGTCGATATAGAATGGGATGAAATTAAAACCAGTATCAAGGATACCTTGGATAAAGAGATTGGAAAACAAGAGAAGAAAATCAGAAAACCATGGATCACGAAGGAAATGCTGGAGAAAATGGATGAGAGACGAAAATGGAAAAACGTTAACAGTGAAGAAGGTAGAGCCAACTATAGACGTATAAACAATGAGTTGAGAAGGGTAACAGATAAAGCTAGAGAAAATTGGCTAAAAGGAAAATGTGATGAAATAGAACAAATGGAGAAATTAGGACGGTACGATATGATGTACGCTAGGGCACTGGAATTAGAAGATAAGAAGTCTAATGGAATTTGTGGTAAAGGAATTATGAATACGGATGGGAAGATAGTCTCAGAAACAAAGGATGTAGCACAGGTATGGGAAGAATACATTAAGGAATTATACACCAAACAGACAGGAGCGGCAAAAATAGAACTGGAAAATGAGGAAAACATTGAAGAAGACAACTTAGGACCAAGTATTATGGAGAGCGAAGTAGAAAAAGCGATAGTGGAACTTAAGAAGGGGAAAGCCACGGGCAGCGATGGAATACCGGCTGAGATACTTAAAGTCATAGGATCAGAAGGACTAAAAGCGATCACGAAATTAATTAATAAGATTTACGACACGGGAGAGTGGCCTCAGGATTTCCTAGAAGTAACAATGATCCCTCTAAAGAAGAAGCCAAAGGCAATGCAGTGTAAAGATTACAGAACTATAAGCCTTCTGTCACACACATCGAAGATCATCACGAGGATTCTTAATAAAAGGCTGGAGAAAAAGGCAGAAGAAATAATAGGGGAAGATCAATTCGGTTTCAGAAAAGGACGAGGAACTAGAGATGCTATAGGAGTAGTTAGAATCATATCAGAAAGGGCAATAGAATACAGTCAAGATATCTGCGCATGTTTCGTAGACTGGCAGAAGGCCTTTGATAGAGTAAATTGGGTAAAGTTGATGAAGATATTAAAGGATATAGGTGTAGACTGGAAAGACAGGAGACTGATTAGGAATCTATATGAGAATCAAGTTGTAAAGGTCAGGTTTGAGAATGTGGACACCTGCGGAATAAATATCGGTAGAGGAGTAAGACAAGGCTGCTGCCTATCGCCAACCCTATTCAATATATATGGAGAAAGTCTAATGCAAGAAGCTTTAGAAGGCACAGGGGATTTCAAAATTGGAGGAAGGATTATAAGAACAGTAAAATACGCAGATGATCAAGTACTTCTAGCAAGAAAGGAAGAGGAGCTACAAACAATGATAAATAGACTAGTGATAACAGGTAGAAAATACGGTATGGAAATAAATACAGAAAAATCCAAGGTCATTCGAATATCGGGTAAAGAAGAGAATCTGAACATAACTATTGGGGGAAAGCCATTAGAACAAGTTTCAGAATATAAATACCTTGGAAGTATCATAACACGAGAGGCAAAATGTACGGATGAGATCAAAACTAGAATAGGAAAAGCAAAAGCGGCTTTCAGGAGAAAGAAACAACTACTTACAGGGAATATAAGGGAAGATATCCGCAAGAAGTTGATAAAATGCTACGTATGGAGTATAGCATTGTATGGGGCAGAAACATGGACGCTAAGGAAAAATGACATAAAATACTTGGAAAGCTTTGAAATGTGGACTTGGAGGAGAATGCTGAAGATAAAATGGACAGATAGGATGAAAAACGATGAAGTGCAACGAAGAATAGGAGAGAAGCGAATGATTATACAGACTATCAGAAAGAGGAAGGCTAACTCTGTTGGACATTACCTGAGGAGAGAGAGTATGATTAAAGACGTGTTAGAAGGAAAACTAGATGGGAAAAGGGAAAGAGGTAGGAAAAGGTTTCAGCTGATAGACGATTTGAAAGGGAAAGAGAGTTATCAAGATATAAAGAGGACAGCGGAAAATAGGAGTATATGGAGAACCAGGTTTAACCATGAATAATCACGGACCTGTCTACGGACAGACTACCTATGATGATGATGATATATATATATATATATGAAACATTTTACTAACGGGAATATGGCGAATGTACAAGTGTCGTGATCAAACAATTTATGGATGAAAAATTGGAAGGCATTAGCTCATTTCAAAAGAAAGGGAGAGAGAGGGATGGAGTGAGGAAAAGGAGAGACATTTCACACTGGTAACTAAGACCTTTCACGCACCGTAGACGGTCATTTGTCAGTGTCAGTAGCCAAGGCGCCAGATGGCGGGTCGATCGAGTCCTGCAAAGCTTTTAAAATATGTCACGACTATATCACAGCTCGAGTTTTTCAATTTTGCTTGGTAATAATTAATTTTATTATATATATGTATATATATATATACTAGTAGTTGGTGCTTGCATACTGAAAGCATTTCATCTCACATTAAAAGAACATTCATTTTTCAGACAGAAATTTCAACATTACAAATAGTCTTTTAATTCTAAAGATTTCATTTCTGCTGCGATTTTCGTTTTTCCCACATGTAAAAATAATAGTTTAAAACTATCCTCAAATTTTGAAATTTTAAAAATTTTACACTATCTTCATTATGGGGTACTATTGCTACATATTTTAGCCAATTTTTAAAGTTGTAGCACTTCTAGAAATAAAATAATATTTTTCTAATTGTTTAAATTTTAATAATTTCTAACGGCCTTTGCAATTTATATATGGTAAAATTGAAATGTTTATTTGTGCAAATTGACTATACTGTAAATAATTTGTAAATTTTAGCTTCCTAGCTCATCCCATAGTTCCTAAACAGCTATCTATTTGTTTAAACTTTAAGAATTTTTAACTGCCAAACAAATTTAAATATCGAAATTTGTATAATCCCTATTTCGTTTTTTTAAGAATTCTACTTATTTAAAAAATTTGAGCTCCGTAGCACATTCGGAAATGCCTAAACCCTGAATATTTGTTTAAACAATTGCGAATTTTTAGCGACCGCATTGCTGCACTTTTTCAAAATTTTCGTTTTTTCTAGTCGGTTTTGCACAAAATCCTACCTATGAAAAAAATTTCGAATCTCCAGCACATCCTGAAGTGCCTAAACATTAGTATCCTCCTGTTATATGTTATATCCTCCTCTGTAAGAGTCGTCGATATATAATAGATAACATATAACAGGAGGATACTAATGTTTAGGCACTTTCAGATGAGCTGGAGATTCGAAATTTTTTTCTTAGCTAGGATTTTGTGCAAAACCGATTTCCGTTTTTCCCACATGTAAAAATAATAGTTTAAAACAATCCCCAAATGTTGCAATTTTAAAAATATTACACGTTCTACATTATAAGGTACTAATGATACACATTTTAGCCAAATTTTAAAGTTGTAGCACTTACAGAAGTAAAATAATATTTTTTTAATTGTTTAAAATTAAATAATTTTTAACGGCCGCCGCAATTCATATATGGTAAAATTGAAATGTTTATTTATGCAAATTCACTACTCTGTAAATAATTTGAAAATTTCAGCTTCCTAACTTATCCCGTAGTACCTAAACAGTTATCTATTTATTTAAATTTTAAGAATTTTTAACTGCCAAATAAATTGAAATATCAAAATTTGTATAATCCCGATTTAGTTCTTTTATGAAATTTCAACTCCATAGCACATTCGGAAATACATAAACCATGAAAATTTGTTTAAACAATTGCAAATTTTTAGCGGTCGCATTGTTGCACTTTTTCAAGATTTTCCTTTTTTCTAGTCCGTTTTGCAAAAAATCCTATCTATGAAAAAAATTTCGAATCTCCAGCACATCTGGAAGAGCCTAAACATTAGTATCCTCCTATATGTTATATGTTGTTATATCCTCCTCTGTAAGAGTCTTCGATATATAATGACTAGTAGTTGGCGCTTGCATACTGCAAGCATTTCATCTCGCCTTGAAAAAACATTCATTTTTCAAAAAGACATTTCATCATCACAAATATTCTTTTAATTCTAAACATTTCACTACAGGCACGCGATCCCAGAAGCAACAAAAAAAGCAGCAATAACGAGAAAAGTAACAGTAGCGACAACAAACAAATGTGCAACGACGATATTATTATTATTATATATGGGGCAGTAGGGTGCATACGCTCTCTCCGTCACCTTATTTTATTTTTTCATTTCATCTTTGCTCTCTCTTTTTTATGTTAGAGAGGTGCGTCCCACATATATAAATATGTTACTCCACGTTTGCGAAGTTTTCAGTAAAACAAATGCGTGCAAAATATACGAAAACATGATTTAAAATTTTATATGCAAATAAAATCTGCATCAAGTGGCCCATTGAGCGATGTCTATGCTCGGTTTTCCGCCTCTCGTGCCGAAGACGCCTCCACCATTTCTGGAAGGTTTCGACCGTGTCGGTCCCTACGCTGTATATACGTGTACTCCCGCAGGAGCCTCCTCTCGAGTCGTAGTTTGACATCCGACGCGTATTCGACGGTGGTTATTTTCCGTTGTTGGAAGAGCGTGAAGCTTTTATATATGCACGACTTCGCGAGTGTCGCCTGCTAGTTCGCCAGACGTGTGTGTGTGTTATTATTATACGGGGTTCTGCGAGTGATTTTTTCTCTCTCATCGTCTCCTTCTTTATTTAAATTTCATTTCTTTATATATATTGTTTTACAGATATACCCCTTATTTCTCGATGTGTTGCAACTACCCTCGTAATCCTCATATTTTCCTCCGTCATTGTTTGAGGGCTTTCCCATTCGTTCTTCAGCTCTGCTTCCTACATGATAGTGGATATGTCGGACGACGTTGTTTGAGCAGAAAAACATTTTGCTCTCGTTGTTCGTGGCTTGAATGGTGACGATGGCTTATCCACAGTTTTATGTTTAGCTCGTCGTTTTCCACACTACCATCCTAGCGGGAACGCCAATATGATATTCATTAATATTTAGAAAAGCCTGAGTGTGAAATACGCAAGATCGGCAAGAGAATGTATATTTTTAAACGATTAATCCAGGTTCCCACTTCCGACTCAAATCGGCGAATTGATGTTTGGATGAAGCTGATTGGGGATCCTAAGCTACTAAGCATGGACCCAATGAATGTCTACAAAAACAGAAGAGTTTGCCTGAAGCATTTCTCGCGGGAGAATTTTGTTGACGGCACCATGAAACTTCGGAAGGATTCCATTCCGAATTTACTCCTCCCAGGTAAATAATTTTATTGATGTTTTCCATACACGCTGTTAATCTAGTGACTACTGTGTTTTTGTCTTTCTACACATCATCTCTATGCATGCTATGTATAATGTATGTTGTTTGTTGACTCAATGGTTAACTTGTATTATCTTCCCAAAGATTCACAATCTGCCTTACAAACTACATCAGAACCGCCTATTATTTACAGAACCAAATACCTTGTTCCTCAGTGTAATTCATCATAAAATCAATGTTGGTCATAAAACTCTTGATTTATTTTTTGATCTGAGTAAAGCATGTATTATAGCTTATTATTATTAATTATTCCTGTATTTGAGGATTGCATGTTAATCAACAACAATTATCAATGTTTCATCAAGAGCCTAAAGCCATGTGCATAAGATTGTACAATCAAATTCCTAATCATATTAGGAATGTAAATTTACCCAAGTTTAAAAGCTCTGTGTATAACTTATTGTATTGTATTATAATGTAAAGGACTTCCTGGATTTTTATGTATATATTACGATATAACTGTAATCTATTACTTCTTGCTTAAAATATTTTTTGAATGTACTTTTATTACATCAGTAATGTTTAGAATTTATTATTTTTGCTCATGATGTGCTCCTAAAGAAGCTCTTATGCGATATCCGTTCATGTTTATACTATGCCAACCTTGTCCTATATTTGTTTCTACAGATCGATGGAACAATAATATTATTGTTATATTTTGTAAATTGATTTGCCGTCTTTTTTCTCAATAAACGTGTAAAGAAATATCCGTTCTTTTCATTTAAAAGTGAGTACCAATTCCCACCTAAACATTTTATGGGTAAATTGTTTTCAGAACTTTAAAAAATTGATGGATTGCGCCAAATTTATGGAATAATTAAACTGTTTGATTTACGGTAAATCGGCTGTCCCTACGGAAAGCGGGCAGCGGGTGGGGGAGCTGAGGAGTGTGGGGAGGAGAGGGGAGGAGGGAGAAGCGTCTGCTTGCGCAGCTCGTTGCCTGGCAACGCCTTCGACCAATGGGAGGGCCGTAACAAAACGCACTGAAGCAACGGAGGGGTTGTAGGGGTAAGTTTTAGGCTGTCCCCGTTTTATAACATTGAGCGTCGCGACTGTGGATGACTGCGGATAAACAACCGCCCTGCCTCGATATCTAAAGGCAAACATCCGTTTTTGCTTGCCCTGATTTCCCCTTCAAGAGGCCCTACGCTTTCCTACGGCTTTATTCGTTCCTTTATTAGTACTTTCAGACTGATTTGAGATACAATTAATAAATATATCAGATGAAGTGTATAGCTCGAGAAATGATGGAAGAGAATGGGAGAGAGACAGAGAGAAAGGGAGGGAGAGGGAGGGAGGGGGAGGGAGAGAGGGGGAGGGGGGAGGGGGAGAGAGAAAGGGGAGAGAGAGAGGGGGAGAGGGAGAGAGAGGCAGTTTTTTCTAGAGTTTGCGAGCTGGCTTTCATCTTTTTGGTTGCCAGAAAGTAGCTAGCATAATATCGTCGTCGTTATCACAGGCAGTTCGTCCGTAGACAGGTCCGTGATCATTCACTGATCCAGCCATTATACCTTCACTTTTTCAGAATGTGGAAAGACTTCGGTCGGAAAGTTTCCGAACGAGTGCTTCTGGACATCGGCTTCCTCTAGATCTTTTCCAAAGAAACTATATGTTGAAACTTCAGTAACTCACGCACCGCCAATTCCTCTCCTCCCCGATTCAAAACTTTCATAAAAGGCAGGGTGCATGCACCAGAGGCCTGGATCGCGCATCGCACCAGTGCGGTGTTTGCTTCGATCCGGACATTCGTAAATAAAACTGCGAAAGTGTTTTGGAAGAAAGCAAATGAGACATTTGTAAAGTGCGTCCATTGTGAGACGCGACTGTGATTCTCTCATTTCAGTACGAATTTCCATCTTTGTACTTAAAAAGTTCAATTCGGCATAAATAAAATACCCATTTTAAATTTCAGTTATTGTTTTGTTTTTACTTTCTCCACACACGTAGTATAGGGGAAAGTATTGTATTCATGAAAAAATCGACTTTGAGATTTCAACGGAAATAGACGTTTTGAGGTCCCCTGAACACGCTTTGTACGGTAAGTGATAAGTGATAGCTATTTGTGGGTGTTCTAACTCAAAAACTATTAATCAGGTCAACGCGAAATTTTATATTTAACAATTTTATAAAAGTCACAAGAATGTGCTTGTTTTTGGTAAAAATCGGTCAACCGGAAGTGGGTGTTAACTCTTGTCACTTATCCGTTATTTTTAAATATTTTCTTTAATATTTGATAAATGTAAAACTGTATCGGAATAAAAGTTGTAGGATATTTAATTTGCTACAACCTTTGTTTGAAACATTTTTCCATATAATGCATTGTTTAAGAGATATCTTATATTCTTAGCTGCCGCCACCACGCCACCTACCGACGACTACTGTTAACAATTGACGCTGTTACATCTTAGTAACGCTCCAATTTATTTTCTTAATTGTTGGAGCTTTGTGTGGCTATATCCGACATCAGAAGGCTATGGTTTGAGTTTATTTCTGTTCTTTGTAAAGTCGAAAATCTTCTCGCAGTTACTTAAAATGTTGTGCCGTCATAGTTTGACTGTTAATTTGTTCACGGTAAATGTATTAGAATAAATGACTTGCAAATTTCATCCACGTTCATGTATAAAACTTTACTTGTACCAATTTATTATTGCCGATCAATCGTCGCTCTACAAAATATCCATGCGAATCCAATTTGACACGTTGTACATGAAATGCAGAGTTGCCGCTGTCAGGGAAGTCCACCGAGGAGGCACAGACCGTGCAATGGCAGCAAATGATGCATCATGGTCTCGGGCTCCGAGATTCTCTTTCCTCTAACCGACTGTGGTTCCCTGGAATTACAGAGAAATCGCCCGTTATTAAATGCCCTTCATTAAACATACGATTATCATAAACTAGCTAATTACCCCGGCTTTCCCACGGGTTTACACGGTCTAGGGATTTATCAGGCATGTTGTATTCGCTGTCTTCATATATAATTAATCAATGTCTGTCCGTACTCTAATTTATCTCTTGAACAGTTTGTCATAGAGAAATGCTGTGAACGCCATATTCTTCCTGCCGACTAGTAGACCCCGAGAAAATTATTTTCATTGACGTAAGTGTCCCGGATTCGACTCCGGGAGACGATTGTATTTTCCCTTAATGTTTAAACAGGAGTTTCGATTTTTCAAGGTGTAAGGTTTATTTCATTCAGTCATTAAAATACGTAAATATGAACAGAATTTCCCCGTTTTCATTTTAATCGATGTCTAATTCTAGGAAATATTTTACTTTTGCGATGCGTAGATGTTAAACGAAATAATTTGTCAGAAACACGCGTTTCTTTTCGAAGTTTTGGGGCTTTTTCTCGTATTCATTGCGGGCGTTACCAAGGCGACCCGAATTGTTGCCCGAGATTGAACTCGCGTCTATTAAGCCCACGAGTGGACGAAGGAATTGCGTCATTCGCCTATCGCATTCTATGAAGCATGGAAATCATAGTTGTAGCACAGTCAAACTTAATGGATTTCAACGTTAATATTTGAACATTAGGAGCCCGCGTTGCAGTACTTCCTGCGAACATTTAGGGAACTTTGGGTGAAGAGGCCCAATGCGATAGTTACTATGACGAAAAATTGTCACGCAAGGTGTTATTAGTGGAACCACTTTTATTGCCCCTCTCAAAATAATCATACAGCTCAAGACAAATACACAGACCTTCATGATTTGGTCTAACACTTACCTTATTATTCAGTAAACTGCGTGTGGACTGTGAGAATTTTTAACGATTGACCAAAAGAAAAAAATCTTCGTTCTTTATCTCAATACTGGAATGTAACCTTTTCCGTAAGGGAGAAGAGATTAAAATTGCACATAAAAATTCAAGTTTCTAATTTCTAGGACAATTATAAGTAACTGGCGTGATTGACAGTCCAATATGACTGGTACTCGTGGATTAAGTATTAAATTTAAGGAATTTCCCATCCTCCCTCCCTCCCCCATCCTCCCTCCCACCCTCCCTCCCGCCCTCCCGTCCATCCTCCCTCCCTCTCCTTTTTCTCTCCTTCTCTGGAAAAATAGACTAATTCTATACCATCTTTACTTTCTATGTACCTTCCATTCTATATCCCTTCCTTCCTATCTCCCTCCCCACATCCCCCTCTCTCTTACTCTAGTACATCTATATAGTCGTTTAGATAAACAAAAGAATCCAAACTAAATCCCAGTCCCATTAGGATTACGTAATTTCGCGAAAACTTCTACGATATCTTAAGGCTATCTGTGCATTCGTATATATTACATTTATGCGGGTTGACACAACAATTGATTCTCGAAATTTAACAATTACCTGGTTGGCTAGACAACAGCCTGTTTTAAAGGCGATATTTTCCCAAAATATTTTTAATGTTTAATATGAGAGATTTCGAACGGCAGGCGGAAAAAGATGAATTGAATTAGAAACTTGATTAATTTTTCTAAAGCATAGTTCATATTCGAAGATCGTACGTCAATTCTTTCTAATTTTAATTTCAAAAGAATTAAAGCCTGCACTTTAAAAAGTCGCTCTCCGATGTTAATCTTATGGGAATTTTTTGGAATTAAAAAATTATGTTTGGGGCCCATAAACCTAAAAACATCCCGTTTTCGCAATATTTCCTTTGTTTATAAGTTATGAATAATCAGTCTGAATTGTTTCAGCATTCTAGCTCACATTAGTGCGGTTATAATATAGAGAGATAAAAACAAAAATGAAATTCAAAATGTAAGTTGTCTAATTTCATAAGGAGAAAAGGGCTATTAACGCAAGTAATATTCCCAATGATGAAATATCTCTCTGATACATTAACGTTTTTTTCGAGATGAGATGAAATGCTTGCAGAATGCACGCACCTTCTGCTGGTGTCAACATATAGGTAATGTATGCAACGGGAAGCTTACCAGCAAGCGAGATTTCCCACATCTAGCTTTGCAGGCATAATCCTGTTGTTGCCATGTCGCCTCTGCATCTCGCTCGTCAGGACAACGTCTTCGTCCAACACTCTCAAGAGGTTTATCAATCCACAGCCGCAGTTGAAAGGATTGTCCTCCAGTAGGATCCTGACGTGGCCATACGCCCTGTCGATGCAAACTGGGGCTCTCTTCAGCTGGAAATCAATCGAAGCGGTGATATTATCGGACAAGTGTTATCGCTTAGAGCAGTGGTTCTTAAACTGGGGTGCATGCACCCCTTGGGGGTGCGAGACACTGTTTCTAGGGGTGCGAGGTGTCGATATAGAGATTTAAAAAAAATTAATTTCATAGAAACATAAAATAAAATATACAACGAAACATTTTGGAAAAATGTCATTTAATTTGTCACAGCCTTTGAATAAATGCATTATATATATTATAAATCAGACGATTATATGTTCATGTCTTCAAAAGAAACATTTGCGTATGGAGCGCTCAGCTTATACCCTTCAAGGATGCCAGCCGTCTGCTATCCCCACCCTGCTGCGAAGCACTCGCCTGCTAGAAATCAGCCTTTCTGCATTAGCGACGCAGTTCAAAGATCTTGTAATCATTACAATGTAATGCAAACCATTACAATGTAATAATTGACGTCGCGAGGTGTTCTGAACCTTCTTTCATTAAATAAATAAAATGTTATTATATATTCTAATTTTTCTTTTTCAAATCCTTAAACCAAGACTTTTTACACATATAGCTGGACTCTGTCGAATTTTATTCTTCATCGCTCAACTGTAACTAAGGCTGAGACACACATTTAAATAAAAAATCAAAGATATTTTTTCGGGGTGCGAAAGCATATTCTGAAAGTCCAAGGGGTGCGGGGAGCTAAAAAGGTTAAAAAAGGATTTTAAAAAAAGCAGGGATTATTTATCATATACAAATATTATAACGTTTCTTAGTCACGGATATGCGCGAATTAATTATCAGATAAAAATAAAAGTTATATTAATGAAACCACCCTATAGATCCTGGTGTCCACGCACACCTAAATCATTTCCATTTTAAATAAGAGTCTATCATAGCTTACCGTGTAAAAAGCTTTTGATAAATCAATTAAGACAGCTGATACTGAATTTCCGTCATCGAGGGCTTGCTGTAGACGGATGACAATTCAACGTGCTACATCCTTTACGAAATCCATGTTCACATTGATAGAAAAAAGACTGTTTTACAATAAAGGAAACTAATCTGTTTTTTAACAACGCGCTCTATCAGTTCTGAAAGTGGAGGTAGTACAGATAGAGGTCGGTAGTTCCCAGGATTTTCAACGTCACCCCCTTTATAAATTGCATCTGCGCTAGCTACTTTCAATTTATCTGGCACACTACCTAAAGAAACAGTTTTAGTAATAACATAAGCTAGTGCTGGTGAAATAATGTTACCACAATTCTTCAGTATATTAGTAGTTAAGTTATCTTTGGTAGCTTTGTTTTTGTTCTTTATTATGCTTATGATTGTAAGAATTTCCTCCACTGTTGTGGGCCACGGAGAAATTGAACCCGATCCCAAAATATCAGCCACTCAGGCGTACGTTATTACATCAGAGGGCCTCGTAAAGTTGTCCATTAAGTTTTAAGTTACCGCATTTTCTGTTGCACCTAGCTTCTTTGGTTAAAAATTCATTTATAGTTCCCCAAATTACTTTAGGTTTAATCGTTACTGGATTCCAATTTATAAAAGAAATATTTCTTCCGGAGCTCATGCTTTTGTTTCGTAACCAGGTTACAGTGGCGGCTCCTACCATAAGATTCATTCCTACCAAAACATTTCAAACCTAAGTAACATCTTTCTTTATAGTGATGCAAATTCACTTATTCCTTTGTTTAATAATATTCCTTGAATATTATCAATGCAAATAACGTGTTATAAATTTATCATGCAGGCGAGATTTCAACGGAATTGCAAAACTTTTCCATGCGTTGACTGTCCTGTTAAAAAATTCGAAAGGTTATCATAATTATATTATAGAGTTCATTCACATTAAAGTATAAACTATATAAAACTTGGTTATAAAAATTCATTTTTATATCTTTACTTGTTTAAAGTGTATTAATATTAGAGCATCATATTTTTTATGAAATGCGAATTATATTTCAATAGGCCTGTATATCTTCATTTTTACTTTCTCCATATACGAAGTATGAATCAAGTATGGTTTTCATGAAAAAAATCTAATTCGAGATTTCAACGGAAATACATGTTTTGAGGTCCCCTGAACACCTTTTGACTATTTTCTCGATGATGTCTGAGTTTGTGTGTGTCTGTGACGGGGATATTGTGGATGCTATAACTCAAAAACTATTATCAGATCAGCATGAAATTTTATATTTGACATTATTGTGAAAGGAAGACATGCTGATTAGTTTTTGGTAAAAATCAGTCAACAGGAAGTGGGTATTTACTCTTTTCACTTATCTGTTTATACTTCCTTCATACGTAATATAGGGGAAAGTATTGTTTTCACGAAAAAAATCGTCTTCCAAATTTCAACGGAAATATGTTTTGAGGTTCCCTGAACACGTTTTGACCATTTTCTCGATGGTGTCTGTGTGTGTGATAGCTTTTATTTGGGTGCTAGAACTCAAAAACTGTTAATCATGTCAATGCGAAATATTATATTTAACATTTAAAAAAAGTCACAAGAACTGATTAGTTTATAGTAAAAATCGGTCAACCGGAAGTGGGTGTTTACAATTGTCACTTGTCCGTTATTTTGAAATATTTGCTTTAATATTTGATAAATGTAAGAATGTGCTGGAATAAAAGTTGTAGGCAATTTAACTTTCTACGACCTTTGTTTGAAACAATTTCCCATATAATACATTGTTGAAGAGATATTTTTAAAACTAAAAATTTTAGCTGTCACCGTCGCACCACCTACCGGTGACTATTGTTAACACATTACGCTCTCCTTTTGATTTGTTGGAGCATCTGGGCTATATCCAGTATCAGAAGGCTACAGTTTGAGTTTATCTCTGTTTTTGTGAAGTCAACACATTTTTCCCTCAGTTCCTTAAAATATTTATTATCATTTAACCTTTTTCGAATTATTACAAAGATTGCAGGTATGGAGAAAGTCATGTGGTGGACACAAAAGATGTTTTTAAGCGGATTAATATTTGAAATTCTTTATTTTCTAGTGAAACGTGTAATTATGAGTTCTTCTTGCAGAAAAATTATGTAAAATTCAATTGTCGCATTAATAAATTTCAAAACGCAATTTTTTGCAATTGTCCTTTTCCCCAACGTGCGTGCTATGATGTTGTATAAGGTAGCGCGTGTTATCGCGCGTTAAGTAAACTTCTACTCGTATCTCGTTAAGTGGCATCCGTCATGCCTTAGTTAAATGCCATAATATGGTAGAGAGAGAAATATATCGTATTTCTGTCCCTGGCTCTTATATGATGTGTAAGGTTCAGATTCAAAGATGAATTCGGATGGAGGACTTCCTTTACCACAAATAATTCCGCGAGACCAAATAATTACGACTTATGGTTTCGGAGATAAAAAATCGAGAAAATCCCGATAATAAAACATCGCATGTTTTGTTTACATCGATCGCTAAGACGGTTCTCTCAGCAGACGACAATTAAATTTCTCTCTTCCTAGCT
Organism: Tanypteryx hageni; assembly: GCA_028673005.1. NCBI lineage: Eukaryota > Metazoa > Arthropoda > Insecta > Odonata > Petaluridae > Tanypteryx > Tanypteryx hageni. The sequence continues at coordinate 149,623,331 of CM054116.1, forward strand.
CTTACATGATCTGTAAGTCATATATTTAAAAAATTATCTGGATAGACGACTACATTTTCCGCAAAACAGTACGCGATATCACATAATTACGACTTGAATTTCGGTTATAGAAATTCAAGAATCTTTTGTTTCCGTTCTGTACGTATTTCCTATAAATGAAGCCCTATATATCTTTGCGTATTCCTTTTATGGAGTATACTTTCCCATCTCGTTTCCTTTTGGTCGATCGTTAAGAACTCACGCAGTCTACAAACAGTTTACTAAATACTATTTAACTGCAGTTATTAACATTATTATAAACTTCGTAAAGGAGTGCGTACTTCTAGCAAAGTCTTCCGTGTAACCTTAAAGTATCTCAAGAATAAGATAATTTATAGTTTTGGAAGTCGAAGAAAGCAAAAACTAAAAAAATTACGTATTTTGATGAATGAAGGGAAAAATCGAGCACTTAGAGAAATCGAAAATCCCTTGCAAACGTTTGGGGAAATATAACCGTCTTCGGGACTCGAACCTGGGACAATTTTGTAAAGGAATAGATAATTTTCACAGGGTCTCCTAGATGGCAGAATCTAAATTGTTTTCGCTGCATTTCCCTATGACAAACTATTCAACAGATAAAATGGGTGAAGGACAGACATTGAGTAATTATAAGTATATAAAAGATGGTTGATGGTTGTACATACCTCCGCATCCATCGAATGAGGCAGTAGGGAAACCTTTCCCCAATTCTTAGTATCCATATCGAAAAGCCACAGCCCTTCGTTGAAACTCAGACTGTGGTTGGACAGGTTAAGTATATTTACAGATACACTTCCCTTTGGAAATTCCATGAAAATATCCAAATGAGTCATTCCATTGCTCGACAGATCCACCTCGTCTACTTTTCTCGCCTTCTCCGGCCACTCCAGCTGGAATTTGTTTATCCTGTTGTGTGACAACCGGAGGACCCTTAAACTTCCTGCCTCCAACAGGAAACCCGAAGGTACTCTGACGATCCGATTGGAGGATAGGTCCAAGTGCTCCAGTCTCTGATCTGACGTCACCAGAAGCGAACTCGAGATTTCAACGATGGAGTTGTTTGACAGGTCTAAGTGCCTCAGCTCCTTCAAAGCGTGGAACACACCCTCGGTAACCCGTTCCAACGAGTTACTTCCTAAATCCAAGCGTTGCAAAGCGGGAAGTTCCAGGAAGGGTACAGCCTTTAATAGGTTTCCACTCAAATCCAATTCCTTCAGCGAAGTGTTTATGTGAGAGAATAATCCCGGGGGCAAATCTTCCAGATGATTGTTGCTGAGATCTATTCTGTACACTCGCTTGACTTCCCGGAAGAGATCTCCGTGGATCGATTCGATCTTATTGTTCGATATGTTGAAAATGTTTATCTCGGAGATGTTGGAGATGATTCGATTGTTTATCTCGCGCAGAAGATTGCTCGATAGGTCGAGGGCTGATATTACGCCGGTGTTGGCGACCAGCGTGAAGTTTAGGTGTTCTATCTTGTTATCCGATACGTGGACATAACTCACGCGGTTGTTGTGGCGAAAAAGGTCTGCTGGCAATGACTTTAGTTGGTTCCCACGAAGGTCGATTGTGTCCAGCGTCGGGTTGTTCTGGAAGAGTCCCTCGGGGAGGAATCGTATCTGGTTCCAACTCAAGTCAATCCATTTCACGTTGGGAACGTCTCGTAATGCATCTGGTTGCACGGAAACCACGGATGAATTTCTGATATTCAGCGAATAGAATTTATCTCCCACGATGAACCTCGCTAAAGGGATGTCCTTCCCCGCATTATAGTTCAAATCGAACGATACCAAATCGGGACTCTCGATAATCGGATGATCTGGTAACTCAGGGACGGCGTTCCCAGAAATGTCCATTAACTTGATCATCTTCAAGAATTGGAAGCATCTAGGATCAAAGCGCGATAGCTGGTTGTAACTTACACTCAATAGTTCCAGGTTGGACAACCCGGAACAGTCTTCCGCACTTATTTCCACCAAAGAATTCCGTTCAAGATACAGCGATTCTAAATTGTTGGCGTTCTTGAAGCTCCTAGGCAGCGAAGACAAGTGGTTTTTTCTCAGACTCAAAGTACTCAAATTTCCCAGGTGTTCGTAGAAGTCCTCTTCCAAAACTTTGAGACCGTTTTTCTCCAGGTAAAGTTCTTTTAGAAGTGGGAGAGTTGGGGTTCGAACACCGCTTCCAGGAGAACCTGAAGGAGCGTAGGAAAACAGGGAGCTCGGAATGTGACCTAACTTGGTGTTCACGATTTTGAGACGTTCGAGATTAATGACGGTGTCTCGGAACAGGTCTACGGGAAGCTCGGATAACAAAGGACAGTCGATGGATAACCATCTCAGCCACGCCATGCCTTCCAGTTGTCCCTTCGAGATGGAGTAGTCCTTCCTCTCTCCGCATTCGATCTCCAGGGAGTCGTACGTCTTGTCGGATCCGTTAGAGAATCGTAAGAGGGACCCGTAAGAGCCCAAAGGTCCCGGACAACTTATCAACCTAACCCTTGAAATGGTGTGTCTCTCCAGATGCAGCCACGTGTAATAGTTTTGCGTGATCTTCGAAGCGGGTGTCGTGGTGTTGCATTCTATAAGCACTTGGTTTAAACCGGGAATGGTGTTGAGATGCAACTCTCCCTCGCAGTGCAACACCGTCATAAAGTAATTTAGCATGCAGACGCAATTAGGATCGTTCCTGCAGGTGCCACCTGTACCGATAGGTTCTTCCATCAACGACCACGCACCGAAAACAATCGTCGCTAACAGTAACGACATGCAGCACTTGTATTGACCCATATCCACCGGTGAGGTATCCCGTCGCGTGTCTTTTATCTACGAACGCGCGTTCGGATGGGCGTCACCACGGCAATTGATCCTATTGAGGAGTGCTGCGATGGAAACCAAAGCGGAGGTTCGTTTATCGTCTCGAGTCACGAGGTTGAAGTCGCGGCAAACATCCGGGTGGAATCGGAAATGCCTCTTCCTGTCGGTTTAAAGGAATTTCGCGAGATATACGCGAACAGCGCAATGTGTTTATCCTCGCGAACATATTTCATAGAGAATTATCTGAAGGTAATAGTCGTTGCTCCGGAATTCTATGATGACAAGATAATACTGAGGTTTATTAATGGACAAATATCAGGGGCATGCGTAGATTAAATATTAAATTTAAAGAACCTTCCAGTCTTCCTCCTTTTCTCTCTTCCTCTATATAATCCTCCTCCCTCCCTCCCACCCTCTCCCCTTTTCTCTGGAAATATAGACCTGCTAGTGTCAATCTCGCCCTGATAAAAACCATTATCTATTTATCTCTTCCTTTTCTGTCTCTCTCCTTTCTTCCTCTCTCTCTCACTCCTTCTCTCTCATGCATAAAAATATTCAAGGCACGCTTTCTGTAAACAATTACAAGTAATAAATTAATAATAATATTCCCTCACCTCCCTCTGTTTAAGTAACTTCGCGAAAAATCCTACGTTAATTTGAGGCAGTCTATATACTCGTATATATTTCACGTATGCGGGATGAGACAGCAATTGTTTCTCGAAATTTAACAATGACGTGGTCGGCATGACAACATCCCGTATATAAGCAGATTTTCCTCAAAATATGTCATTTAAATGTTTAATATGAAAGATTTCGAACGGTAGGCGGGGAAAGATGAATAAAATTGGAAACTTTATTAATTTTCCTAAAAAAATTCAAATTCGAAGATAGTACGTCAATTCGTTCTAATTTGAATTTCCAAAAGAATAAAAATTCGCTTTTTACGTGTTATCTTACGGGAAATGGAACTCGTCCCCCTGGAGTCGAAACCGGTTTTTTTTTTACTTTCTCCATATACGAAGTATAGAGATAGTATCGTTTTCATGAAAAAATCGAATTCGAGATTTAAACGGAAATACATGTTTTAAGGTCCCCTGAACACGTTTTGACTATTTTCCCGATGAAGTCTGCGTGTCTGTCTGTCTGTCAGTCTCTGTATGTGATAGATTTTTGTGTGCGCTCTACCTCAAAAACTATTGATCAGATCAACGCAAAATTTTATATTTAACATTTTTATAAAGGTTGAAAAATCTGATTCGGTTTTGTTAAAAATCGGCAGATCGGAAGTGGGTGTTTACTCTTGTCACTTATCCGTTATTTTGAAATGTTTGCTTTAATATTTGATAAATGTAAAAATGTGTTTGAATAAAAGTTGTAGGAAATTTTATTTTCTACAACCTTTGTTTGATACATTTTTCCATATAATTCATTGTTTAAGAGATATCTTATATTTTTAGCTGCTCCACCACGCCATCTACCGAAGACTATTGTTAGCAATTGACGCTTAGTTACGTCTTACTAACGCTCCTTTTTCTTTTCTTAATTGTCAACCGGAAGTAAATATTGACGACGCTCCCAGAGCTAACAACATGTAATTTGCCATATAAATATGGAGAAAGTCATGTGTTGCCCACATCAGTTTATTTATTCCTGTTGGACAGAAAGCAGTCTTGTAATATGATTTCCAGCAACCATCATTATCAAGAATAGTATTCACTCTTCCATTCATTGAATTCTCAATGGACTGACACATGCCAGGCCCCCTCCTAATGCTGTCACGAACATCCCGAACATGATTGCATAGAGCCTCTGTTGTTCTTTTCCGTCGAGGTTCCCAGTCAGTCTGTCCCGGAGCAGATACATTCCCGGTGGGATCGAGATCCGGAGATTTTGATGGACAGTCGAAGACTGAAATCTCAAGATGAGTTCGAAAACATCTGCCTATTTTTGCGGCTGAAGCAAACGGTTCCTTCTTAGTTGCCTTGAAAATTTCATCATCCACTTCAGGAGTTGTCTTTTTGGGCGGTCCAGGTTTACAGCCAGTTTTTCCTCTCCCTCTTGAAATCGACAGATCCGGTATATTACAACATGTTCTTCCCTTTCAATGACATTAGAGATTCCCACAGTGCGACCTCGGGTAACCTCTGAACTGTAGGTCGTTGCGGTGAAAGCTTATAGTATAACCTGACCCTCTCACCCCTTCCCACCCTCCAACTGGACTACTGCATGTTTACATTCAACTCCGGAATCGTCGAGTCAACAGCCACCATCGCAATGTCGGGCTTAGATTATCTATGCTCGCGACTGTACACTTTCCTAACTTTTTCAGTAATATAGGACACATAATGTTCATGTCGTAAGATTCATTACGTTAGATACCAAGCATGTGTTAGAGAAAGAATGTACTTTTCAATTTATTATTGAATAAATTATTTTATGGCATACAATTATATCACAAAGTTTACAAAGAATTTTAAGTTTGCAATTTTAAATAAATGAAAGGTGCTTTTTCAAACTGCGCAATCAAATGACGCTCCCGTATTTTGATATATCTTTTCAGACTTCCTGTCAACAACTCCCTCTCCTGTCCTCTCGCTATTTCCTTCCTGCTCCTCCCTTCCTTTGATAAAGAATAATCTCGAAACGTTATTCATATTAAAACAACAAGATGATCTAAAACAGAACTTATGATGCCTACTTTCCAGTTAATCATTTATTTAATACTTACATTGGCTATAATTGCTTTAAAGTCATCGTGGATGTGTAGCTCTTAGTGTTCGCAAATTTCATAATTTAGAGTTATAAAATACTACAAATGCATTCGAACGAAATATTAAATTGATCACGCGTATTTGAGTGGCAAATATAACGCGTGTACTTATTAGAATATACCGAATTTGAGTGCTATGGCAACACTCCCTTAATGGGTGATAAAACTGCAAAATCGACAGTATTTACGGGAAATTCTAAGAAATGCAATCGATAACCAAAATTCTACGATATAAATCAGAATCATAATTCCTTTTCTCAGAGAACAGTAAAAAACTCATACCGACATTACAAGTCTAAGATACTTTAATGTGCAAAAGAAAATTACCCTGCACGATGGATTTCAGATTTCCCATGTTAATCAAATGGGAAGGATAGTTCCTGGAATCGAACACGGGACTTTAATCTTTGCAACAAAAACTATCCGCGGGAACTCGGCCCATGAAGCAAGAGATTTCTACCAAATTTCATGAAAATCGGTCTCTGGGTACAAAAGTTAATAGGGAGGACGGACAGACAGACAGACGGACAGACAGCGACAAAACTATAAGCCCATTTACATTCTTGAAAGCAGGCTAAAAATCGTAATATGACAAAATATTTTTCTCAGGACCGGTTTCACAATGATGTGGCACCATCTGGTGACAGGGGAGATAGGGATTTAAGGGGCTATATACACACATAGGGTGAACAGATTCTTAGGAAGCAAAACAGGGACATGACACCATCTGAACAAGAAAATCCGAGACAGCAGGGACAACTTGCATTTTTCGTATATTTTTAATTATACATATGTTTTTAAATTAAAAGTAAATAAGTTCTGCAAATACGGAGCACAATTTTGTTCAATGTATTAACAAATAATTTCAATTTAATGAATATATATTAATAAATATATAAAAATCTCACGACATAATATATCACGATTTAAAGGTAGCGATTACTCTAAGGACAAATGATAAAGTTAAATACAAAAAGAGCGTAGAGGATACACGAAAATGAAAGTAAAAATATATTAAAATAACATAATATGGCTTCCATTCCATTTTATATAAATTTCCATGATTTTTTATTCGTTTTTTAGACTGCGCCTGCCTATCCCACTTAAATTATTATTATAAAGCATCTTTGGAAGACCACCGATGTGTCCTTTGACTTCGTTCCCTTTCCCTGCCGTGAGGGACCAGGTAGAGCATTACAACTGGTGTCAGAAGCTGGATTCATCTCCCATTTCCAATTTTGCAAAACACCTCATTGATCACAAACATTCTGCCAATTTTTGTCCGACCATATCGCATCTCAAAAACAAAAGCTCAACCTTCTCGAACAGTTAGAAATCCTCCACCACGTGAAGACCCACGCCAACGATATTATTAACGAACATCTCTTCCCAACCCACTCCCCGCTCCTTTCCTCGGTTGATACCATGACTACCATTTTAATTCTACAACTACAAGTTACCCTGCAATTCCCCTAGTTGGTGGGTGGCAGGGGGTGCAATGCACCAAATCCTACCTAAAGATTGTCTAACGCAATTCGAAATTTCCTATTGTGATATCGTATTGTCCTCGGAAAGAACGAGCCTAGATAACGCTCCGTCCTACAATCGATCTCACGTATTTTATCGTCTCGATCATTTCTACTTATATACGTTGGTGCTTCAATTATTCCCACGACCTTCTTGAGATGTCCAGCAGAATATATTTACGCAAACTGTATGCCATTGCTGGCCTTTGAAATGGCTTGTCTTTTCGTTTAATTTATCGTTCGTTTGAGTAATATTAGAAAACTCAGTCTAGTTTTCGCGTTCACCTTATAGGTCGCTTAATCTTAAGATTAAAATCAAAAAAAGAATGGCTTCCATGAAATTTAGAAAACTTCGCAACATTTTAAGCGTAAAAAATTAACTCCTCTTACGATTTATTGGAACTAGTGAACTGTTTTAGCCAGTAACCAGCTTTAAACCTGTATATAATTACTTTTTAATCTGTTACTCTTTGAAATATTTAAAATCACGAATTATTGGCGAATTTAAATAAAGAACTTATCCTTATAATTCGATTGAATGGATTCCCGCGTGAAAATGTAATGCGAATTTGTTAAAATATCAAACGCGACGTAAATAATTACGTAAGGAAAAAAGGGTTATCAAATGAGAGAACGATTAATTTGCTTGGATTTTTTTCTTCCTCCACATGCGTAGTATAGGGGTAAGTATTGTATTCATGAAAAAATCGACTTCGAGATTTCAACGGAAATACACGTTTCGAGGTCCACTGAACAAGTTTTGGCCATTTTTCTCGATGGTGTGTGTGTGTGTGTGAGAGAGAGAGAGAGAGAGAGAGAGATATCTTTCGTGAAAACAATACTTTCCCCTATACTACGTATATGGAGAAAGTGAAAATCACCATAAAATATTCCGCTCATTTCAGGCTTATGAAATAAATTGATTCCTAACGCAAAGCCAACAGTGCGCGTCGCGTGGCTCGCAGCCTTATAGCTGCGGAGATAGCAAGGTTTCATAAATTGAATGAAACGTTTTAAAGATATTGAAGACAGAAGAAAAGCTTCGAAAAAGTTCATTGAGAAATTTCAGTATGACGCAGGAGAAGAGTTTGAGAACGAATTAATCCATTTCCACAAACGTGTGACGAGTGAAGCCCGATATAAAGGGGAAAAGGAAAAAATTCTTCAAGGGTCGCGGATATCATGAAACGAATTTTACTGGAGAAATGTCTTTCCAATGTCGCCATCGCCTTCAGAATGTATTTGACAACTGGGGAGATGGTTGGCAAGGCAACATTCCGTTAAAATGGCAAGATTTCCACAAAATAGGTGAATTAAACGTTTAGCATAAGGAATTTCGAACTGTAGGCGGGAATAGATGAACGGAATAAGAAACTTCATAGTGTTTTCTTTAAAATGGGTTAGTTCCTAAGATCAAAAGTTAATTCTTTCTTATTTAGATCTCAAAAAGAATAAAAGCCCGCAAGTCAGAAAGTCGATTTTTACGTGTTTTCATACGGGAAATGGAATTGCCTGCCTCGGAGTCGAACCTAGGACTTTTTTCGAGATTTCTTTTCGTCTTCATCTTAAAATATGTGAGTCGATCCTTCCTGCCAAATATCGAAAATGAATCTCGTTCCATTATCTCACTCTCTCTTCGTTGACTTGGTAAGTAGTTTTACCACAAATATAGGCCGTCCCTCGTGATAACACCCACGTTCCCGGCCGGTCAGAAAGTGCTCAATTACAATAGGGGTTACTAATTATATCTACATCATTTTAATACCTTGCGGTTTTTGTGATTTGCTTATAAGTTTAAAATTACTATAACTACTAATTAATATAAATTCAATACAATAAACATGAAAAAATAGAAAATATGTACATTGGTAAGGTAGTTAAGTCAAAAGATACCAGCTAGCTATTGTTATTTTTTATTTTTATTTTGCATTTTTCCTTTTTTTTACCTCATTTTTATTATTTATTTATTTATTTTTGGATATATATATATATATATATATATATATATATATATATATATATATATATATAATTATTTAAGACTAAACTAAATATAATAAGTAATTAAATATCTTATAAAATAAACTAACTAATTATAAAGTATGCAATTGCTAAAATATATATATACATATATACACACATACATACACACACACATATATATATATATAATAAAATAATAAAAATAAAAGAGAGTAGAGAGCAGAGATCTATATCGGGAGCGTCACAAAACAACCCTTTTCAGGAAATGTTTACAATGAGTTTGGTATATAAGATGGTGGTGAGGCTTAGTTTGCGTATATGCAGGTTTTAGAAGGTAGGGGGGAAATTTTGTAATGGTTTGGCGGCGATCATCTTCATATAGGTTTTTAATGGATTTAGGACCTTTTCAGGACCATTAAAAAAAAACAAATTAAGTTGGGGTTATGCGCAGATAGGAGTAAGTTAAGGGATAAGAGGCATTTGGGGGTTAATAGTGGTACCAGGAATTTAAAGCTGAAGGATATCTTTCGTCAGCCGGTATTTGTGGCGTTTGGCGGTGTGATAGGTCCATATGGTTTGGAGGAAAGGGTTATTGGTAAGTTTGAGCCGGCGGTTGAATTTGTGTGCTTGCAGTTTAGTAAAGTCTGAGAGTGGTGGGATATTGTGGGCAAGTTGTAGTTCTCTGATGGGTACTAGTTTGGATTGCTGGGCAATAAAGCGGAGGGTGGATGATTGAAAACTTTCTATTTTGGCTCTGTTTTTCTTTGCGGTGTTTAAATAAATTTCACTGCCGTAAGCAAGATGTGGGCGGATTAGAAGGAGGTAGAGGCGCATTTTATCGGCAAGGCTTATTTTGCTGTGAGGTCCTAGTAATGAGGAGAGGATTGATTTAGCTAATTTTGCTTTTTGAGGGGCGTGTTGGGAGTGGGCTGTAAACAGCAATTTTGAGTCAAGGATTATGCCGAGAAATTTGTGTTTCGGAACTGTTGGGATCTTTTGGCCTGCAATCTCTGGGTTTGAGGTAAGGGAGTATCGCTTAAAGCGGGTGAAATGCATGTGGGCACTTTTCTCGGGGTTAATTTTTAGTCTCCATGTCTGAGTCCAGTTGTAGATTTGTCGTAAGTGGGTCGTTATTCTTTTTGTCGCCAGGTTCGGGAAAAGGGATTGGCTAATTATCGCCGTGTCGTCTGCATAAACGAAAAGGTCGGTATTTACGTGTTTGGGGAGGTCGTTAATATACAGGTTGAAAAGAATTGGACTCAATATTGCCCCTTGAGGTACTCCTGTAAGAGCTGGGCGGCAGGTGTAGAGAGAGCAGTTAATGCTGGTTTGAAAAGTGCGATTTGATAGAAAATTTTTGATTAGTTTTTGAAGGTTGATGGGAAAGTCAAGTCTGGATAGTTTGAGTAAGAGGCCTTGGTGCCAAACAGTGTCAAAGGCTCTGCTGATGTCTAAAAGGACCGCTTCTGTTGATTTTTTCCCGTAATTAAAGCCTCGAGCAATGGTATCCGTGAGCCTTAGTATTTGATGAATTGTCGATGTGTATTGTCTGAAGCCCATTTGTTCAGGGATTAAAATTTTGTTTTCATTAATGAAAAGTGTTAGGCGTTTTAAAATAATGCGTTCTAAAATTTTGGAGAGGGATGGTAAAAGGGAGATGGGGCGATAGCTGGAAGGTGAGAAGGGATCTTTGCTTGGTTTGAGGAAGAGTAAAATTTTACCGTTTTTCCATAAGGGAGACACATGACTTTCCCCATATTTATATGGCAAATTACATGTTGTTAGCTCTGGGATCGTTGTCAATATTTACTTCCGGTAGACAGTTAAGAAAAGAAAAAGGAGCGTTACTAAGAGGTAACTAAGTGTCAATTGTTAACAATAGTCTTCGGTAGGTGGCATGGTGGTAGCAGATAAAAATATAAGATATCTCTTAACAATATGGGAAAATGTACCAAACAAAGGTTGTAGAAAATAAAATTTCCTACAACTTTTATTCCGATATATTTTTACATTTATCAAATATTAAAGCAAATATTTCAAAATAACGGATAAGTGACAAGAGTAAACACCCACTTCCGATTTTTACCAAAAACTAATCAGATCTTTTAACTTTTATTAAAATGTTAAATATAAAATTTGGCGTTGATCTGATTAACAGTTTTTGAGTTAGAGCGCCCACAAAAATCTATCACAGACAGACATCATCGAGAAAATATTCAAAACGTGTTCAGTGGACCTCAAAACGTGTATTTCTGTTGAAATCTCGAATTCGATTTTTTCATGAAAACAATACTTTCTCTATACTACGTATATGGAGAAAGTAATAGAAAACTGGGTAAAATATATGTTACTTAGAATAGTACTAGGATCAGCCACAGTGAAAAACATTAAAATATTCCAACCAGGGAATTATGGGCTTTTAAGGACCCGTCCATAAATGACGTCACGCAATTTTGGCGTATTTTTTACCTCCCCACCCCTTCCCCTCTCGTCATATTTCGTCACAAAAACTCAGACCCTCCCCCATATATGACGTCACAAAGTTTGACCCCCCCCCCCATTCTCCCCAAATACAAATTTGCAAAGTATTAAATTGGTTTGAAATCACTTTTTATTTATACAACAATATAACCTTGCGTTCTGAATTACATAGTGCTTTCGGTCAAGAGGCTGCGTCGTAAATATCTTTGAATGGGCTTGTTTGTGCAATGATGTCAGATAAATATTTCTCTCTCTCGCTCTCATTAAATTGTTCTCAAGAAATGCAGCATTGAATAAAGGTTTTCAGAAGCCACAATTCGCGCGACTACGCGAAAATTCAACCGCCAAGTTTAAAGGTGTAATAAAGGTAAAAAGGGAACACGGGATTAAGCACAATTATGGAGGCCCAAAGTTACTGTTTTGAAATCTATCAAGCTTTTTCGAATATGTCGTTTTCGTCCCGAGTACGCAAGACGACGTTGAGAATACATCTAAGACTATAACCAAGGGAAAATTACGTAAATTTCGTATATACGGGCAGCTAAAAATATAACGCTTAAAAAAGCTGTTTTTTGGGGTTCCTCCGCCTTGCTTTAAGTTTTGAAGTTCTAATTTGAATTTCCAAAACAATAAAAGGCTAAACTTTAAAAATTCGCTTTTCACGTGTTATCTTACTGGAAATGGAACTCGTCCCCCTGGAGTCGAATCCGGTTTATTTTACTCTCTCCATATACGAAGTATATAGATAGTATTGTTTTCATGAAAAAATCGAATTCGAGATTTCAACGAGAATACATGTTTTAAAGTCCCCTGAACACGTTTTGACTATTTTATCCATGATGTCTGTGTCTTTCTGTCTGTCAGTCTCTGTATGTGATAGATTTTTGTGGGCGCCCTAACTCAAAAACTATTAATCAGATCAACGCAAAATTTTATATTTAACATTTTTATAAATGTTAGAAGATTTGATTAGTTTTTGGTAAAAATCGGTTAATCGGAAGTGGGTGTTTAATCTTGTCACATATCCGTTATTTTGAAATATTTTCTTTAAAATTTGATAAATGTAAAAATATATTGGATAAAAGTTGTAGGAATTTTATTTTCTACAACCTTTGTTTGATACATTTTTCCAGATAATGCATTGTTTAAGAGATATCTTATATTTTTAGCTGCCACCACCACGCTATCTACCGAAGACAATTGTTAGCAATTGAAGCTTAGTTACGTCTTAGTAACGCTCCTTTTTCTTTTCTTAATTGTCAACCGGAAGTAAATATTGACGACGCTCCCAGAGCTAACAACATGTAAATATTAGATTTATTAGCAACTAACGTCCCAGAAAGAATAAACAAAGTCACCATTGAAGATGGAATAAGTGATCATCAGTCCGTATATGCAGAGTGTAAGTTGAAAATCGATAGGCACCCTAAGCCTCAAAGAAAGTTTTATATATTTGCTAGGTCAAACTTTTCAAGCTTCAGGTCGCGCCTACGAGAAATACTACCTGGCTTCCGTGATATGACCGAACGATCAAGTGCTGAGTCGTCATGGAAACTATTCAAGGATATAATGCTAGAGAGTATCGATAACTACATTCCAATTAAATTGAAGGTCGACAATAAAGAGCCAAGTTGGTACAATAAGCAAGTTAGGAGTGCGCTTAGGCGTCAGAGAATAAGCCACGCGAAAATAAAAAATATGCCGTCTACATCATCCGATGAATATAGAGCAACTAAAGTTAAGACGCATAAGGAATCCCGCGCTAAAGCGAGAACTACTATGCGCGAGGCTTTTACTAACTTCCGGAATAAGGTATTAAATAATTATTTGAAGGAGGACCCTAAAGCGTTTTGGTCCTAGGTGAGAGAGGTCCAAGGTAGAGGCCCTACAATACCTTCCCTGCGTAATGACTCGGGTGACGTTATTCATGATAGCGTAGAGAAAGCCAACCTGTTAAACGGTCATTTTGTAAAAGCATTCACAGCCGTCAGCGACCATTGCGTACATTATGCACCCGCAATAAGGGGGGACCTGATGGACGATATAGTATTTTCTGAGGTGGGAATAGCAAAGCAATTAAGTTGCATCAGACATAACAAAGCCACTGGCCCCGAAGAAATTCCTGCTCGCGTTTTAAAAGAATTAGCTGAAGAAATAGCGCCTTTTCTTCTGATAATCTTCGAGAAATCCATTTCTCGCGCAGAGGTCCCTAGCGACTGGAGGTTAGCGCACGTTACCCCAATTCATAAGGGCGGCGACAAGGAGAACCCAGAAAATTACAGGCCGATTTCTTTAACTTCGATATCGTGTAAGATTCTCGAGTATATACTCGTCAGCAACATAATGCGATTTCTTGATAGTAATTTATTGTTAGATGATTGTCAACACGGCTTCAGGAAAGATAGGTCATGTGATACTCAGCTCGGTCTTTTTGTTAATTGTTTACTGAGAAGCGGAGAAAAGAATACGTAGGTCGATGCCATCTTCTTAGATTTTAGGAAAGCCTTTGATAAGGTACCTCACAGGAAGTTAATAACGAAATTAGAAACCTTAGGCGTTAATTCTAAAATCGTTAGTTGGATCTGTGAATTTTTAAATCATAAGAAGCAGATGGTTGTTATAGACGGGAAATCTTCGAACTTAGTGGAGGTTGTCTCTGGCGTTCCGCAGGGTAGTGTAATCGGTCCGTTATTATTTCTAATTTATATAAACGATATCAGCTCAGTAGTCAGAAGTTAAATTAGGCTTTTCGCGGACGACACCGCCATCTATAGAGAAATAAGCAATCCGGAAGACCACCAGTATCTCCAAAATGACCTAGAAGCTATTTCTGCATGGTGTAAGGAATGGCAGTTAGAGATAAACCAAAAGAAAAGCTGCGTCATCAACTTCTGGAGAACCAAGAGTATCTCGTTGAATAATAATTATTCGTTGGACGGAGTAGAGATTCCAGTTTCAGACTTGATTAAATACCTTGGAGTCACGATCCATCGTGATCTCTCGTGGGACACCCACATTCGCCGATTGATAGGTGCCGCTAACAAAAAGCTGGCCTTTATAGGGAGAATAGTTCGAAATAGCTCCGAAAAAGTGAAAAAATTATGTTATTTATCCTTGGTTCGACCGCAGGTCGAATATGCTTCAGCTGTGTGGGATCCTTACGAAAAGGGACTCACTAACGAGATAGAAAAGGTTCAGCGCAGGGCAGCTAGATTTGTAAAGAGGAATTACGATAGTAAACAGAGCGTAACATCATTAATAGATAATCTGAAATGGACATCGTTAGAGGAACGTAGGCTGCAGGCTAGAATTAAACTACTGGAAAAATTTATGTCGGAGGGACTAGCGAATGAGGTAGTAGGACTTATCAGAAGCCCGACGTATCTCGGAAGGCAGAACGGTGAGGATAAGATTCGCGAGATCGACTGTAGAACGGAGCGATATAGAGGATCGTTTTTCCCTAGGACGATAAGAGACCATAATAGAAAAAGATAACGTAGGAAAACTATGGACCCTTGGTGCACTGCACCCCCTGCCATCCACCAAAAAGGTGATTTGCAGGGTATAATGTAGATGTAGATGTGCCATCTTTCTATAAAAATCATTTGCGATGGCCCCGTTAACCTCGGGAGTATGATCGCCTCTGTGCCATGAGCTTCGACAAGATCATAAGAATCGCATCACTGAAAAGGAAGACTTTCAAGTATCGGCGTGCAATATACGGGCATACTATTCTTGATAATGATGGTTGCTGGAAATCATATTACAAGACTGCTTTCTGTCCAACAGGTATAAATAAACTGATGTGGGCAACACATGACTTTCTCCATATTTATATGGCAAATTACATGTTGTTAGCTCTGGGATCGTTGTCAATATTTACTTCCAGTTGACGATTAAGAAAAGAAAAAGGGGCGTTACTAAGACGTAACTAAGCGTCAATTGCTAACAATAGTCTTCGGTAGGTGACATGGTGGTGGCAGCTAAAAATATTAGATATCTCTTAAACAATGCATTATCTGGAAAGATGTACCAATCAAAGGTTGTAGAAAACAAAATTTCCTACAACTTTTATTCTAATACATTTTTACCTTTATCAAATATTAAAGCAAATATTTCAAAATAACGGATAAGTGACAAGAGTAAACACCCACTTCCGATTTTTACCAAAAACTAATCAGATCTTTTAACTTTTATTAAAATGTTAAATATAAAATTTGGCGTTGATCTGATTAACAGTTTTTGAGTTAGAGCGCCCACAAAAATCTATCACAGACAGACATCATCGAGAAAATAGTCAAAACGTGTCCAGGTGACCTCAAAACATGTATTTCCGTTGAAATGTCGAATTCGATTTTTTTCATGAAAACAATACTTTCTCTATACTACGTATATGGAGAAAGTAATAGAAAACTGGGTAAAATATATGTTACTTAGAATAGTACTAGGATCAGCCACAGTGAAAAACATTAAAATATTCCAACCAGGGAATTATGGGCTTTTAAGGACCCGTCCATAAATGACGTCACGCAATTTTGGCGTATTTTTGACCCTAAGCAACCAAAAAATTCGCTAAATAAAACGAAAAATGTATACAGGCGCTAGTCAATTCCATTCTAACTCTCACAAGCATATTTTCGCGCTGTTGAAATGTTTACAGATAAATTTCCTATCCTAGGTATTGCTTCTCCGACATACGTGATAGGTGCTGCCTCTCATGTCGTTAAGTGGTACTAATAATAAGAACCTCGAAGTTTTCAAGACGTGGCAAGAAGGAAGTGTAGGCCTATTGAAAGATCACGTGAATATTTGTTGTCATTTTGATCAGAAGGATAGTAACTTATCGTTTATCAAAGTCGTTGTAGATGCATTATAGATGGTTAATCTTGTCTTTTCATGGATGGTGAATTGTATATCCTGTAAAGTCACATCGTCGAAGACTAGTATTCCGACAGTTATATGTTTTGATGAGTCCCATGAAATCCTTATACAACGACCCGATGTGGTATAGAGGTTAGTAAATTACGTCGTGTTGCCGGTGTTAATCTCAACTGGTGAGCAAAATTGATTGGAGTAACTTTCTTTGTTTAAATTGCAAGCCCTACCTATTCCCCCTTATATCCATCATTTAATTAGACTCCTGTTATTTTCCTCTGGACCTCGCAGCGAAGAAGTTGTTTACATATTTTGTGACTCGTGTAAATCGCATGTCTTGTAAATCTGGTCTTTATACGTACAACGTGATGTTTATAATTTTGCTCGTATTGCGTAGAAATGATTAGCTGACGATGAGGAAATTACTTATGTTGAAGGCAGGAATTTAGAAGCAGATTTTTCATAATCGAGTGGCCATGAATTAGTTTTGAGCAAATTGCTGACAAAAATTCCCAGTGATAAGTTGTCCTAAAGGAAAAGCTGTCATCTACCCATCGTCATAGGATTAGCTTACAGCAACAGTGTGTAGGAAATGTAACATCATGCATTTGTTAGTTGTAAAAACATTAATTCCTAGTTGTGAAATTCATTCATAAAATTCAGGTCTCTTTAAGGCTTTGTCAATTTTTGTGTTACATTTATTACGAATTCCCGAAAATTAGTTGTTAATAAAAGATTTCTAATTTCAAACCGACTATAAGCAAACCAAAATTTTGGGTAACACTTTTTAATCTTTGTTAAAACAGCTATTTTTTATGCGTAAGAACTTGAATTTTGCCTCACATTTTTTAATTATTGAGAGAAGCAAGGAAAGTTTTATATAAACGTTTTCATTTCCTCAATAAAATTTACCTGATACGTTCGAAAATCTTGGTTCAGCACAACTTGACCCATGGGTACCAGGAATAGCTCACAACATATGTAAACGATGTAATGAAAATTAATTTAATCCTTGGCAATGGTTTTTCAGTTTTTCTATTTTCTGACATCTATAACTTATATAAAGAAGTTAGTGCAATATTGACGAGATATCTTCCATTTTACAGGTATTGTGACCAGATGGATGTTATTATTTCGGAGGAATAAATTGTCCCCATAGAAGATTCTCGGCAGCCAAACATGGTAAGTAAAATGAAACAAAAATTAGTTTGTTAAACTGCGAATAATTTGGCGGAATTCCACTTTGCTGGTATAGCCCTTAATTACATTATCAACATTAAAAAGATTGTACTTATGGTGGTTACTAGGCATTCTTTAGAAAAGTAAACAAAATGCGAATGATGGCATGCAAACATTCGAGGCAGAGTCGATCTTTTTGATTTACGTTTTCATGTCAAATCAAATTAGGAGTTAATAAAACTCTCGGAGGAAAATGTTTGAATTATTGTTTAGTTTAAAGCCGTGGTTCTCAATGTAGGAGGCGCATCTGGTTGCCAGGGGAGGCGCGAGATTTGTCACAAATCGGACGGCTAGATATGAGGGAAATTTTTTTCTGTGTTGAAATATAACACAGTTTTTTTCGACCCACAAAACTAACAATAGTCTTTGGTAATACTCTATGTCCTATTAACCAATATATAATTAACTTGTAAATTTTTTATATTTTACTGTAAATTTTATTTTATTTAATTTCTTTTAATACATAAATATTATCAAGGGTTAAATGTAAGAAGGGACTATATAGTCTCTTTTTCGCCCTAAATAAAGTCGTCTGTCTCACTCAGAGATTTCCTTCCTTTAATACTTTGCGTATATAAATGAACACTCTGTGAGATATTCAATTGGAAAAGAAATGAGAAGATTTAGTAATTTGTAAGTCTTTTAAAAATAATTCCACTTCTGAAGAACTATTCAAAATAATTGACCAATTTTTCATAGAAAATGAGTTAATCTGGGAAAACTGTATTGGCTTGTGCACAGATGGAGCGCCAAGCGCTGCAGTGGTTCATAGCGGACTTCGAGTGTTAATTAAACAAAAAGCAAAAAAATGCAATCTGGACACGTTGCATGTTACATAGGGAAGTATTTAGCATGAAAACATTTGAGCTCGGAATTAAACGAAAATTTTCAGAAATTTGTACATATTGTCAATTATATAAAAACACGTCTGCCAAAAGCTAGAATGTTTGCTGAATTATGAGAATATATGTACTTTGAGCATACAGATTTGTTCTTTTATTGTGGAGTGCGATGAGTTTTCCTCGTCAAGTTTTTAAAGCGAGTATTTGAGTTAAGAAATGAAATTGTCACATTTCTTGCCAAAAGCAAAAACGAAGATGCTCACCTTCTAAGTGACGAAAGCTTCGTGCATAAATTTGGGTACTTGGTTGATATTTTTGAAAAACTAAACGTGTTATATACATCTATGCAAGGAGTAAAAATTGTAAACTTCAGCGATCAAATTAAAGGTTATTTTGAAGAAATGTGAGTTATGCGCAGAAAGTTTAACAAATAAAACCCTTTCTACATTCCCACCGCTGAAAAGTGCAACTGACGAACATCCAAGCTCAATTGAAAGGAAAGTGATGTGTCCATAAAACATTTGAAAAGCTTAGAAAATTATTTCAACAATTACTTTCAAGATATTGATTTAACTAAGTTTAAATGGGTTCAAAATCCCTTTTCTAATTAGTCAAAGACTGATTTATTGCCTTTAGATGAAGAACAGCTAATAGACTTGTAACACAGTGTCAGATTTTTCAGCCCCATAGAATTGTTGAGTTTTGGTTGGAAAGGCATAATGAATATCCGATATTGATGGAGAAGGAGATGAATATACTGCTTCCATTTATTACTTGTGTGAATGTGGATTTCCTGCTGTGGCAGTATTAAAATCCAAATACCGTTCTAAATTACGAATTGAGGATGATCTTCGAATTGCCTTACCAAATCTGACATCCCACTTTGATAGGCTTTGTTCTGCTCAATAAGAACATCCCAGACATTATAATTTATTATTTAAAGTTTATGAATGCATATTTTTACCTGTATTACTTTCTCCATATATGTAGTGTAGGGGAAGGTATTGTATTCATGAAAAAAATCAAATTCGAGATATCAACGGAAATACATGTTTTAAGGTCCCCTGAACACATTTTGACTATTTTCTCGATGATGTCTGTATGTGATAGATTTTTGTGGGCGCTCTAACTCAAAAACTATTAATCAGGTCAATGCAAAATTTTATATTTGACATTTTTATAGAAGTTAGAAGATCTGATCAGTTTTTGGCAAAAATCGGTAGACTGGAAGTGGGTGTTTACTCTTGTCACTTATCCATTATTTTGAAATATTTGCTTTAATATTTGATAAATGTAAAAATGAATTGGAATGAAAGTTGTAGGAAATTTAATTTTCTACAGCCTTTATTTGAAACATTTTTCCATATAATGCATTGTTTAAGAGATATCATATATTTTTAGCTGTCACCACCACGCCACCTACCAAAGACTATTGTTAGTAGTTAGTAATAGAAAATTAATTAAAGCATACCTCGCTTGAGATGAGCAGTAGTAATATTTGCATTTTAGTTGACAACAATTAAAAAAGTTCTAAGTGAATTACGAGTTTCTGGTTGATTTTCTTGACGATGGTTACTCTTTCGATAAAAATCTACTGTAGAAAACATTTTATTTGACTAGATTTACAAATTTTTCCTGAAGGCTTTTTTGATGTCATATGTTATGAGATATGACTGAAAGTTCATTTTTGTCACCGATAAAGTGCCATTCCTCATTTGTATCATTTTCTTTGTGAGGTGTCGGTGGTGCAACGTTTAGGATGCTGGCTGCTATTCGCCTGCTGCTCGAAATAGAAGTGGGCACGAATCCTGCGAAAGTAGAATTTTTTCTAAGGTCATCCATCCCCCTGTTTGTGATGGTTTGAGGAGACTACGCAAAGTCAGTGTTCTGTCAATCAGAAGGGACGTTAAGCATTTGGCCCCCTTGGGGCTTTTCTTTAACCCTTAGTTAGTCACGTGAAAAAAAGTTCCGTAATTAGTCGCGTGGGGTCAATATGACCCCAAAATAATTTCTTAAGATAAGCAATAATATATTAATTTATTTATATTTTACTGGAAATAAAATCAATCTTACATTATAATACAATTATTTATTAATAATTTTTACAATAAACATTGATTAAAATAACTTAAAATATTTTTTTGTATTTTCTAATCACTTTCCCTCTTCCCACATTCAATGCACTTCATTATCATATGGTCTTTGCAAGTAAAAGCTCCACAATTTCCACATCTAGTGGACACTTTATTGTCCTTATTTCTTGGGCAATGTTCGCATCTTCCTGTTGATAGTCCCGATCCTGGTGATGGACCTTCCTGCGCAAGTCCCTGTTGAGTGCATATGCGCTTTCGGAGATGCCTAGATATAAACTGACTCTGAGACCTCAAAATCTGTAGATCCTTTATTAATTCCTTCGATAATGATTTCAAGAAATTTCGCCTTGTCATTTCCTTTTGAACGTTTTGTTTATAAACAATAAAGGCATTTATGGCAGAAACGTTCAGCTAATAAAAAACACAGCTAACGGCCATCTTTTCGTTCTTCTGCCAACATTATAAGCAGCGCAGAGCTGATCGCACTTTTTGTTGCATTGTTGCATGAAGGTCGCGTTGAGGGCTTTATTAGTGATAGGACTATTTTTGTGGAGATCGCTCACACTTGTAGGTTAGACATCGGTCGCGGCACGGTCGCTTTCCGGCCCCCACCTACAGCATGAAGTAGTTTATGGCTGCCCCCAACAAGCAGGAAGATTCAAGCTCACTTCTGCTGTCACCGAGGATTGCCCTCGATGGGGCTTTGGACAAAAGTTGCCTCCTCAAGCGACCCAAGGGGTTCGTGCCGAGGTCCAAGCGCGTCCTCCCCTATAAGTGTGAACATACTTGGGACTTCTCCATAGAAACCCCATTGGAAATAGGATTTTTATATTTTGGTCTAAAACATTCCAACCGTGACCATCATGCGACCGGTAGGAGATCCAAAAACTTTGAAGATTGCCGATCTCATTCGTGTTCATGCTTATTCCGAAAAATAAGGGAGAAACTCGTGCTAAAAAGGGTGAGCGGTAATGAAAGGCAAACCGCTTTCTTTTATCCTTTTTGCACATGGATACTAAGAGCTTCATCCAATGAGGGTGATAAAAAAGCTGCCAAAAGTCGCTAGAAAGATGTTCCATTTTTGAGAGTATTTCACAATAATGACGAAAGCATGTGATAAATAATTACTGTACAGAAAAGGGAATAATATGGATGTAGTTCAACTATAAAATCTAGAAAATAGTTTCAAAAATCATGCATCGGTCTTGATAGAATACGTGGAATTCTGCGTCAAAGAAGTCATCCTCGGGTCAATTCTTCGACAGCAATTTCTAGAGAGACCACGTGCGTTTGTTTGTGACTTTTATTGCGGGTAGAAAACGGTTGCATGTGTGCGGCTGAAGTAAGAAAACACCCGGAGAATTCCGAAAAGAGGGAAAAGGTACATTGGAGGGGGGAGAGGGGAGGGGGAGATGGGAGGAAGAAGGGTAACCAACCTATAGTGAAAATTAGAGAAGTAAAAATGTATCATAGGAGAACTAGTGTTAAAACAATGAAATACTGCTTATCAGGAAAATTATTTGTATTTCTGATGTGATAATAATAATCTGTATTGCGTTTAACCCTTCTAGACCAATAGAGAAAAAAGCAACAGGTAGAGAGATGTCATAATAAAAGCAACTTTTTTAACCTCATATATACATAACAAATGGATACACACCAAAATAGCACATTAAAATAGTTTAATTTTCTCAATAATTACAATATTTATACTATATGTATAAATATAAAAATATCAAAAATAACAAATTAAAAAAAACAAAGAAATGCTAATTTCTCTTCTAGAATGTCAGTTTCGAAGGTAGAACAAGTTTGGGTTAGATTGACAATACATTTCTTTAGATATTGACGAAAAAACATTGCTTGGGGTCATATTGACCCCACGCGACTAATTAAGGGTTAAGAGTAGGCTAATGCCAGCACCAGGTTTCCCTCCTCACTTGTGATTGTGTTTGGTGTGGTAGGTGTTATGGCTGTGATCATCCAAGAGTTTGATAAGCCAAAAATACATATATATATATATATATATATATATATATATATATATATATATATATATATATATATATATATACAGTCAAACTCGGCTATAACGAGCGCCACGGGACCGTTTAGTTTTGCTCGTTATAGCCGTTAAACTTATTATCCGTGAAGGCAAAAGCATGCATGCGTATGGTGAAATAAGACATAAGAAGTAAAAGTGAATATATAAACAGAAAGTTTATTTAGTAAATTTATGAAAAAACCTAAAAATGAGAATAAACTAGAAAATTTAAAGTAAACATACGTACATATAAAATTTACTCACAGCTGCATCCTTAATCACTACCCAAGTCGCACTTCCTCATTTTCTTGTTCGTTGTTAGGATGTTCTCTAGTGCACATAAAATCGCTTCTTTGTTTTTCCATAAGGTTGAAACCGTAGACGACGATAAATTAAATTTTTTACACACTTCAACATTTTTTTACCACGTTCTAACTCTCGAATAATATCAACCTTTTCGCGAATAGACAAACACTTCCTTTTATGTACGGACATGTTACTCGTTCAAGGGCAAAATCTCAACTGATTTTTGTGATCAACGCTATGAACTTTCTTTGCAAACTGTGAGCATACCAATTCCAGGAAGAGTTAATGAGGAGACGGATTAAACGTGGGATTTCCCATCTTTACGTAGGAAAGGGTGTTGGGTGCATTCGGCTGAGCGACGGGGGTGGGCGCCATTGTACATGCCCTCAGCCCCTTACCCCCTTCCAAACACAACCTCCTGGCTGTAAAAGAGCTGGGGGTTGGGAGGAGAGGACAAAGGACCTCCGCGAGTGCCACTGTACCTGCAAGTTGGGAATTCTTGGTTTGGACGAAGGGATTATTTTTTAACAACAACGCCGCGGTCTTTAACCTCCCCGATGGATAGGGTGTAGAGGCTGGACTCAAGAACACAAGGTTACATACCGAACTTGACTCCCCCGAAATCATGCGTCCAGTGATGCCATGCCTTTCTTTAAATCCTTGCAGCCAACCTTGTGAAGCCTGAAATTCCTCACATTCATCTTGGCTGCAAAGCTCTTGGCCTTATCTTGCAGTGTGGTACCGCTTATAGGGATATTTTTTGACCTCATCTCTTTAAACCACATAAACAGAGATTTTTCTAGATCAGCATATCTTCCTGGACACGTCTTCTTTTATGTGCATTCTGGCCAGCACTTGCATAGTTTTCTCTCACTTGGTCGGATTTGGCCAGAATAGTGCACAGCGTTGTATACGGAATTTTCAACAGGTGCGGATTTTCTTCAGCCTCATTTATAATTTTCATTTTATTCTCTACTGTAATTCCTTTTCTTTTTTGAGACATATAATACAAAGGCTGGCGAAACACTGAGGAGAATGTTCTCGACTGATAAAACGCCGTGGATTCCAGTGCACGACTATCCCCTTTCTGAGCCCAAAGTCAGCTTGGCCGATTTTTCTTCTGACTTCCCCTAACTCCCCCTCCTTAGCTGAGGGCCTTCCCCTAACTCCCCCTCCTAGCTGAGGGCCTTTAAAAAGCAGCACTGATTACTTTGTGTCCGAATCTCAGGCAGAATAAAAGCGTCGCAAAGAAAACGCATAATGTTTCGTTATTTTTTCCGCAGGATAGAATCTTAAATTGTTACCGGATACCAGCAGATTACATCGCGTTATTTCAACATGACATAATCCTATAATGATGCAAAATAATAATATGTATGTACAGCACGTAAATACGTACAACCGAGATAAAAGTAGCTGGCGGGAGCGGATGAATGCTACGTATAAATGTAGTTTACGTATAAGTCAGTTACGCATATATATATATTCTTTCCCTTAAGTCATAAATACTAAATTACATAGGAATAATTTTGAAACAAAAGAAAGTTCTCGTATGACCAGGAATTTAACTCGTGTCTTCTATATGCCGGTTGGATATTATACTGTTGAACTGTCGTAGCAGATTGATTCTCCCGTTTCTGTTCGTGAGTGTTTTTCATAGTTTATTAGTATTCTCCCACAGTGGTTGAGTGATAGAATATGTGCCCGGAAAGTGGAAGACCCAAATATCAATAATGAGGTCAGGCTCAACCCTGTGGTATTTACTCATAATGAAAAAAAGAACTTAGTTATTTCCACGAATTTAATTTTAAACCACTGGTTTCACTACGATCGTAGCATCATCAGGTGTATAAA
The DNA here is from genome assembly GCA_028673005.1 of Tanypteryx hageni. Taxonomy (NCBI): domain Eukaryota; kingdom Metazoa; phylum Arthropoda; class Insecta; order Odonata; family Petaluridae; genus Tanypteryx; species Tanypteryx hageni. The sequence goes on from CM054116.1 coordinate 149,648,178, forward strand.
AATCATTCTCCTCTATTTAGCTTACCGAATATTTTGTAAATACTTTGTATCAACATTGTTGTCTTTTGCCCTTTTACCAAGTTTTTGTAACATTTTGCTACTATGTTGCTTTCGCCTTCTTTTCCCACCCCTTCCTTTTCCCAACCGCTTATTCAATTACCTTCCATTCGTTTTCTTTGTAACCCATCCTGTCTCCCTCTCCCCCCCCTCATTTTACCCTATATATATGGAACGATTTTTATATTTTGTTTCCTAATGATGCTACAATCGTAGTGAAACCGGTCGTTTAAAATTAAATTTGTGGAAGTGACTAAGTTCTTTTTTTCATGGAAGACCCAAGTTTGATTCCCAGTCATAACAAAAATTTTTCTCATTTCAAAGTCATTCCCAACTTTACAGATTATTCCTGTCTGCATAGGATCTTACGAAGATTTCATTCCATCAATTACCAAATTACATGAAGATCCAATATAGGAATTTATTCAAATAACACCCTCTTATTTTTAAACTAGCATAATTGCCCATCAAATATGATGTGTATGCATGGGTTAAGTATTAAATTCAAGGCACTTCCCATTCTTCCTCCTTTTCTCTCTTCCCCTCCCATCTTCCCTCCCATTCTCCTTCCCTCCCTCCCATCCTCCCTCCCTCCCATCCTCCCTCCCTCCCATCCTCCCTCCCTCCCATCCTCTCTCCCTCCCTCCCATCCTCCCTCCCTCCCATTCTCCTTCCCTCCCTCCCATCCTCCCTCCCTCCCATTCTCCCTCCCTCTCCCCCTCTCTGGAAAAATAAACTTCTTAGTCCCAGTCTATTTCTCCCTCCTGTTTCTCTCACTATCTCTCCCTCTCCTGGAAAATAAGGTTTCCTAGTTTCAATCTCGCCCTAATAAGGAAAATTATCTACATATCTTTCTCTCCCCTCTCTCTCTACCGACTAGAAAAAACAAAAAATCTTGAAAAGGTTCAACAATGCGGCCGCTAAAAATTCGCAATTTGTTAAACAAATTTTCAAGGTTTATGTATTTCTGAATGTGATACAGAGCTGAAATTTATTTATAGTTAGGACTTGTAAAAAAACGAAATAGGGATTATAGAAATTTTGATATTTTAATTTGTGTTGCCGTTAAAAATTCTTTAAGATTAAACAAATAGAAACCTGTTTAGGTACTACGGGATGAGCTAGGAAGCTGAAATTTTCAAGTTATTTACAGAGTGATGCATTTGCACAAATAAACATTTGAATCTCTCCATAAATATATTGCGGAGGCCTTTAAAAATGTTTAAAATTTAAACAGAAAAATATTATTTCACTTCTAGAAGAGCTACAACTTAAAAATTTGGCAGAAATGTGTAGCTTTAGTACCTCATAATGGAGAATATTGAATTCTTAAAATTGAAAAGTTTGGGGATTGTTGTTATCTACTATTTTTACATAATGGAAAAACGAGGTGAAATCTTTAGAATAAAAAAATATTTGTAATGATGAAATATCTGTCTGAAAAATGAATGTTTTTTTAAGGTGAGATGATATGCTTGCAGAATGCAAGCACCAACTACTTGCATAGTGTAAGCAGGGCTTGAAAGATTTCATGTTGGCTCACCAATCAGGCAAATATCTCACCCATCAGCTGAAAATCGCCAGCGCCCCAGAGACCCCAAGGCTGGTGAGCAAAATAAACACTCTCAGTGCTAAAAATGAAATGTTAATTATTAACGCTTTCGTTGACCTATATCTTTATATTCATTTTTGCCAGATATAACTATAAACGTTCAATCAAGTACATTACATAAAATATATTTGTATGTACATCAGTCTACATGACAATTAATATAAAAAACTCGTACATATTATCAGTGACGCAAGAGCATGAGCAAGCAATAGTTCAGTGAAACTTACTATTCATATCTTCTTAGGTGTCAACATACATACATTAAGAGAAAAAAAAGACCTATCTCTCCGTCCTCTCTCCCCTTCCCCTCTTCTCCTGTCTCTCTTCTTTTTTTCTTCCTTCTCTCCTATTAAAGCATTCAAAGCACCCTTTCCTTACATACATTGCAACAGAATTGAGACGGCAATAAAATTTAGAGGTTTAACAATGACACGGTCGGCAACGTATCGTTAAAAAGCTTAAATTTTTCCAATAAATATTATTTAAACGTATTACTTGAGTGATTTCAAATTGTAGGGGAAGTGCAGTAATAAGAATTGGAAACGGTATTAATTTTTCTTTAAAACAGTGTAGCTTTGAAGATCGGAGGTTAATTCTTTCTAATTTTAATTTGCAAAAGAGTAAAACCCTCGAATTCCAAAAACAGATTTTTACACGTTATCTTACGAGAAAGAGAAATTATCTACCAGAGTCGAGCCCGGATCTTTTTTGGGAATTTTCTTTCATTAATGGCTTTTACTGTAAGAATCAGACGTTCCTACCAAATTTCAATCTTGTACCTACTCGGAAAGTTGGTTTAAAATAGCATTAGATTCAGCCGTAAATAGTTCGTATTAGTCAAGCGATACCGGATTTCTTAGCTCGTTATTTAAAGAGATGTGGCAGCTCAATCTGGCCCTGAGACACCACAATGGCATTGAAATGCCATACGATAAAGTTTAAGAACTTATTTTCAGTAATTCATATTTATAACAGTATCCTCAAGAAGAATCCCCTCTGACAGATGTACGAACTGATTTTATGAACTAATTTCAGCAGCTAATATGAGCACTCGTTTTTCACCTTGATTTACTGGATTGTTGCCAAAACCAGATATCTCTTCCTCCCATGTAGTCCAGAGAATCAAGGGTTTATTGTATTTGCTTGTTTCAAAACTAATTACAAATATTTGATTTCAGATGGCTCTCCATCCACCAGTTTCACCAAAAGAAGAAATCCTGACAGATGATTGTGCTAATCAGGTAATTAGATTAATATCCTTTGATTATAATATACTGAAATTTTACTTCCCTAAGGACTCTTAAAAAGTCCAAGATGTGATAGAAATAGATTTCCAGCGAGAAAATCAATGAGAGTAAATGCTCGAGTGTGTTGAGGTGATTCATACAAACCAATCATAGCCCAAGTTTTGAAAAATTGATAGTTACCACTTGACCCCCTCAAGCATGATTTAAAAATTTAAAAACCAAGGTATTTAAATGCTCCATTATGACATATTTCTTATTTTAATTTATATCTCTTAAAATAATGCAATTAAAAATCTGAAAAAAATCGGGAATATTAATTATAAATGCCTTGCTGTTTTTTAATGTTTTCAGAAGTCTGTGTTGTAATTTTAAATTTCTACAGTACTTACAATCTTATTCTGATATTTTGGATAGGGTGTGGTACATCTCAAAACATGACACAACACACACAGAAGGATTTCCAGTACAGTTTTTGCTACGGTAGGCTGTCTCCTTCCTTATTCCCTTTTTTTTGCAAGCAACGCACTTCCTCTGAGCGACTCTTCTCTTGCCTGAAGGGGGATTCTCTTCAGGGAAGTGACGCCCTGCTAGCCGTGTTGCCGATGATTCAATAGGCCTTGCTGGCTTTCCCCTTTTCTTTCCTAATATATTATTTTAATGTATTCTTGTGTTTCCGATCTTTCCATTTCAGATGGATTTGCCACCTTTGAAAGAGGAACCTCGTGATGAGAATTATCGAGTCCAGTCTCAGGTAATACCAATATCATAATTTTATTCACACACACAAAAATACGTTTATGAGGCTTCTGTAAAAAGCAGACTAAAACATTTTCCATTGCGTCTACACGTGAAATGTTTTTTCAAACAAAAAATTTACGAATATAAACATTCCTATCATTATATATATAATCCGTTTGATATAAACCGAGATGGAATTTAGGTGATAACATTTAAATGATTTATATTGGTAACACTGATCTAGTAATATAAATGCATATATGCAGACAAGTATGAGGTAAAGAATAGAATTCAACTCTCTGGAATATACTATAACGGGAATTATATATTTTTAAAATTTTCATTCCACATGAAACATTGTTTCATTGAATTAAAATTTATTAGTTTTATTCGAAGGAAGTGCAATATATCCCCTCTGAAAATAGTGCCGCAAATAGACATTTATTTCTTTAATTACCGTCTCAATTCTATATAAACAAATTCTGATTAGCTCATTATATAAATTTCTGCCAAAATTCAATTTTCTATCTACATCCTTGAACGAGTTATTCGCGTTTTAATAACTTTACACTCAGACCAACTGTGACAGTTGTCCGGGATGGCTCGGTCGCAGGTTATCCAAGGATATCGAGAGGGGATGGGCACCAGTGCAGGTAAAATAAATAAAAAAAGGGAATAATGGGTCTCCGCCTGCACCCGGAGGGGAATACAAAAATGTGGGGGAGGAGACGGGTAAGGGCAGGAGGTAGGGGACAGGAAGGTAATAAGGGAAACGAAACGGGATATATAACAGAAAGTAACAACCGGATCGTGGATTCTTTACTCCAAGCCAAGCCAATGTCAACTCCTCACACAAAAAGAAGAACGAAATTAATACAACTTATCTCCAACGGGTCGTCGAGACTTCTCCTTGACCACTTTGGAAACCCTCCCCTCCCTCTTCTCTGTCGCCAGGCCCTCCACCCGAGACACCTCGCGGGCGGACACCAAGACAACAAACAAAAATGTAACGATAGACAGCGAGCGTTACCCCGCGAACGCGACAAACCGTTACTCAACAAATGGACAACACTGCTTATTTTACCTCTTTAGGTATTCCTTCTCGTAAATAATGCAACGAACTATGAAAATCATTTCCCTCTCCCTCCGTCTTTCTCTTCTTCCGTCTTGCTCTCCTTCCGTCCTGCTCTCCTTCCCATATTAAAAGCCTTCAAAGCATGCTTAAATGCGTAAGAATTGGAATAACAATATGATTTTGAGTTTTAAAAATGTAATTGGTGGGCGCAGGTTAAAATGGGGCAAGATTTCCCCAAAATATGTGAATTAAACGTTTAACATGAGGAATTTCGAACTGTAGATGAAAAACAATGAACAGAACAAGAAACCTGGCAATTTTTTCTTAAAATGGTCTAGATTTGAAGGACGAGGGTCCATTTATTCTAATTTTAATCTCAAGAAGAAGAAAAGCCTCCACGTGAAAAAGGTTGATTTTTACATGTTATCTTATGGGGAATGCAAATCGTCCCCTGGAGTCGAATCCTGGGTGTTTTTCAAAAATTTTCGTTTGTCGTAGCATTTTTATATTGGAGTGGATTATCTCTGCCAGATTTCAAGTTTATATCAGCATATTTGGTCGAGTTATTCACGTTTTAAGTATATTCCAGGAATCAAGAATCGGATATTTATATACAGTAAAACCCCTATTTAATGAATCGCTGGGGGATTAGAATATATTTCACTAAATCGAGGTTTTCATTAAATGGAGGTTTTCAATTAAAATGAGTTAAATTTATCTTTTTTGCTTGTGTATTAGTTCCATTATACAATACCAGAATAAGGCCACTGAAAATGGTCTCTATAATAAAAATCCATTTTTCAATATTGTATGCAAAATACTTATATTAATACTTTTAAAATAAACATTGATAAACAAATTCCAGTGACAAACGAGCCTTATTGCTATTGATTATGAAAATTTCTGTAACGAATCATTCATATGATTACAAAAAATAATTTCAAAATTTTAAAAGTATTTTCAAAATTGACATAAATCTTGAAACAATTTTTCATCCCTCCTTTAAAAAGCTTCATCATACAACATTAAATAGAAAATATTAAAATATATTTGGAATTTCACATATAAAAATATCAAAATTATTCAAAAACCATGCATACAGAAAAAGCTACAAGAAAATTATTTATTAAAATAGTCCAGCAAACTTGTTTGCTTCTTCTGGGGGGTGCTGTGAACATTCAGAACTTCTCGCTCCAAAGAATTTACTTTCGATATAGTAGTGCTGTCCACATCAAAAGAAGTTAAATATCTTCGCACCACTTCAAGTGCTGTTCAATATATATGCTGAAGAAATGATTGACAATGGAATAGGGAATGATAAAGGAATTAGTATTGGGGGTTGAATAATAAATTGTGTAAGGTTTGCTGATGACATGGTAATTTTGGCAGATGAAACGAGGCATATTCAGGAAATGGTTACAAAGCTAGAAGACAGGATGATGGAATATGGAATGAAAATGAACATAAAGAAAACAATGGTGATAAGAATAGGGGATAGAGAGATTATGAATGTGTCAATAAAGGATGGAAGAGTGGAGCAAGTAAAACAGTATAGATATTTGGGAAGCATGCTAACTGAAGACTGGAGAAGTGAAAAAGAAATAAGAACAAGAATAGCAATGGCAAAAGAAACATTTAATAGGAAAAAACGGGTACTATGTGGTAAAATGGATTTAAATCTGAAGAAACGTCTTGTGAAGTGCTATGTTTGGAGTGTATTGCTTTATGGGTGTGAAACATGGACGCTAAAGAAAAGAGAGAAAGAAAGACTAGAGGCATTTGAAATGTGGGTGTGGAGGCGGATGGAGAAGGTTAAGTGGACGGATAGGATAAGGAATGAAGCAATACTAACAAGGGTGAATGAGAAGAGAAGATTACTTGAAACAATTCAGAGGAGGAAAAGTAACTGGTTAGGGCATATCTTGAGAGGAGAAGGTTTACTATTGATGGTGTTGGAAGGATCAGTAGAAGGTGAAAGGAAAAGGGGACGTAGAAGAATAAAAATGTTTGACGATCTGAAAGAAAGGGGAGGGTATCAGGAAATGAAAGAAATGGCAAGGAACAGAAATGAGTGGAGACAACGCTGGTGCCAGGGACCTGCCTAGAGGCAGAATACCTCATGATGATGACTTCAAGTGCCTAAACCGCTTCACCAAGTGTGGGAACTGATTCTTCTTCTTGTACTGCCTCTTCTTCTTCTTCTACTACTGCCTCTTCTTCCTCTGCCTCTTTGGCATCACAGATTTCTTCCACGTCTTGTGGAGGACCAGATGTACTCTCAAGATCATCACACCGGACAAACTCTTCAAAATTTGTGTCCATGTCAGGTGCAATTTTCAACCAATTTTCGTGGTCAGTCACATCGATGTCTACATCAATTTCCATAGCATTGTTGCAATTGAACGCAGCCTTATGAAAACAGTTGGATATTGTTTGAGGTGTAACTGAATTCCATGCATATGCATACCCTGAAGGACGCTCAGTTTCAAATGTTTATTCATCTCGATGTGGTATACTGCTTTCTGCACCAAAGCCTTCCTGTACTTTGCTTTCATGGAGTGAATAATGCCCAAGTCAAGTGGCTGCAGATGGCTAGTACAATTAGCTGGAAAAAACACCACTTTTATATTGCGAAAAAAATCAGTATCTGGAGGGTGGGCCGGACATTTATCAATAAATAGAAGAATTTTTCTATTTGCACCACCCATCTTTGCATCTAATGATTTCAAAAATGTTTTAAATATATCCGTTGTCATCCATGCATTTTTATTGCTGGCATATTTTCATGGCAATGCTCGGACATTTTTAAAACACCTTGGCTTGGCAAATTTACCTATTATTAGAGGCATCAACTTTTCACTGCCATCTGAATTTGCACATAAAAGTGCAGTTATCCTATCTTTACTTCTCTTTCCACCATGGCACTTGTCTCCTCTAGTAGCAAGAGTTTTTGATGGAAGAAGGTTGAAAAAAATGCCGGGGTTCGATTCCCCCAAAATTTTTTTCTCCGATTTTTTTTATTTGTTCGCAATTTCCAGCATATCGTCGATAAAACTTGCACAAGATTTAAAAAAAATTTCTTCCATCCATTTTAACTAATATTTTCTTCATCGTAATTCTTCACGAACATAATTTTACGAATCACTACCCATTCGCTTTACCATCATGATCGAACCCCGGAAATAATATTTGAAATCCAACTCATTTACCCTAGACCAACGCTCCTAGATAATTAGGAAAGGACTTTTAACGTTCTTATTTCGATGACTCTCGGATCGCGATTTTCAAAGGGCATTTTCTCGTAAACGACGTCGAGTATATAGCACATTATGACAACAGGTAACTGAGCGTGGTACGAGAAATGAGGAACATACGAGCGGGATTCATTACATTTTAGGATTTACGGTTTCCTTGCGGCTGCTACCGTCTTAGCAGACAATGTAGCCGCTTGCGCGTGATGAGCCATTCACAAAGTTTTGAGCGTATATCGTAATTTTAACGTACAATATGTTTCTTTTGTTATTTCTTTTTGCTCATGAAAAAGTTTACTAAATGCGGGAAACAACAAATAAAAATTGAAGTACGAGTACATAATATTCTTCCACTAAATGCGGGTTTTTCACTAAATCGGGTTTCACTAAATGCGGGAAAATAATACATTGTTTATATGGGGCTATTGTCGGGACATGAAAAAATCTTCA